>JAYJMJ010209184.1:0-304743 GCA_036873875.1 Laminaria ephemera
CCGCCAGAGCAAGCCAAATCAGCATCTTTGTGATCAGATACATCAGAGACGGACTCAACGATGATAAAGAGGACATTTAACGGGACTCCACTAGAGATTAAATTCTATACGTCTGTTGGCGGCTTGACCTTCACTTGTCTGGTTGTCCGCAACAGGCTTTGTTTCGCCGTAACCAATGGGTCGCAAGCGATTGTCTGGTACTTGTTTTTCGATCAGATAATCGCGTACTGCGATGGCTCGTTTTTTACTGAGTTCAAGGTTGGCTAATGCATCGCCGGAACTGTCAGTATGACCGGCAATTTCTACAACCTGGTCACGATAACTGAGAATGATTGTCGCTGCCTGATCAAGAACCTTCATGGCATCATTGGTCAGGGTGGTTTTGCCTTTATTAAATACGATCGCACTGGTGTTTAATGAATCGAGCTCCTTAATCATTTCCTGCGCTAGTAATTCTTCACCGCTGACTGTGATCGGTTGCGATTCAAGTGCTGCGAAGTTATTCACCACGTTGAGCTTGTCGCCGGTTATTTCTGCGATTGCACTAGCCACTGTGCGACCGAAAAGACGGTCATTTATCTCCCCGCTCAGTAACAGCTGTCCGCTATTGATGCTAACTGAAAAATCATCTATGGATTTCACATTGTCTGTGACTGCGATAGCTTCGTTGAGCCAGTCTGCGTCTGCGACTGAATCATCGAGGATCAATCCATCTGAAAAATTACTGCCAAACATCGTATTCATACCATTGCGAAGCGTTTCCGCCTCGCGCTCGTTGCTAACGGTGCCAGTCATTTGAACTTCCCCGTTGCTTGATCTGATTTTCAGTGAAGCGGGGCGTTTTGCTGCGGTGCGAGGTTCACCTGCTGGCAGGTTGCTGTCACCATTGGTGAGAGTGAATTCGCTGGTGACATCCAGGTAAGTACCGAGCAGTCGCTCTGCAAGTGCGCTTTTCTGGGTGCCCATTGTTTCTGAGGAAACCACGCCACCGACTATGGCGTTATTCTGGGTGATTTTAAGTGAAGGGTTTTCGATGTTGTCCATTTGATCAATCAGAAAAATAGCGGCGTCCAGCCATACCGGATCAGCTGATCCGTCGTAGGTAGACATATCGTCCTCTACATTGGCACGGCCGAATTTGCCGGACAGCGCGGTATTGATCCGTTCGATCGATGCTTCGTCAGGCACAATGCCCTGGGCTGTGACGACCCCGTTCTGGACGCTGATATCTAGTGTTGACGGTGACAACAATTCTTCTTCATTGTTAGAGGCGGTTTTGGCGGTTTCCTTCGTTACGACCGGCTCCAGAATCAGTTCAGGCTTTTTGCCGGTCTCCAAAGCAGCTTCGGTCGCGGTTTTATCGGTAGATAATTCTTTCCCGCCAACGGTTAGCTGGCTGAATACCCGGCTCACTCCATAGACATCAGCTGTGATCTGTTCTGCCTGCGCGCGCTGTGCAGGGTCACTGGTGTCTCCCCATAAAGTGACATCCTGCCCTTCTACAGTAACAGTGGCGCTCTCTATTCCAGCACTGTTCAGTGAATCAGTGACTCTGGTTGTAAGATCTGCTTCTATCGTAGGTCGGAGGTGAGCGACGCAAAAGTACAATGCCGCCAGTGTGAGTAAGATACCCAGCAATAGCAGCGATACTGTTGTGCCAACGCCTGCCGCGCGCGACGGTGTGGTTCGGTTAGATTGCATTACTTGTCTCGTTAATTCTTATAAGGTGGTGGCTAACCGTACGTTGATCGCGGTTTCAACGCAGCCAGCACAAGGCGTGTTGGCAGCTCAGAATTAGGCTTTCCAGATCAGATACTTCTTATGATTACTTTAAGTGTAGCCTAACCTTTACAAACCTTCACGAGACTAACAAATGTGCAGGTAGGCAATCCTGACCACAATGAAAGTATTTACAACGATTCGCTGATTAGGGTTTTGTTTTACACTCTCGTCAGACTTTTGACATCACTTGCGGTAATAATCTAATGCGGGTATCAGGTAACTTCTCCGGGCTATTGGCCTTTACACCGTTGTCGCTGTTGGCGGGATTGGCCCTGCTCAGCTCGGTCCAGGCGGATCCGGCGATCCCGATTTCGGAATGCAGGGAGCAATCTGTTGATCAATCTGGATTTGATGAATGTCTGATCTTGCTGGCTCAGCAGACTGAAAACGCGCTTAGCGAAATGGAGAAGTACTGGCTTGATAAGCTTTCTGTTGATCAGCAGGAAGCGTTGCCGTCGTCGAGCGAGGCGGGTTCTAATACGCTTGCGGACCAAATGGATTCAGCAACGGAGACTTCGGGTCAGGTTATCGCCATCGTCAGTGAAGGTGCGTTGGCAGGTGGGAATAATTCGCGTGTGATTAATGTCGATGATGCAGCACAGCGAAGTGAAACCGGCGTTACTGAAAGTTCTGGTGCAAGCAGTGCTGCATTACAAGCCGAACGGTTTGCTGATCTGCCTGCTATGTTTCGACAATTCAGAGATCAACATTGTGAGTGGGAGGCGGGATTGATGGGGTCAAATCGCGCCAGTGGCCACCAGCTTGCTTGCGAAATTGCTTTGAATCGGCAACGTGTGTTGCATCTGCGACGGCTCCTGGTGGAAAAAAATGCGGCTGATGAGGGTGGCGAGTCTTTCCGTGGCTTCTATGTGAGGACAGAATCAGGTGGTAGTTTTCAATCGTGTGACCGACGCCAGGACTGGTGGGTGACAGGGACTGAAGAAGTGTTGGGAGCTTTGCAGCGCCGTTACAGTGATACCGCGGCAGAAGAGCTTGAGATGGTTTACATCGAGATGCGCGGTCGCGCTGGCAAGCCTGTAGAGAGTGGCCCGGGTGCAGATTTTGTCGGGGCAGTCGAGGTTGCGACGGTTAATCTGATGAGGCCGATTCTTGAGCAGGACTGCCGGGCTACATCAGCTGGTTTTATCTCGCCAGTGGTTGAAGCAGTTGATGGACTGACGGATAACGAATTCGCCGAGACCGATGGTAGCGCTGATGCCGTGACTTCAAAAACACCAGCGGTGACGGTGGATGATCTGGGTGATGCAGGGTTTTTATATGGTTATTTCAGTAATTGGATGTCTGCTTGCGCAGTGGATAAATTATCCGTGTGCCAGGCACAAACACAGGCGGAATATTCCAGTGAGGGTGAGTGGATGCTTTCTGTTGATCGATCATCGCAAAGCGATTGGCGTGTACGACTGATACCAACCACAGAAAATCACTTAATCAACGGGCCATTACTTTTAACGATAGATGATATCGAAAACTCTACGGCAGATATTTCAGCAACAGAAATCGAAGTTGGTCGGGGTGTTAACGTCGCCAAAGGTCCGCGTGCGCGGAATATTATGTCACGGCTACGCGCTGGCCGTTCGCTTGACTTTGAATGGCTCAGGCCAGATCAGGTGAGTGCTAAAGTCTCGTTTTCACTGTCGGGGATAACACGAGCTCTGCGGTATTTTGATCAGGCAGAAAAATAGAAATTAATAGTCTGACAAAAGCTGGGCAACAATACTTGCAGCAATTATTGAAGGCTGTCTGCCCTTGATGGATTCAAGCCCGATTGGCATGGTGAGGGTTGATAAGCGTGATGCGCTGATTCCCTGATCAGACAATCGGGCTTTGACAATGCGCGCTTTTTTCTGTGACCCAAGGCAGCCCACATAGTGGAGTTGTGGATGAAGCAGGGCCAGGTAACAACAGTGAATATCCAGTTCATGGTTGTTGGTCGCAATTGCAATTTTGGTTTCTGCGCGGAGAGATTCGATTGCCTGATCGGTAAGCGGAATATACTGCAATTGCGGTGCTTGCAGGGGAGAGCGACCAGAATCTGTTATCCATTGAATTTGAAAAGGCAGCAGGGAAAGTTGCTGCACAAGCGATTCTGCCACCGGGCTATGACCCACCACTGCGATAGATTGGTATGGCTCTTTTATCAGTTGTAAAAGCGTTTTCGAATTTTTGGTGTTAATAATTATACGCGTATGGTTTGTAACTTCATTCAATTGATCCGCTGTGTTGTGAACAACGCTAAAGCTTGAAGTAGTCCCGTTGTCATGCTGGTCTACCTGGTTGGCAAGCACTGCAGGCTCCCCGTCACGAATAGACTTGCGCAGGATTTTTATCCAGTCCGGTGCGGTGGTCGTTGTTATGAACTTTTCAAATACCACAGTGCAGTGACCGTTCGGAGTGCCAGCGACATCACCAAGTGAGTAGTCTTTCTCGAACCAGGTTTCATTATTACTTGCCAGTAGTTTCCGGCACTGGCTGATTATCTCTGCTTGTCGATGAGACGACTGCAGTTGTCCGTGACATGTGGTGTTGGTCACCACCAGTCGTGCGCCGGCGGAATCTGGTGAAGTGCCGTCGATGGACCAGATTGTGGCGAGTACAAAGGGGGTCTTTTTCTCGAAAAGCTGGTGTATCTGATTGAGCCAATGGGTCACTGTTGTTGGTTTCTTGGTAAGTGTTATCGTAAAAATTTGCAAAGAAGTCGGGTTGTAGCGCCTGGCTGATTACTAGATCCAGCGAGCTACCAGTCGCTCACTGGATTCTACACCAGCAAGCAACCGGTTCTCGCACTCATGCTCGAAGAACAGGCGCGCCCGGTCCCCCACCATGCCCGAAACTAATCCGTGTGCAGTCATCGAAGCGATTCTCTGACACCGGTCTATACTCCCTAACACATGAAAATAAAAAAACGGGATTGGAGTCCGCTTTGGCGTCTACTTTGTGTCCATTGGGCTTGTTGTTCCGTGGCATGAGACCAAATCCGAAAAGGCAACAGTAGCGTGGCGTGGATGACTATTCATTACTTGCGCGGCGAGATTTGATCATTCCTCGTCATCAATAACCCGGCAACTGTTACCTGCCTAAAACTAAAACTACAATGCGGGACGTTACAAGAAAAATGAAAACGAAAAATATTGGCTCCTTATTATTGATTTCGGGAGCGGCATTTTTGGCAGGCAATGCATCTGCTCAATCAGATAGTAATTGGGATTCCAGTTTCCAGAAGAAATTTTATTTTGGTGCTGGCGCTGGTGCGTCTAGTCTGACACCCAAGACCGATGGCACAGCGTTTGTCGTGCAGGAAGATACCGATACCGGTGGTGTGTTTTTAGTCGGTCTGGATTTTTCCCGTCGGTTCACATTTGAGCTTCAATACGCTGATCTTGGTCGTTCGCAACTAGTGGATACGACTGCTGCAATTTCTGAAATCGGTTACACCGAGGCATCGGTGAGTGGGCTCTTCTACCTTTGGAATGGTTTCGCTGATGACGAATATCTGGATTACGATGGCCTGGATTCACGTGCAGGTCTATCTTTGTTCGGGCGTCTTGGCGCCGGCCAGATGGAGAATGATTCGACTGGCAACGTTACTTACAGGCGTGCGAATGATGTTCAGATGTTGGCGGGACTGGGAGTAGAGTACGCTTTGCAAATGGGTCTTGCTGCCCGTGCTGAGTATATACGATACGATACTGATGCCGATTTTGCCGGTCTGTCACTGCTATACAGATTTGGAGGCAGACGTGTAGTGGATGAGGTGGACGAGCCAGAACTTCCCGTCTTACCAGCTCCAAGCCCGATCTCTGAACTGCCACCACCACCAATACCTGCGGAATTGCCCACACTGCCTGAATTGGCAGAGTTGCCGACACTCCCGGAGACTCTGATTGAACCTTCGATTGATGCGACTGACCGTGATGCAGACGGCGTCGTGAACAGTCTTGATGATTGCCCCGATACTGCGAGCGGTACGCCAGTGAACAGTAGTGGATGTGAGATGTTCAATGGAGTGATAGAAGGGGTAAATTTTCTGTCTGGTTCAGACACACTGACAGAGGTCGCGCGTTTAACTCTTGATGAAGTGGTTGCCACTCTTGATGGTTTCCCTGATGTGCAACTTGCCATTGAAGCACACACGGATAGTCGCGGCGATGCGCAAGCCAATCTTGATCTGTCACGTCTGCGTGCTTTATCAGTTGTCCGCTATCTGATCGCACAGGGTATTGAAATTGGACGGCTGCAGGCGCGTGCATACGGCGAGGCACGACCGATTGCAGATAACTCGACTGAGGACGGACGATTGTTAAACCGTCGTGTGGAATTCCGCACACAACCATAAAAATGAAGGGCACCCCTTGTGGTGCCTTCATTGTTGTTACTCATGAAAATGTTTTCACTTTAGCGGTCTTGCCAATGGTTTCCAGATTCTTGACTTTCGTTGTGCGTAAGGGCTTTTATGCAGCTTTTGCATTGTTTGCAGTTAGCGCCGCTTGCCACGCACAATCCAGCTTTGACTTTACCGGCCCGCCGGTGTTGGTGGCTGGCAGTGATCTTCAGCAAGGTGCTGTGTACCGTTATTCGGGTGTTGCGGCGGGTACGGATGCGCTGGTTGAAGTCAGTGCATTAAGTAATGCAACTCTGATTCAACTGGATGACCCCGCAGGCGTCGTCCGTGCCCTGCAACCTGAGATAGATGGTGACGCAGTCGGTTCCTATGTCGAGTTCAGTATTTCATTTGTAGACAGTGGAACATCAAATTCCAGTCTAGTCACCGGTATATTCAGTGCGCTTGATATCGACTCTGTTGTTGAGTTCGATACTTTCTTTAATGTGTCGGATTATACGGTGGAGACTAATAGCGACTTATCTCTGACAGTTTCCGGGACCCAAACACTTGAAGTTACCGGTGGTGGTCCGGGTTATACACCAACCTCCGAGGCAAATACTGCCGTTGTTGTGTCTGTTGGGGTCAATGAATCACCCGGCTTTACCTATCGTGCGGGTGTTAATGGCGATACAACTCGCCAAACTTCACTGCTGTTTGAATCTGTTAATTTTAATGCTGCTGTTTTCTCTAATATCAATGATGCACCCAGGGCGGTAGCTGATACTAACTCGGTAATCGAAAACACAACTTTAACGGTAGGGGCGGCAAACGGGCTGCTGGCAAATGATAGTGATATCGACATTGGTATAGACAGTGATTTATTGGTGATTGATTCAATCACTATAGGTGTTAGTACTTATGTCACCAACAACTCAGTCAGCCTGGTTGAAGGTGAGCTGACTGTTAACGGTAACGGCAGTTATGAGTTTATACCGGCCGCCAACTACAGCGGGTCTGTGGCTGTTGTCTCTTATCAGGTCAGTGACGGTAATGGTGGTACAGATAGCAGTACACTGTCTCTGACAGTGACTGCAAACGGTACGCTCCCGGTTGCTAATGCGGATAGTACCGTGCTGTCGTCTTATGACCCGCTCTCGATTCCGGTGCTTGAAAATGACAGTGCTGATGCCGGCTTCGATATAGCCAGCCTGGTCTGGGCGGCTGATTTGTCCGGGTATCCCGATGGATCGAGCTTATCAAGTGATGCGAAAAATCTGTCGATTGCCGGTGAGGGGGTTTGGACGATTATAGGGGCAGCGGTACAATTCGTTCCCGCACCAAATACATCAGGCTTGATAACATCAGTTACCTATAGTGTCAGTGACACTGACGGGCAGAGCGCATCTTCACAGATATCACTCGAAGACGGTCTGGCATCATCAGATCTGGTGGTGATTATCGATGAAGATATTGATGACAACGGTTTTATCGGTGCTTCGGAAATTTCCGGGCAAATAGATGTAAGTGCACAACTACCACCAGAAGCTGTAGTTGGCGATACGGTTAGTATTGCTTTCTCGGCTGATACACGCAACGTAGTCCTTGATGCGAATCACTTATTAGCACAAGCAGTATCAGTTTTTTTTAATGCCCCGATCGATGGTAGTCTGATTCAGGTGCGGGCATCGCTGATAGATGTGGCCGGTAACCAGTCTGCAGTAAGTAGGGATCAGGCAGTAATGGATATAAGTGCTACTGATGCGCCAGTGGTAACGATTACAGCTGATCTCGACAACAGCGGGTTTATCTCTGCCGAGGAAAATAGTGATTCAATGTTGGTAGAAGTGGCCTTGCCCGCTGATGCAACAGTGAATGACAGACTGTTGATTACCAGCGGTTCTACGGCTACAGAAATTGGTCTGGCGCCTATTGATATCGCCAACGGCAGTGTTTCGACCTCTATACCTGCGCCAGCCGATGGTGATGCCCTCTCTGTTGTGGCGCAAATCACTGATGAAGCGGGCAATCGGTCGGCCAGTGGTAGTGATTCGGCAATGATTGATATTACAGCTCCTGCTGAACCGGTAGTTAATACACTGGTGAGTGCTAGTAGTACACCGCGTATAACCGGAACCGTACCTGTCGATAGCAACTACCTTCTCAGTCTTCAGGTAAACGGTGTGTTGTATGCCAGCGGTGACGGGCAGTTGACCGAATCAGGTGATGGTACATGGAGCCTCGTTATCCCCCCAAGCGATGCGTTAACCGATGGAGGCTATGATGTAATTGCGGTGGTCACAGATATGGCTGGTAATTCATCCAGTGATCAGACTTCCGCTGAGCTCACCGTTGATTTACAAGCACCTGAACTTGCGGCCAACAATATTGGTCCTTCCTCTGATAATGCACCTGTTCTTAGCGGTACCAGTGATCAGCTGGATGGCACTCTGGTTTTGGTTGAGACAGAGAACGGTGCCAGAGTCTGTGAAGCAGTGCTGCTGGAAAACGTCTGGAGGTGTGCGGCACAGATACCGCTTTCGATTGGAATGAATTCGTTGGTGGCAATAGTGACTGATGCGGCGGGAAACAGCACCAGTGATGTCTTTAATGTGACGGTCGCAGCGGCAACAGATACGGACGGCGATAGTATCCCCGATGATTTGGAAACCACTGATGACTTTGATGGAGACGGTATACCCAACTATCTTGATCTCGATAGCGATAACGACACTATAGCTGATGCGCTGGAAGGTCAGATAGATAAAGACAGTGACGGCGTTAGAAATTACCTGGATTTGGATTCTGACAATGACGGGTTATCAGACCTCACTGAAGCGAATACTGCTAACAATATTGCTGATACTGTAGGCCGTATAAGTGACACAGTGCCTGTGGGTAGCAACGGTCTGGCAGATTCTGCTGAGTCAGCCCCGGAGTCGGGGCTTGGTAATCAGCCGGTTGATACCGACGGGGATTCAATACCTGATTTTCTTGACCAGGATAGTGATGGTGATGGCATTAGTGATGTTGTAGAAAACGGCCACGCTGATACCGATGGTGATTCTATGCGCGATGACAGCGTTCTTTTGGCGGTGATGGATTTTGATCAGGATGGTATTCCAAACTACAGAGATCTTGATTCGGATCAGGATGGTATTGCAGATATCAGAGAGATACCCGCCAATGACGCAGACGGTGATGGCAAAGTAGATAACTTTGTAGATGCAGATAACAACGGCGTAGCAGATACTGTATCCGGTCGTCCTGAAGAGCAAGCAGGCGGGCGAGCACAAGACCTGGATGCTGATGGTGCAGCGAATTTTCTCGATCTTGATAGCGATGGTGATAATAAGTTTGATTTGGTCGAGGCAGGAGGCACGGACGTCAATAATGATGGTGTTTACGATGCCTACACGGATGAAAATAATAACTCGGTACCAGACGCAGTCGACGCACAACTTACGCTGGGTGACGACGCTGATGGTGATTTCATTGATGACCTTTACGATGCTGACTTTGCCACCGGTGGAGATGCAGATCAGGATGGCATCATCGACGGGTTTGATGCCGACGCAAACGGTAATGGTTATGCCGATGCACTCGACGATATAGCGCTTCGGATTCCGGATGAAAACAATGACGGGCGTGAAGATGTTTATGATGCGGTTACACCGGAGGCAGGTGCTCTGCTTCGCACTGGTGTTGGAAGCCTTGGCGGCGGATGTTCTATTCTGCCGGCTACATCACGCCAGAGCGGTCCTACTGATTTTCTATTCTTGTATGTGTTGTTTGCGGCGCTTGCGGGAATTCATCGAAGAAAAAGCGGCATCTGACAAGGTCACTTAAAAAGTATTTAGCATTCACATCAGGATGAAATTATGAACAACTCCGCTCCACAAAATTCTGTTTTGGCCTCTGAGGGCGTCAGAGCAATCAATAAACTAAACCTGAAGTCAGGTACATTGATTATCGGTTCTTTGTTTTGGATGAGCTTGCCGGGAAACGTTTTGGCAATGACTGATACCGATTCTGATGGTGTGCCAGATGAAGTAGAAGTGGCAGAAGGCACTGATCCGGCTGCGCCCTTAAACTTTCTAGACAGCGATGGTGACGGACAACCAGATTATGTTGATATTGATTCGGACGGTGACAACGTACCGGACTTACTAGAGTACGGTGGCAACCCCTATCTTGATGCAGATATGGACGGTGTGCCTGTCTACCTTGATGATAATGATGCTGATGCAGCAGTGGGCAATGTTGACGGCAAGGTTCAAATATCTTTTGATCCCGATAACAACAACACTGCGGCATTTCAAGATTCGCTACATAATCATGAAATAGATTCAGACGGTGATTCGGTGCCCGACAGCATCGAGATCGCAGAAGGCACCAGTGAGTCTGATGCAACAGCATTTATCGATACTGACTCTGATGGCATTGCCGATTTCATTGATGGTGAAGCTGATAATGACGGCGTTGAAGATTTACTCGAAGCGGGTACTTATCCCTATTACGATCGGGATTGTGACGGGGTGCCAGCCTACCTGGATGACGATGATTATGACTGGCAGATTGGCGATGTGGACAATCGCGTTCAAGTGTTGTTTGATCCGAATTATGATGGTGTAGCCTCGTTCCAGGATGCGACTGCAACAAATACGGACACTGACGGTGACGGAGATCAGGTGCCAGATGCTGTTGAAGGTGTTGAGGGTACAGACCCGGCTGACGCAAGTAGCTTTAAAGACTTCGACTCTGACGGGATACCGGATTTTATAGATCCGGATGATGACAACGACACAATACCTGATGTTGTCGAAGGCGGCGGCGATACTGATCAGGACGGACAGCCAAACTATCTGGATATTGACAGCGATGGTGATGGTGTCAGTGATCAGCTTGAAGGTACCGATGATGCGAACGGAGATTTCATACCCAATTTTCTTGATCCTGCGACGACCAGTTCTGCGCCAACCGGGGCTGATTCTGATGGCGATGGTATTTCAGATGCATTAGAAGGGCAGGTGGATACTGATCAGGACGGCACTCTTGATTTTATGGATTTAGATAGTGACGGTGATTTGATTCCGGATAGTGTCGAAGGCAACACTGATTTAGATGGTGATCTTGTCCCTAACTATATTGATCTGGATAGTGATGGTGATTCAATTCTCGACTCTGTAGAAGGTGTGGTTGATACGGACAGCGATGGTATCGGTAATTACCTTGACACCGATAGCGACGCAGACGGCATTCCCGACGCCACTGAAACGGCTGATGATGCAGACGCAGATGGGGCGGGTAATTACATAGACCTCGACAGTGATGGCGATGGCATTCTTGACTCTATTGAGCTGACCGGTGATCCGGATGCAGACAATCGTCCGAACTTCCTTGACGATGACAGTGATGGTGATGGGGCGCTTGATAGTATCGAGCTTCTTGCCGACGCCGACGCGGATGGTCAGCCAGCTTACCTGGATGCTGATGAGATTACTGTCGCGACTACCACCCCACTGGTTGTGGAAACAGGCGTTGATGGTGGATGTACGTTTGTCTCATCAGGGGAATATCGTGGGCCTGTTGATCCGGGATTACTGGCTTTGCTAGTGGCGGGATTTATAGGTGTTTTTCGAACACGAAAGATTCGCCGTTAGCGGGCTGAAAGCGACCAACTTGGATAAGAAAGGCCCCACCCGGGGCCTTTCTTGTTTATAGCGATGCGGGTGACTGATCCCATTGCCATCCAGGGTCGGCAAGAACAGAATTGAACTGACCATTGTCGACACTGGTGATAGTGCGAATATCTGCCTTGAGTTCAATGTCACGGCCATCGGCGGGATGACAAAAAGACAGCTTGTGTGCATGCAGCAGCAGTCTGCGGCAGTCATAGTGGTCGGCGAAAAAGCGGTTGTGCACAGCTTTTCCGTAACTGGTGTCGCCGATCAATGGATGCTTAATGTGCTTCATGTGCAGCCTGATCTGATGTCGCCGACCGGTGGCGGGTTTTAAATCGAGTAAGCTGTATCGGGTAGTAGGATAGCGATCGATCCGATGCGGCAGCTCAAGTCGAGCTATTCGTTGATATGCAGTACATGCAGAGTTACGTCGCGGGCTTCGGGCGTCACGATCCCTGATGGCGTGGTCGATGACCCCGGCTTCATCAGTGTATCCCCTCACAACGGCCAGATAATTTTTGCTCACTAATTGGCGTTCAAACTGTTGTGACAGTGACCTGGCGCTGTCACTGTCGAGTGCAAAAAGCAATACTCCGGAAGTGGGTTTGTCGAGTCGGTGCACGGGGAATAGAAACCGACCGCATTGCTCACGGAGCCGGTGTAATACATTGTCCTGCTCATGGATATCGAGCTTACTTCGGTGTACCAGCAGTCCGGTGGGTTTTGCTACAGCGATCAGGTGGGTATCCTGAAACAGTACCGTCAGATCATCGTTGGACACGACCATGTCAGTCGTGGTCGTTAGCTGACGCTCTCGCTGTTTTTTTCTTCCTTGAGTTGCACTGTTTGTTCTACGTCTTCTTTAATCAGACGTGCCCAGATGTCTTCGACCCAGCTTTTCATGATCAGGGATTCCTGCCACCGGTCAGACATCTCCATGCCGTCCGGGCCGGTCATCGCATATTCGGGCGGGGCCAGCTCGGTCTGGAATATTAAGGTGTCGTTGTCGCTGGCGCGTTTGCGCCAGAGCCGGAAGCCGGCTTCCCACCAGTCAAGAAACTGCACCACCCATTGCTGGTGCTGAGGAAACTCCAGTTGTAACTGGATTTGTTGAGCAGACGCCACTCGCCCCTGGAATGCATCAGCACGTTGCAGAATTTTGCCGACCATTTCCTGCGCGTCTTTTGATAAAGGCAGTGCGAACTCGCGTTCAACCACGTAGTGTGACAGGTCTACACTAAGTCGCATATCAGGGACTGCTTCAAGCAGTTGGGTGGTGTAGCTGAGATCGTTGGTAACCGAGTTCCGGTGTGTTTCGAACTCTATAGTAATACCTTCTTTCTCGGCTTCTTCCATCCAGTCCTGCACCATCAATGATGCTTCATCAACGCTGCTGGGGATGACCTGGGCGATAACGTTGACAGCAACGGCATTGAATTCGTGGGCCATTTGCAAAACCGGGAGCATGTCTTCCATGCTTGCCGGAAAAGCGTTGATCACGCAGCCGAGCTCGTATTGCTGGAATAGGGGCAGCGTCTTGTTGGCGGTTTCGATGTCTGCCGCGCCAAGGTTGATCGCCATACCGGCATATCCCGCGTCCCGCACCATGGCGAAAGCTTCTTCGGTAGTGACGGCTGGATGGCTGCCACGCCCGGCGTCCATTGCCCAAAGGGATTGGTATAAAGCTAGTCTTGACAAACTGGTCTCCAATAGGGGTCCCAACACTGAGTATGGACCAAGAGAGGTCTTGCTGCAGTGCCAAGTTTAGTTTTCGTCCGCTGTGACCCCAAATCGCGGCCGGAAAGTATACCAAAAGCCAGCCTTGCAACCGTTGCTAAATTTTACAATTGAGCGAACTAACACTGCCTGTCGGAGTGTCAGGTAGTCTAAAATGATCCCCAATCCGGATGGCATCACAATTTGATTGGCTCTCTGTGGTTCTGGTAAGGCTTGCTTTAACAAAGGTTTACTGAACCGTACTGGTGTTCAGCGCTGGTCTGGCTATTATGCTGACTGCGAAAGTCCGGGCGAAAGAGCTCTAGTCGCATTGAAATGGGATGTTGCGAATAGTTTGTCGTTCTCCCGCAAGTAAAATAAATAATAATTCACAGATTCAATACATCACAAAGGAAAAGCTTATGCACTTTCACAATAAGTATTTGGCCGAATTTTTCGGCACTTTCTGGCTTGTGCTGGGGGGATGCGGTAGCGCGGTATTTGCAGCTACTTTTGCAAACGATATCGGTATCAACATTGGCCTGGTCGGAGTTTCACTGGCATTTGGTCTAACCGTTATGACTATGGCGTATGCTGTGGGTCACGTATCTGGCGGTCACTTCAACCCGGCTGTTTCTATCGGTCTTTGGGTTGGCGGGCGCTTTGGCTTCGGTCACCTGATTCCCTACATCGTATTCCAGGTGCTGGGTGCCGTAGCAGCAGCATTCGTACTGTACTGGTTCATGATGGACAGCGGTAACGCTGAAGCAGCGGCCACCCTGGCCTCTAATGGATATGGCGAGTCTTCTCCTGGTAAATTCAGCATGGAAGCCGTTATTGTTATGGAAGTGATCATGACTGCTTTCTTCCTGATCATCATCATGGGTTCAACTGACGAACGCGCACCAGCGGGCTTCGCACCAATCGCTATTGGCCTGGGTCTGACGCTGATCCACCTGATCTCTATTCCTGTATCTAATACTTCTGTTAACCCTGCGCGAAGCACCGGCCCTGCTCTGGTTGCCAAGTTCTTCGGTGGCGGTGATGAGACACTGGTAACCCAGCTGCCTATCTTCTGGATTGCGCCGATTGTTGGTGCTGTATTGGGTGCTATCTTTTATCGCTTGATCGTATCTGGTGCTGCTCCTGCAGAAGCCGCTGCGCCAGAGCGTGTTGAAGTGAGAGAGCCTGAGTATCGCGACCGTGGTGAATACCGCAGTGAGCGAGTAGAGTACCGTGATCGTGGCGAATATCGCGATGATTATCGTGATGAGCGTTACTAGTCACTAGTTAGCTCTACACAGTGGTAATGGAAAGCGGTGCTTCGGCACCGCTTTTTTTTGGCTGAAATTTAGTATCCGGTGCTGTGATCAACCAGGCCGCTGTTCGGTGCGCTGGTGCTGGCACCAGCATCCAGCTGTTGGATGCCAGTTGCTATCTGATCTACCGATAGTCTGATTTGTGTCGGACCCGCAATATGCGGGGTGAGCAGAATATCCGGGTGTGTCCAAAGGCGGTGATTAAGAGGCAATGGTTCAGAGTCGCAGACATCAAGAAGTGCGCCCGATAAGTGTTTTTCATCTAACGCTGCTATCAGGTCTTTTTCTACCACCTGTGCGCCACGCCCGACATTGATGAAACTAGCCCCCGGTGGCAGGCAGTGTAGCAGTTGGCTATCTATTAACCCGCTTGTTTGTGGGGTCAAAGGCAATACGCAAACCAGAGTGTTCAGGGTGCCCAGAAACTCGTCCAGCTGATCATTGCCGTGAAAAATTTTGCAGGGAACTGCTTCGGATTCTGTTCGTTTCCAGCCGCTGACATCATAGCCGGCGGATTGCAGTCTTAACGCTATTCGGCTGCCAATAATCCCCATGCCCATGATCCCCACCCGATAGTCGCATGCGTCGATATCGTCGAGTGGTAACCATTTATTTTCTGCTTGTTGATCCTGATATTGGTCAAAATTCCGGTGCCAGCGTAAGACTCCGAAGTGGACATACTCAGCGATTTTGTCGGCCATCCCTGCATCAGACAGCCTGATAATCGGTACTGTGTCTGGTAAGCCCGGATGGTCGAGCAAATGATCGACCCCTGCCGCTAGTGAAAAAATGGCCCGCAGGTTAATAGCATCGTTAAAAAAATTATCTGGTGCACCCCAGCAAATTGCACAATCAAGGTCTTCGGGGTTGCCGACATCAGGCCATTGTAGCAGGGTGTGTTCGGGTAGTTTTTCCCGCAAT
Source organism: Laminaria ephemera (assembly GCA_036873875.1). Classification (NCBI taxonomy): domain Eukaryota; class Phaeophyceae; order Laminariales; family Laminariaceae; genus Laminaria; species Laminaria ephemera. The sequence goes on from JAYJMJ010209184.1 coordinate 15,762, forward strand.
GCCTGCAGGGTTTGATCTGATGTGTCATCGATTGAAAAAAAACTAATATTCATGTTGGCCGGCTTATGGTGATTTGGCAGTCAACTGCCAGGGGTGAGTTTTTCTGTAGCTACGTAATTGTGGGGCATTGTCTTTGTTAAGATAATAAACTGCGTGCAGCGAACTTTATAGATAAAAGCGAAGCGACTCTGGACCCTGTCAGGGTGCTGTGGTTTTGCAGAAATCCGCCCCGGGATGTTTTTAACCTGAAATGACAAAATTAAATGCGTAGCGGACGACGACAGGAAGGTCCCCATCAGGATCGGGATGACTTTGCCAATCTGGGCAAATTGTCTCCGTACGTCTGGCGCTATGGCAAGCGTGTAGCGGTTGCACTGGGCTGTCTGTTGTTGGGAAAGCTTGCAACGGTCTGTATTCCCTTGTTGCTAAAAGGCATTATCGACTCACTTGATACACAGGCAGATGGTCTGTTAAGCAGTAAGGATCAATTAGTTGTTGTGGTGCCCATGGCGATGCTTCTTGGCTATGGTGCTTTGCGGCTGGCCAGTGGTTTGTTTGGTGAGCTTCGCGATATCCTTTTTTCCAGGGTTCGTTATAGCGCTATGCATCAAATGGCGGTTGATGTACTGCAACACTTGCATAAGTTGTCTTTGCGTTTTCACCTTGAGCGCAATACCGGTGGTATATCTCGTGACCTCGAGCGTGGCACCAGAAGCCTGGCGTCAGTGCTGAACTTACTGGTGTTTAGCATATTGCCGACAATTGCAGAATTTCTATTAGTGGGCGGTATATTACTTTTTAACTACGATTGGGCACTAATGGCAGCCATTCTGCTGACTGTCGCTGTTTATGTCGCTCTTACTCTATCAATGAGCAAATGGCGGATGGGCTTTCGTCATGAAATGAATAAGTATGATAGCGCTGCTAATGGCCGGGCCATTGACAGTTTGCTGAACTACGAAACCGTGAAGTACTTTAATAATGAAAAAGTAGAAGTAGATAACTACAACGAACAGCTGGGCCACTGGGGAGAAGCAGGCCAGAAAACACAAATCAGTTTATCGGCGCTAAATTTTGGGCAGGGTGCGATTGTTACTATTGGCGTGACTATTATTATGATACTTGCCGCCGAAGATGTCGCGTCTGGTGAGATTACCATCGGTGATCTGGTATTAATTAATGCCTTAATGTTACAGCTTTTTATACCGCTTAGTATCCTGGGGTCTGTGTACAGGTCGTTGCAGTATTCATTGGCTGACATGGATTTGGTCATAAAGTTACTCGAGCAGGTTCCTGAAATTCAGGACTCGACAGATGCTAAGCCGCTGGTTGTAAGCCATGGCAAAGTCGAGTTTGAAAATGTCAGTTTTCACTACGATGAGAGCCGCCCGATATTGCACAATATCAACTTCACCATTGAGCCCGGGCAAAAGGTAGCTGTGGTGGGGCCGTCAGGGTCCGGCAAGTCTACTTTGGTCAGACTGATATTTCGTTTCTATGATGTGTCTGACGGACAGATAAAAATTGACGGTCAATCAATTGCGGAATGTTCTCAGGAAAGTCTGCGAAGAGCGATCGGAATCGTGCCTCAGGATACGGTGCTCTTTAACGATACGATACGCTATAACATTGCTTATGCAGATCCTGGTGCCACAGATGATGCGGTTCTGGATGCCGCCAACAAGGCGGACCTGGATCGACTGTTATCCCGGTTACCTGATGGGCTTGATACCGTCGTTGGTGAGCGAGGCTTAAAGTTATCTGGTGGTGAAAAACAACGGTTGGCAATATCACGGGTGATTTTAAAATCACCTGAGATCATTCTCTTTGACGAGGCGACATCAAGCCTTGACAGCCGATCTGAGCAGGCAATTCTTGAAGCCCTACAAAAAGTATCCAGTCAGGCAACCACGCTTGTAATAGCGCACCGCCTATCAACCATCATTGACGCCGATAAGATTGTGGTGATGGAAGACGGTGTGATCGTTGAAACGGGTGATCATGTCGCTCTGTTAGAACGTGATGGTTTGTACCGTCGTTTATGGGAGTTGCAAAGGAGCGAGCAGCCTAATGAACCGGGATAGTTTTTAGCTGGGTGCTCGTTGCAAGAAGCGTTTATACGTGCATAAAACCCAGGTCACGCTGCTCAAAATTAGATAGCGATGGTAACAGGGTGTCTATTTCTGATTCGCTAAGGCCCAGCCATCGTAACTGTGTTGCTGCGTATTGACTGACCGCTGTGGTGGGCACAATGCGACCGTTGCGATAATCGTCTGGTCCGTCTACGGCTACACGCGGGATCTGGCCATAGATATCGCCTCCGTTAACTGAGCCACCCATGACAATATGATGATTGCCCCACCCGTGATCTGTGCCATCACCATTGCCGGACACGCTACGGCCGAAATCAGAAGTGGTAAAGCTGGTGACGTTGTTCAGTTGATTTATTTCGATCAAAGCCTGATGAAAATATGCTGTAGCTTCTGCTATTTGTGAGTAGAGGTAGGGTTGATTTTTTAGTTGATCATCGTGCGTGTCGAAGCCAGACAAGCTTACATAAAACAGCTGTCGTGTCATTCGGAACTCATCTTTTATCGCAATCAGTTTTGCCACCATGGCGAGTTGGTTTGCCAGGCTGTTGTTTGCGGGTATCGGTGTTTGCAATTCACCGAGCTTGGCCAGAGCAGCACCGACATTCGTTGAAAGTACCAGTGCTCTTGATTGCAGTTCTGCGTAGGAACGTTCAAATACATTATTATATTGCTGATGCAGTAGTTCTATAAATGCCTGACGTCGCGGCATTTGCCATTCACCGGTGAGATCTTCCATGCCGGCATAGGATGCCACACCTTCGCTCTCTATGCTGAAGGCGGCCTGTTCGCCACCCGCTTGCCAGTCATTATTGCCAACCAGGCTAATGGCGGCAAGGTTCGGGTTAGCTTGCTGGCCAGCGATTATATCAGTGGCGCGAGCTCCCCAACCGCTATTCCATTCGTGGTAGTGATCAATTTTTTGCCACTGGCGTGCCTGGTCATGGTGGGAAAATAATTGCTCTGGTAGTCGTACGCTTTCGTTTCGGACATCGTCCGGGGTGGCGGGCTCTACCAGCGTACCAACGTTTGCCTGAAAGGCCAGTTGGCCTGCGTCAAACAGAGGCTTGAGTTTTGATAAGTGTGGATTAAGGCCAATGGTGGTGGTGTTAGCCGTTGCGGGTCTTAGTCTAATAAGATCTGCGGTACCTGCGGCCAGGTGTCCGCGTCCCTGTGCATATTCGTTGTAAGCTGCGCCCCCCGTTGGTACCAACATATTAAAGCCGTCGTTGCCACCATCAAGATTGATACAAACCAGTGCTGCGTAGTCTCTGCTGTCGGCGCTTTGTGCGTGGGCCATTTTAGCAGTCACACCAGACATAAGGCCTGCGCCTACAATTGTCTTGCAGCCCAGTTTTAGAAATTTGCGACGATTGGTGTTTTTCATTTTAATCACCTTTGAACCGCAGCTTCAGGGGAGCTGACGAAAAGAAATAACAATTCTTCTGCACGAATTTCAGGGCTGGCCTGTGAGCGTTCTTGCAGAAGGTAAAGTGCCTGTTTACGTAACCCCGCACTCATCGGGCTGTTGAGTGTTAGTTTACTTAGGTAGTTGAGCTGTGCTTCCGGGTCATCATCCAGTAACATTAAAGGTGAAATATTTACCGGCGCGTATGCGGGGTCAGTGTCTGAAGTAGTGTTGCGCCAGATTGAATGCGCCAGAAGAGCACTGGTGATCGATATCATTGTGCTTTCGTTGTGTATTTGAAACTCTGGTGATAACAAACCGCGATCACGGATCTGGCCTGACTGACTGAAGTCGGCAGAGAAAAAATTAAACACCGATGGTGACTGTATAGGTGCCTGGGCCAGGCGTTCTGCAATCCACGCATAGTCAAATTGCGAGTGATCAGGCTCGCCCTCAAAAGCGCGCCAGAGTGACACCAGACGAACCACTGGCTCGCGTAGCTTGCCAAAGTTTTCTGCATCGGCTGTGTAACCGTCAAGCGCCTCATTGTCTGTCAATATTGCTGCTACCACTGCAGCGATGTTTCCTCGTACTCCATTGGTATCAGCGTTAAATACGCTCGCAACCCGTTTAATATAAGCAGGTGAGGGATTGCTGGTAACCAGTTGCATAATCAGATGTCTACTGAAAAACGGGCCGACATTCGGGTGGTTAAATATATTGTCGAGTGCGTCCTGCATGTCTTTTTCAGCAGATTGTCCTGCCGGAAGCTGTATGCCGTTCAGCAAGGTTTTTGCGCCTTTATCGTGATGCTCTTCATAGGCCTGCATCGGGCTAAACCAGTCTTCGTTCTGTGGGTAATTCCAGTTGTCTACATCTTTAAAATGCCAACCTGTGAAGACATGGGCAAATCCCTCGACTGTTTCCTGATCGTATGTAGGTAACGGGATGCCATCGGCGTCAGTCTGAACTACGCCGTTGGGATTGAGTTGTACCAGTCCAATGGAGAACAGCTGTAGTAATTCGCGTGCGTAGTTTTCATCTGGCCTGATATTATTTTCAGTATCAGGTTTCTGGTTACCTTTCATACTTAAATAGTTACCCATCACAGGACTCAGGGTGACTTGTTCAAGTATGTCCCTGAAATTTCCGAAGCTGTGGGCAAGCAATATGTCGTAGTAATTCGAAAGTGCTGCGGGATGGCCGCCGAGTTCCCCGTTGCCGGATACAACAAAAAATTGTGACAGCGCATATGCCACACGCTGGCGTAGCTGATCTTGTGCATTGACACTAAGTTTGAACCAGCTGTTAATGTGCTCGAGCCATCTGGGTTCGGCGCGCTGGCGAGTGATGGGCAGCATAAATGTAGCGGGCAGTTGAAGTTGTGTTTCAATCCAGTCTGCGTAGCCGCTTTTGGTCAAATCAGAGATATCGTCCAGCCGCGGGCCGAACGTCGCACGTTGTAAAAAACGTATCGCCTCAAAGTCACTATTCAGAGGTTGCGCCAACGCGGCGCCAATATCTGGGATTCCGGGGGTAGGATCAACAGTCTCGTATTTGCCACTGGCGCTACCGGTATTAATGCCCACCGCCTGGAACTGTTCTGGTTCGCTGCCGCCACATGAGGCAAGGAGCAGGGCGCAAGTCATCGCGACTACGGTTTTTCTTAGGTTGATTTTTGTTCCCATCACTATCCAGCGTCCTGTACGAGTCAGATGTCGTAGAGTGTGTGAAAAATTTGTTGCTGGAGAGATAGCGCCACGGGATACAATAAATTCAGCGTAAATGTGGTCTGTGAATGTCCAACAGTCGGCTAACGGCGCCAATCAGGTGAACTTAATCTGGTAATAATCCTAGTTTTTTGAATATGTTATCTGTGTTCGGAAACTGACTGAAAATGTGGATACAGTGCAATAATAGAATGTCTGTTATTTGCCCATCCTTAAAATCAACCCGCTGATAAAGTGCTGTAACCAGAAATGAGCCTAGCTATCGAAAACCGTGATCCCGCAGAGTGCCTGCACCAGTATTTTGGCTATGACAGCTTTCGCGGAGATCAGCGGGCAATAATTGACAGCGTTGTTGCCGGCGATGATGCGCTGGTGCTAATGCCCACCGGAGGTGGTAAAAGCCTGTGCTTTCAGATACCTGCCATCGTACGCGATGGTATTGGCATTGTGGTATCGCCGCTAATTGCACTGATGCAGGATCAAGTGCAGCAACTTCGACAGAACGGTGTGCGGGCAGCGTTTATAAACTCGAGCCTGTCTAACAATGAGCAAAGAGAGATAGAGCAGCAGGCAAGAGCCGGCCAGCTCGATCTGTTGTACATGGCTCCTGAAAGGCTGCTCACGGCCACTGGCTATGCGCTTTTGGCCGATCTGCAAATCGCATTGTTTGCTATTGATGAGGCGCATTGTGTATCACAATGGGGTCATGACTTCAGGCCAGAATATACACAGCTGTCCCAGCTTGCAGATCAATACCCGGCTATTCCGCGGATTGCGCTGACGGCCACGGCTGATGAAAATACACGGCAGGATATTAAAACCCATTTACGATTGGATCGTGCAAAGGTCTTTATCAGTAGTTTTGACCGACCTAATATCCAGTACCGTATTGAAGCAAAAAATAACCCGCGTACGCAGCTGTTAAAGTTTATTCAAGGTGAATACCCACTGGCCACCGGTATTGTCTATTGCTTATCCCGTAAGAAAACAGAAGACACCGCGCGCTATCTGGTTGAAAAAGGTTTTACCGCATTGGCCTATCATGCCGGAATGCCGGGCCATCAGCGCAGTGCAAATATGCAGCGCTTTATTGTTGAGGAAAATATCATCATGGTGGCGACAGTTGCTTTTGGTATGGGGATCGATAAGCCGGATGTCAGGTTTGTAGCGCATCTTGATATGCCCAAAAGCATTGAATCCTACTACCAGGAAACTGGCAGGGCAGGGCGTGACGGGCTGCCTTCAGTGGCGTGGATGGTCTACGGTCTTCAGGACACCATCACCTTCCAACAAATGCTTAATGATTCCGATGCCTCCCAGGATGTGATTCAAGTTGAACGCCATAAGCTGACGGCAATGACCGGGTTGTGTGAAGCAACCGAATGCCGCCGAAAAACACTGTTGCTTTATTTTGGTGAAAACAGTGATGCTGCTTGCGGTAATTGCGATACGTGTATTTCACCGCCAGAGACATGGGATGCAACAGAGGCCACGCGCAAGGCTCTGTCTGCTGTGTATCGTACCGGTCAGAGGTTTGGTACAAGTTATTTGATTAACGTTTTGCAGGGTAAAACCGATGAACGAATCAGTCGCTTCGGGCACGATAAATTGTCAGTATATGGAGTCGGCAAAGAGCACGACGCGAACACCTGGCGTAGTGTGTTTCGACAAATAATAGCCCGGTCTCTACTCACTACGGATATGGAAAGTCGGGGTGGTCTAAGTCTTACGGAAGCCGCCAGGCCCGTACTCAAGGGCGATGAGAAAATTTATTTTCGCCATGAAGCTAAACCTGCGACAAGAAAGAAAAGCCGCAGCGCTCGTAACAGTGTTTCTGCAGAGCATACTGATCTGTGGGAAAGACTGCGCGAAACCAGGCGCGTTGTCGCCAGTGAACAGGGCGTGCCTGCCTATGTCATTTTTCATGATGCAACCCTCATGGAAATGACCGAAGCACAGCCGGTTAACCTGCAGGCGATGGCTGCGATATCTGGTGTTGGGGCAGCAAAGCTTGAAAAATACGGTCAAATATTTCTAGATGCGATCAATAACCGAGGGTCCGAAACTGAGCCGACTCCAGGTAACGTCGCCAACGCTCCGGATCTGGTGTCGGTGCTTGATCAGGGGGTGACAGGTCTGGGTAACCTTGCGAGCCAAAGTGGCAAATCACCAGAAAAAGTAATTACTGAATTGGCGGGTCTTCTGAAGCAAGGCAAGGTTACTTTAAGTAGCGCTCTGAAAGCTATTGATGCTGAGTTGACAGAAAATCAACAAGGTGAAATAGAAGGTGAAATATTGGTGTTGCTGGAAGAGGGAGATAATTCAATAAAACGTCTGTACGAATATTTCAATCAGGTGTACGAGGCTGATGTTCTGCGGATTATACAGGCGTCAGTTATCTATGAATTAGCAGAGGAGGAGGGGTTCTGACGCTCTCTCTGGTTCAGGAAGGGCAGCCAATGGCACCTGGTCAGCGGGCCTGATACATAACCAGGTCCGCTGATCCTGCAACACCGTCTACTTGGTCTTCTTTTTACATTCGGCTTTTTTAGATTTGTCAGTGCACGGTTTCTTGGATTTTGATTTCTTGGCAGTTGACTTTTTCGATGTTGATTTCTTGGAGGTTGACTTCTTTGAGGTCGATTTTTTGCTCTCGGATTTATCTTTGCTGGATTTTTTTGCGGCGGTGGATTTTTTGGACGCGCTGGATTTTTTTGTGTCAGATTTTTGTGCGGTCGTTTTTTGAGTTGATTTTACACCGCCCTTGACGGACATATATTTTCGGTTGTTTTTGATCAATCCTTCACCAATCCCTTTCACATTTGCCAGATCATTAATGTCACCGAATGGTCCGTTTTTCTTTCTATACGCAACAATTGCTTTGGCCTTCTTTTCCCCAATTCCCTTCCAGTTAGCGATCATAGTGGCAGTATCAGCCCTGTTGATGTCAACGACAACTGCACTCATCGCAGCGCCAGAGCTAAAAAACAGTGGTGTGACAAACAAGACGCCAATCAGTAGAAAGAGTCTAAGAGCATTGTTTGATCGTGAAATCATAAATTTTCCTTGTGAGAGTCGTGTCAGGCATTGGCTGTATGCGTAGTTGGGCAAACCTTAGCAGTACATCGGCAGATTTACGCTGAAGGTGCGGATAAGTTGTCAATTCTTTTCAAAGATAAACCAGTGCTGAACTGTATAGCTCCTGAGGGTTCGCTTGCGTGCCAGAGCGTTAAGCAGCACACCGTTACCATTCAATGGGTCAATTTGTGGATCACGCAATTCAGATTTGCGGTTGGCTGATCCAGCTCAGTCTGGTGTTGATCAACAGTAGTGTTGTAAAGAGCATCCAAACTGCAGAGCCAATTAGAATGGATCGCCATTCGATACCAAAATCCAGTAATAAGCCAAAAATAGCGGGTCCGAGTGCGGTGCCGAATACCATTAGCGCGTGAGTAAGAGATCGAATAGCAGCGATATGTGCTGCGCCATATAACTCCAGCCACAAGGCGCTGATTGCGGGTGTTGCTATTCCCACAGTCATGCCAATGAAAAAGTAATAGACGCCTGGCAGGATATTAAAATCTCCGAAAGCTGCTGTTAGCAGTGCACAGACGAATGGCAGCAAATAGAGTTTTACGACTCTGGCAGCCGACCATTTATCCACGGCGACACCGGCTACCAGGGAAGTTAATACTGCCGCTAAGGAGTAGGCGGCAATGCCAGCCACCCAGCTTGCAAAAGCGAAACCCTTGTAGCTTGCCAGGCTCTGTTGGTGAAAAAACAGGCCGGTAGAAATAATTGAAGGAGCAAAGATTGCCGGTGCTATTTGCCAGAATCGGCGATCAAGGGTCACCTGCCTGCGGTTCCAGGAACTGGTGTCAGTATGGGGTGAGTCTTTGGAATGGTGGTCGGTGTTGCCGATCACATAGTGCCAAAGCAAAAACTGGGTGGCGAGAGTGATAATGATAAGCTCAACACCAGCGAATAACCGCCACACTTCTCGCCAACTAATCACAGTCAGTAGTGTCACTGTCAGGATCGGTAGCACGACCTCTGCAGCTGAAAATCCCAGACCTGCCAGGCTTACTGTTCTACCCCGGTAGCTTTGTGCGACACGTGAGGCAGTGGTAATCCCGGTGTGTCCCGACAGCCCCTGTCCAAAAAGTCGCAGTAGAAAAAATGCCACAGCCAGAGAGGCCGGACCACTTACCAGGGACATGAACCCGCAGGCGACGGCAAGACCTGTGGTCACACTTAATGTGTAGATTCGAAGGTCGACATGGTCGAGTAGCTTGCCCAGCCAGATGATGGTCACAGCGCTGGCCAGTGTGCCGGCAAAATACAATCCGCCGATCTCGCCATGGCTCAATGAAAATTCCTGGCGCAGGTTTTCATTGAAAAGAGAAATGAAAAATGTCTGCCCGAAGCCGGATGACATTGTAATGACAAAGCCAAAAGCGATCGTGCCAACGAGGGTGGTCCTGGCTGGGGTCATGAGGGGAGGTCTGGTCGGAGAATGCGCGCAGGATATCCCATTATTGTGGATTGACACTAGTTTGGGTAATTCGGAGCTGGTCGTAAGACTTGAGAATAGAGTCGGTGATTCACCGGGCTCCGCACTTTGGGAAATCAATCTGAATCCCGGCAAAACTGTAATTGATTATCGAGGCAGTGAATTGTGTGCCACAAGTGGGGGAAAACCCTGCTGGCTGTTTAAGCAAACACTGGTTTCGCCGTTTAAATAGGCAAAGGTGTGTTTCCCGGTACAAAAATAAATGAATTTATCCAGAAGAATTTGGCTGATTTTCAGTGTTGCCATGATGGTATTCGGCTGTGGCGTTGATAGCACTGTAACCGAGGGAAATTTACAGACTGGATCTGCATCACTGCAATTGCCGGTGGAAGACCGACGAATAGCCATTGTGCATTCTGAAACCACTAAACAAAATTTCTACGATGCGTTTGCCTACAACCAACTATTCGCGTCCATGCAGCATCAGGCTATGATGGCGGGTTTGCCGTTTGATCTACTGAGTGAGGCAGAGCTTAGCAATGTATCTACGCTACTGAAGTACGATGCGTTGTTGTTGCCAGAATTTTCCCACGTGCGGCAGCAGGATCGTGCGGCGATTCGTAGTGCATTGCTACAAGCGCAGGCGGCAGGTGTTGCAATTGTGACGTCAGGAGAGTTTATGTCGTTTAAGGCCACTGGGCAGTCATATGGTGACAGCAGTGCCTTGATGGCTGATGTGCTGGGTCTTGGGGTGGTGAATTTTCTGTCCGGGGTGTCAGCGACTGTCAATGTGGTGTCTTCCAGCCACCCTGCAACTAAAGACTACGCTGTCAACGAAGAGCTGGTTTCCTATGATCAATTATGGTTCGGTGCTTTCGAGCCGGTGTCTGGTGAGCAATCATCTTTACTAACTACAGTAACCGCCTCTGGTGGTACCTATGCAGGCGCTCAGGTCGTTGACCGTGCAGGGCGCGTAGTACACTTTGCCAATGAGCAGGTGATGGCTGACAATAATCTATTGTGGAGTGTTCTGCAGTGGGTAGTGTATGGCGATGTTGCGCCCGTATCGCTGCAGTTGTCCAGAAATGACAGTATTTTTATCGCCCGTAACGATATGGACCAGGCGATGATTGCCGCTGAACTATCGCAAACTGAAGTGCCGTTGCTGGATATTATCCGTGACTGGAAAAGAGACTATGGGTTTGTCGGGTCCTACTACATTGATATAGGTGATAAACCTTCTTCAGGACAGTACACAGACTGGGCGGTATCTGGTCCTTTGTATCGTGAATATATAGCGCTGGGTAGTGAAATCGGGACTCATTCATGGACGCATCCGCATCACACGAGTGAACTCACCGATACACAGCTTGAATACGAGTTTAATCAAAGTAAAAATGAAATAGGGGCAAAAGTCGGTACCGAAGTAGTTGGTGGTGCGGTTCCCGGTAATGCAGAATCACTGGCGGTGGTTGAAAATCTGAACCAGTGGTTTAAATATTTCAGTGGCAGATCAGGAACAGTCGGTACTGGCTATCATAGTGCGATTGGTTTTCTTGAGCCTCAACACGATATGCTTTACTTCAGCCTGAATATGTCGCCGGACTTTACGCTTATTGATGTTATGGATAATACACCGGCACAGTCGACTGACATCTGGAAAGCAGAAATAGATCAGTTGCTGACACACGGTCGCAAACCGGTTCTGCACTGGTTATGGCATGACTATGGTCCTACTACACAAGCCGCTACCGGGCGGTATTCGAAGGCCATGTTTGAAGATACCCTGGCTTATGTGAGCGATAAAGGCACAGAATTCACGACAGTTGCCAACCTTCATGATCGTATCAGGGCGTTTAAGTCCACTAACCTGTCTGTGGGATCTGGCGTCACTGTGGATGCTACGGTTGAAGCTACAGGGGTCGGGCAGTTTTCGCTTAAACTTGGCGGTGAAAACAAAATACAGCGTGTGACGAATTGGTACGCGTATGATGACCAGCAGGTGTTTTTACCAGATGCTGGTGGCACTTTTTCTATAACGCCAGGCGCAACCGCTGACCCGGTTACTCGCATTACCCAACTGCCGATGCGCGCGCGATTGATGTCACTTAATGGTGATGGCAATGCCCTGGGGTTCACCTTTGTGGGCGAAGGTGAGCTTACCATCGCACTCAGTCCGGGGATGACCAACAATGCCCTGGTGAGTGGCGCAGATTCATTTGTCGAAAATCAAAGTGAGCTCAAATTACAGTTCAACAGCGCTGGTACTCATACGGTATCGATAGCAGCTGTTAGACCGATCAACGGACCGCCGGTTGCTCAGTCACTTGAACTACAGGCTGAAATTGCTGATGCAACACAGATCGTATTGTCTGCAACTGATCCTGATAACGACGCACTGTCCTATCGTGTATTGTCACAGCCTGAAAATGGCACGTTAAGCGGTGTGCCACCGGCACTTGTTTATCGGTCTGACAATGGCTTTAGCGGTGTGGATTCTTTTACTTATGTAGCCAGTGATGGTGTGCTCGACAGCATTGCGGCATCTGTGCAAATAAGTGTTGTGCCACCGCTGCCAGCCAATAGTGCACCAGTGGCAAATCGACTGGTGCTAGCAACCGTGGTTAATCAATCATTGTTAATGCGGTTGAGCGGAAGCGACAATGAAAACCAGCCATTAAGCTTTGTGGTTACGACACCGCCAGCAAACGGGGTGCTTACTGGTACTGCACCTGATTTGACTTACACGCCTGCTAATAATTTCAGTGGGATAGATCAGCTGGAATTCACCGTGAATGACGGGGTTAAAACCAGTGCTCCTGAGAAAGTCATAATTAACGTTGATCCGCAATTGACTACGGATGGCGGTACGCTTTCCAATGCATTGACCGGAATCACCATTGACGGATCATTTAGCGATTGGTCCGGTGCGGTCTCTTTCGGGATTGATCCGGATGATGTAAGTGGTGCCAACAATATGATTGATTGGCGTGAGGCATGGATGGGTCATGATGCCAGTAATTTTTATATAGCCTACCAGCAATATGAATCGGTTAATCTGTCGTGGGGCCACTCGATCTATCTGGATTCTGACACCGATCAAACCACTGGCTTTCGTGGATTTGGCAACGAGTATTTAATCGGGGTCGACTACGCACTTGAGGGTGATAGTCTGTTTCGCTATACCGGGACCACCCAGAATGAATGGTCCTGGGTTTTTGCGGGTAGTATCAGTTCGAGTGTAGTTGGTGATCGTGTGGAACTATTACTGCCGCGTGACCTGGTCGGTGATCCGGCTAACCTGAGATTATTTTTTCAGGGTGACAGTACCGCCACCAACGGTAACTCAATTGATTACTACCCAAATGATGTGAGTAATAGTCTAGCGATACCAAGATCGCGCCGGTTTAGCTATTCGATTGATGCGAATACAGATATTGAAAACGTGGTGCCGGTAGCCAATCGTCAGCAGGTGAACATAAGTAATAATGCCGTGTTGGGAATAAGGCTGACGGGCTCAGATCTAAACGGTGATGAACTCAGTTATCGGCTTACAGCTTTGCCACAGCATGGAGTGCTCTCTGGTACTGCTCCTGAGCTGATTTATCAGCCGGAGTCGGGTTACGTGGGTACCGATTCAATATCATTTACCGTTAATGATGGTTCGTTAACCAGTAATGAAGCAACAGTGTTGCTTAATGTCGTGGATGCTTCGGCGATCAACAGTTTGCCAGTGGCCAATTCGCAAACAACAGGCACACTGCGTGACACTATTTTACCTGTGACGTTAAGTGGCAGTGATGCAGATGGTGGGGCACTGAGTTATATGGTCGTTTCACAGCCACAATCCGGCGTGCTTAGCGGCACTGCCCCTAACCTGACCTATACCCCTGACAATGCCTTTACTGGTACAGATAACTTTACCTTCACGGTGAATGATGGCGTGGATGATAGCGCCGTCGCGACAGTTACTATCCGTGTCGATTCAGAGGGCCTAAATGCAATCCCCGTGGCTGACAGCCAGAATCTGAGTACAGCGTTTGAAACTGCTGTTGGTATAGCGTTAACCGCGTCTGATGCCGAAAATCAGGCTCTTACCTACACAGTTGTGGCGCAGCCAACCGCTGGTACATTGCAAGGGTCCGCACCGGCGCTTACCTATGTCCCTTTCAATGGGGCAAGCGGGGTAGATTTCTTTACGTTTAAAGTGAACGACGGTATTGATGATAGTCCACCAGCGGTCGTCAGCATTGATGTCCAGATGGCAGTGCCAGAAAATTTACCACCGCTGGCTAATGGCCAGACGTTGTCAACTTCATTTGCACAGGCTGTCGGTATCACACTGACTGCTACCGATCCCGAAGCGGCAGCGCTTACCTATCGAATAATTACGGCACCGGTTGGTGGTGCGCTGTCAGGCACTGCGCCGAATTTGGTATACACACCGGGTCGAAACTTTTCCGGCCTCGACAGTTTCCGGTTTGTCGCCAATGATGGTGAGGCGGATAGTACCGCTGCCACAGTTACCATCGACATAGGTGTGGCGCCCAACGGATCGGTAAGTAATCCTGTCAACGGGTTAACAGTGGATGGCAATTTGACTGACTGGAATGGTGTCGCTTCTTTCGGTCTTGATCCGGATGATGTGACCGGACCTAATAATCCGCTTGACTGGCGTGAGGTCTGGGTTGCCCATAGCACTACGGATATTTATATCGCCTACCGTAACGATCAGGCATTTCAACTGAGTTGGGGTCATGGTATTTATATTGATACCGATGGTAACCCCAACACCGGCTTTCGTGGTTTCTCTGGAGAGTTCCCGATTGGCGCAGATTATCTGATCGAAGCTGATGACGTTCATCGATATACCGGCACAGGACAAAATTGGAGTTGGACCCTACAGGGCTCGGCAACGACAGCGATAAGTGGTGATGTCGGTGAAGTCTCGTTACCACGATCGCTGCTGGGTAGCCCGCAAGGACTGCAATTGTATCTGCGTGCTGATAATGAACCGTTCGGAGGTATTGCAGTGGATCATTACCCTGACGCGGCAACGGATCCTTCAGCAGAGTCTGCTACTCGCAAGTTATCGTACAGTCTTGCGCAATAGCTGATCAACACCGTGCGCATGGCGCGCACGGTGTTGATAAATATCAGCTTTGGTTGTTGTGAGCCAGCATGGCTTTTTTCTCGCGAAGGAGTTTGCGCTGGTAGCGGCTTTGCACCACATCGCAACAAGCTAGCACCACGATCACGAAATAGAACGTCGCTTTTGTCATCGGCGTTACGTCGGTGCCAAGGATCTTCATGTGAGCCAGGTGGCCGCCTTCCGAGACCAGCATGATGCCGACGACAAACAGAATGAATAGACCCAGTACCTCGTACATGCGGTTTTTTTGCAGAAAATCAGAAACATGATCTGCCAGAAATATCATGAGTGCTCCGCTGATGATAATCGCGCAGGTCATAATGGCAAAATTGTCTGTCAAAGCGATGGCGCTAAGAATTGAATCGAAAGAAAAGACTAGATTCATCAAGACAATCCAGATCACAACTGTGACGGCAGAGCGGCTGTTACGGTCGCCGTTTGCGTGTTCCTCGATTGCCATCATGTGCATTATTTCCTTGGTGGCTGTATAGATAATAAATATGCCGCCAAGGAGCACGATGATCGCGTGCAAGTTGAACTCGAACTCAAGTTTGTCGATCAAATGAAAGCCGAACACAGGTTCCTGAAAAACCTTGATTAGATTCGTCAGGACAAATAGCAGGATAATGCGCAGCAGTATCGCGATACCAATCCCCCACTTGCGGACCTTGGCTTGCTGGTGCGCCGGGGCGCGCTTGGATTCAAGTGATATGTATAACAGGTTGTCAAAGCCAAGTACGGCCTGCAACATTGTCAGTAATAGCAGTGTGATCAGGTTGTCTAAGGTGAATAAGTCCATCGCCCCCTCTCTGGGTTGAGTTAAGTCTTGGTAGGTATTGTGGATGGTGAATCGCTAAGTGTCTCATTGTTTTTAGTTCATAGCGATTGTGCTATCAATGTTGAAAGAAAAAAATATCCACATAAGGTCGTTGAAACGTGGTTTTGTGCCTTGGTGTGCCGCCAGGTTTTGCTAATGTTTACGAAATTTCTGCCAAAACTGGAAATTCGCGCCCGCTTGGTTGCGAAATGGGAATATTCGCTCTTTTGTTTCGTTAACAATGTGTAAGAGCCCGTTATGGGGTAATGTTTTTGCCTATAGTGTCTGTGCCGTACTAGCCCAAGATTGCCAAATTCCCAGATGACTGCCATTGATACCTACCAAACCCTGACAGAAGGAGATCTTATACAGTGGTATCGGGTTGAAAAAATCCTTGGTCGCGGTGGATTCGGGGTCACGTATCTGGCCACTGATACCAATTTGGACCACCGGGTAGCAATCAAGGAATATCTGCCGGGCCCACTGGTGATACGCCAGCAAGACAATACCCTGGCCGCTAACACTGAAGAAGACAAAGCGAAGTATAGCGAGGGATTACAGCGATTTTTGCGTGAAGCAAAAACGCTGGTAAAGTTTCGCCACCCGAACATAGTTCGCGTAATGGCGGTTTTTGAAGCAAATAATACTGCTTACCTGGTTATGGAATACGAGGAAGGTGAGCAGTTCAAAGAGTATGTTAAAGGTGTTGGCGGAATTTCAGAAGCGCGACTGAAGAGTCTGATTCTAAGTGTCATCGATGGGCTTGATCAGGTTCACCAGCGGGGCTTTATTCATCGAGATATAAAGCCGGTCAATTTGATCATCCGAAAGGATGGAAGTCCTGTGCTGCTGGATTTTGGCTCAACCCGTCCCGTTGAAAATGACTTAAAAGTGCAGCACACCTCTTTTGTCTCTGTCGGCTACACACCACTTGAGCAATACCAGGAAGGTGCCGGGCTGACAGTGGGTCCCTGGACTGATATTTACTCATTGGGGGCAACCCTTTATTTTGCGATTAGCGGGGTCACCCCGGTAAGCCCTATTAGTCGCCTGGCGGCGTTAGTGAAAAAATCTAAAGATCCGCTGGAGCCTGCGATTCAAGTAGGAAGCGAAAAATATAGTGACTCTTTTCTGCAGGCAATTGACTGGGCGCTGGGGTTCAAAATTGAAGATCGGCCGCAAAGTTTATCGCAGTGGCGGACTGCATTCGATACACCGCAACCAGCGGAGAGTCGCATTGATACTGTGGCGAATGTTTCTGTCCCTCAAGATGAAGTTGTTCTGCAGCCAGAAGCATTAAACCGGTCGAAACTGCTTGTGCGAAATCCCGAACAGGTGCGTAAGCCTGCTCAAGCGTCGGCTCGCAGGGTCTTTGGTCTGCGCTGGCTGTTTAGCGTTATTGCGCTGTGTATCGTGGTGGCATTTGCGGGTAGTTGGTTATATCGAAGCCAGCAGCAACAGCGAGAGCTTAATGAATTGGTCGAGCAGGCGGATAGCGCTTTTGTGCGCACTGATCGAGTCAGAACAGCCCGGCCATTGTATCTGCAAATTTTGGAAACTGATCCCGACAACGCGCACGCGCTGTCCAGGCTGGAAAAAATAGACGGTCTGCTGGTGGAGAAAATAGAGACTGATCTGCAGTCTGGCCGGCTTGATCAGGCAGAGGTCTCCATACAAGAGCTGGAAGGTATAGGGGGGACGCGCGCGCCTGCACTCAGGGCTGAGTTGGCACAACAGCGGGTGCTGGTGGACAGGCAAGAAAAGTTTACTGAGGTACAGGATCTTATTAACAGGAGATCCTATCAATTAGCCCTCACGAGACTGTCGGCGCTTGAGACGGGGTCAGCTGATGATCCCCGAGCGATGGCTCTCAAGGCGAACGCCGAGGCTGCAATACAGGCTGAAGAAGAACAACAGGCAAAATCTGCAACGGAGTTGCGTGAACTTGAAAAATTGCGCCTGGCCGACCAGAAGCGGGTTGCTGCTGCTGCCGAGCGTCAGCGTCAGCGCCGTCGGGATTACCGCAGATATTTAGCCAGTGCAGAGCAATCCCTGCAGTCTGGTGAAATCGAGTCGGCGAGAAGGTGGCTGGCCAGCGCTACGGCATTGCAGATCAACGATAGTGAATTTGATGATATCGAGGCACGTGTTGTGTCCGCCGAAAGCTTTTTGAGCAAGCCTTTGTCTGATTATGAGGTGAGTTATGCGCGTGAGCAGTTCAATACCCTCGAGCGCGCCATTGAGGCCAAGAATACGCGCGCGATCAATGAACTCACAGAGGCTGTGTCGCGGCGACGGAGCCTGTTTGATAATCTGTTTGATCGTTATACCCAGATATCTGTGCGTATCATGAATCTTGAACCGGAACTAGATCCGAAACGGGTTACGGCAGTGCTGCGTATAGAAAAAATGGTGCTGCCAAATGGTGATGTCGTATACCCGTCGTCGTCGTACCGGGATTCAGCACTTAGTATTGTCAGGAACCGGAATAGCTGGTCGTCAATTAGCTGGTAGTGATCGCGGATGACGCAGTCTGTAGTGCTGCGGATTGATCGTATCGACGAGATGTGATAGTGTCATGACGTAATCGAAGCCAGACTGCTCACAGTCAGTTTACTGGCAGTGGAGTCATATTATCAGTCCAGCAATCCAAAGCGGTAGTTTCGCCAAGCGCATCATGGCTGTTGTGTTGGGTTTTCTGCTTGTATTCAATCAAAGCAGCTTGGTATTTGCACAGGCCCAAGTGGTGCCCTCTGCGCTGGATATCGATCCGCCGGTTATTGATCACGAATCACTTGAAACGGGTATCGCCGGTCAATTGCAGTTGTTTTCTGCTTTGGTGGTCGATGATCGCGGCATTGACTATGTCCACTTCCATTATCGCAGCGTCACAAACAGCGACTACCAGAAAGTGCCTATGGCGCGTGTTGCCGGTACGGCAAACTTTGCGGCTAGTATTGAGACCGAATTAGGCCAGTCGAAAATTGAATACTATATTGAAGCTGGTGATACAGGTGGTAATCGTGTGCTTAAGGGGTTCCCGTTTTTTCCGCTGGTGCGTAATCTGGAAACGGCACCGGCTGCAATAACATCAGCTTCCGGGGGGACTGGTAACGACACCAGCGGTGGAGACTCAAAGTGGCTTTACGTCGCTCTTGGCGCGCTGGCTGTTGGATTACTTGTCAGCGCCAGTTCATCGGGCGGTGGTAGTACACCGGTTGACTCCGGTGAGGAAGTGCCGCTGACGATCAATATCTCGTCACCATTAAATTGACGGTAGTTCAATAGTCCAGATGGTGTGGAAAGATTCCCCGGCTGCCAGAGATTTTAACTCTGGTTTGTCGATAAAATGGCCGCTGGCATCATCAGCATCGCTATAACCAAACCATGGCTCTATACATACATACGCCGCACCTGGTTTTGCCCACAAGCCTAAATGTGGCGCACCGCCTGTATTGACGCGAACTCTTTCAGTCTCCTCCTGCCACAGGCTAATGGCAGTTGAGTTGATATTTTTGAAAACCAGTGCGTCCTCATCAAAGGTATTTTTCTGTAGAACCAGTCGATTGTCTTCTAATGAAAAAGGCCCACCATTGACAGCCAGTAAGCCCGCGGCGTCAAGTGGGTATCTGTGGAGATTTTCTTCGTGTGAAAATCGAATACTGAATTGATCTATCGGCAAGTCATTAAGTGGCAGGCAAAAAGCGGGGTGTGAGCCGATGGTGAACAGCATGTTATCGCGGGCTTCAGAGTCGCTATGCGTGACGGAATAACTGATGTTTAATCGATTGTCATCCAGTGCAAAGCCCACTTCTAAATTAAAATCCCATGGATAAACCAATCGGGACTCTGAGTTACTTTGTAGCTGAAACAGCAGTTGCTGCGGCTCTTTTTTTATACATTCAAAGGTTGCGTGACGCGCAAATCCGTGGCGAGGCAAAGAGTATGTTTTACCACCAACCTGCATTTGGGAATTTTTAAGCGCACCGACGATAGGAAAAAGTACGGGGGCTCTGCCTGACCAGACATTGCTGTCACCGTGCCACAGGTATTCTTCACCACTTTTGACGGCAGTCAGGCTCTGCAGTTCGGCGCCTAGTGCGCTTACCGATATGGAGAGTCGGTCGTTGTTCAGGGTAAAAATCACGAGGAGGTACCGGTTACTACCAAGTCCTACAATGACATGTTTTTAGTGTGATCGTCGAGTGACGCCGAAGACATCATCGTAGCGGCGTATAATTTTAGCAGAGCCAATCATCAAAAATAACGCTATAAGATTGTAGAGTGAGAGGCTACCGCCGCCGCTTGTAGGTTCAGCGTTGCCGGATGCACCATCATTGTTTATTAGTGCGGGGTTTCCGCTGCTGCCTTCGGGGGAATCAGAATCAACAAACAGGTCATCTACCCGATTGATTTCTTCGACGGGTGGGGTAGCAACTTCTGGAGCGTCATAGCTTAAAATCTGTGTGAGACTCGCCGGTGGCGGGTTGAAGTCCAGAAATTCTTTTTGCCGCTCGGTCCAATGCGCTGATGAAAGAGCAACTTCTGCATCAATTGCCCAATCCTGAAGCGACAACGGTTCTTTGGCTATCCCAAGCAGCTTGCCAAAGTAGTGTGCACTTGAAAACTGGTAGCTGCTGAAATTGCCTTGAATGACTAACCCGTTATCGACCAGGCCGTTGTCGGGGTGTTTTCCTGTGCCGGATATATTGTTGGTGGCTCTTCGAAAAAATAGCGTGGCAATGTTGTCGGTTAGTCCAAAAGCTTCGCCATTGTTAGTTAGCCAGCTCTGCGCCCCCGCTTTTAGATCAAAAACCTGAGAGGGAGAGGTCAGGGCAACTGCGGGTTGATAGATGAGTTGCTCAAGTAACACTGTCATGCCTAGTGTATCGGCCAGTAGTCCATCCATCACGTGAATTGATTCAAGTGCATACAGATGGCCAAGGTCTGCTGCACCGTCCGCAAAAAGATATTCCTCGTCTATCACGGCACTTATTCTGACGAGTCGTGATGGCTGAAAAATATCGTGGGTCGAAGGCGTATGTCGGACATCAATGATCTGGTTACTGTTGTCACGATCAATCGCATAAACGCGGTCTGCAATGCGGAACACGCCACTCCAGCGCCCGTTGTATTTCGTCATCCGAAACCAGTTTGCCGGCACCGTGCCACCTTCAGAATCAACCAACGATCCTTTAAAGAACTCAACCCCTTCGAGGTCTAGTGCTGGCGGGTGGTAATCACTAAAGCCTGGTGGCGGCATGAATACCGGTACATTGGTTTTGATCGTATCCGATGTGGTGAACGTGACGTCATAAACTTTGCTAAGGCCAGCGACATTTAGAAAACTAATTTGAGCAGTGTCTGATTCAGTGGCTAGCGACACACTGGTCACAAATCCTGCACCCGCGGGCACGTTTTCTCCGATCAGGCGAAAGTTGTCGAATTCCTGCGCCGAGACCTGGCTGGCGAACATGCCAAGCATTAGTGCCAGTGTTGGGGCGATATTACGCAACATGTATTTTCTTCACTCCGAGGATGTGATTCCCAGTGACTGAGGTAGTGACGACCGTGCATTTTTAGTAGTTATAGTTTGCTTATCGCCACCTGAGTGGGATCACTTAAGGATAGGACATGTTGGGATTTCTGCTGATTTGGTGGATTTCTGCGGCTTGCAACATCGCAAGACCGCCAGAGGGCGTCTCCAGTTTGGTTTGTGTGACGTGGTTGTTGTTTGAGCAGGTTTTCAGGCCAAAAAAAAACCAGGCACGTTGGCCTGGTTTCAGTTCAGCTTCACACTTAACGGTGCTCCGGATCAGGAGGGATAATCCCGCTTTGCATGGCCGGTGTATATCTGCCGTGGGCGCCCGATTCTGAATTCGGGATCGCTGTGCATCTCGAGCCAGTGTGAGATCCAGCCTACTGTGCGAGCCATGGCGAACATCACGGTAAACATGTTCATTGGTATTTTCAGTGCCATCATGATGATGCCTGAGTAGAAGTCGACGTTCGGATACAAGCGCCTTTCCTGAAAATAGTCGTCTTCCAGAGTAGCTTTTTCAAGTTCAAGCGCCAGATCAAACATGGGCTGATTTCCACCAAGATCGTCCAGCAGTTCATGGCATAACTTGGCGATTATTTTTGCGCGTGGATCAAAGTTTTTATAAACCCGATGTCCGAATCCCATCAGGCGGAATGGATCGTTTTTATCCTTCGCGCGGGCGATGGTGGTTTCAATGGTTTCGCCTGACGAATAAATAGACTCAAGCATATTTACAACTGCTTCGTTGGCACCACCATGTGCCGGGCCCCAAAGACTGGCGATACCAGCAGCGATTGATGCAAACGGGTTGGCCCCTGAGCTACCGGCCAGTCGTACAGTGGAAGTGCTGGCGTTTTGCTCGTGGTCGGCGTGTAGAATCATCATGACTTCCAGTGCTTTGGCTGCAATCGGGTTGTGAACATAATCCTGTGCAGGTACAGCAAACATCATTTGCATGAAATTCTCGACGTAGCCGACACTGTTGTCCGGGTACATGAAAGGCAAACCGCGGTGATGTTTGTAGCAATATGAGGCAATGGTTGGCAACTTTGCGATCAGTCGATGCGCAGAGATAACCCGGTGCTCAGGGTTATTGATATCAATAGAGTCATGATAGAACGATGACAATGCGCCGACGGTGCCTACCAGCATCGCCATTGGGTGAGCGTCATAGCGAAAGCCGTTGATAAAATCACGAATATTCTCGTGCACCATCGTGTGGTGTTTTATGGTGTTGCTAAATTCTTCGAATTCGGCGGCGTTTGGGAGTTCGCCGTTCAAAAGCAGGTGACAGACTTCCAGGTAAGAGCTCTTTTCTGCCAGCTGGCCGATCGGGTAGCCGCGGTGCAGCAATATGCCTTCTTCGCCGTCAATAAAGGTGATCGCACTTTTACAGCTGCCTGTCGCTCCGTATCCCGGGTCGTAGGTAAAATGACCGGTTTTTTTGTACAGGTCAGAGATAGCAATGCAGCCTGGCCCGTGGGTGCCTTCGAGAATATCGAAATCGCTGACTTTTCCATCGGGGGTAGTAATCGAGATCTTTTTGTTGGTCATAAACATATCCGTTGTCACAGTGGATTGGCCGATACCCGTATCTTTCGTTGGGCGGTCAACTTGTACTGCATCAGGTGGTAGGGCTTAGACCGCAGAGTATATGCCATGTTTCACTTAAGAATGAATATAGTTACTATTGGTCTGATTAATGGTTGACTGCCAAGCCTGCCTCAAAGTCCTGGCGAATTAGATAAACAGGCAGCTTTTATGTGTAATGAAAGCGTCGTATTACATTACCATTGCGTCCTGCAGAAGTGTAAAATCACAGCGAAATACACTGGCTACTGCCGCAACTGAATCAGTTGGTCCGGCGGAAATCCCTTCATCATAAATTCGGAATACTAAGTCTATGGCCGCAGTTAAAAAAGTGGTGCTTGCCTATTCGGGTGGGCTCGATACGTCTGTGATTCTTCGTTGGCTGCAAGACGAGTATAACTGCGAAGTTGTTACTTTTACCGCTGACCTGGGGCAGGGTGAAGAAGTAGAGCCGGCGCGGGCTAAGGCAAAAATGATGGGGGTTTCAGAGATCTATATCGAAGACCTGCGAGAGGAATTCGTGCGGGATTTCGTCTACCCGATGATGCGCTGCAATACGATTTACGAGGGAGAGTATCTGCTTGGTACCTCGATTGCCCGACCTCTCATCGCCAAGCGGCTGGTAGAAATCGCTGCCGAAACCGGCGCTGACGCTATCTCCCATGGAGCGACCGGTAAAGGCAACGATCAGGTACGCTTTGAATTGGGTGCCTATGCGCTGTCCCCCGATGTGAAAGTTATCGCCCCATGGCGTGAATGGGATTTGAACTCACGCGAAAAACTGCTGGCCTATGCAGCCGAGCGGCAGATCCCTATCGAGGGCAAAAGAGAGGGAAAATCACCGTATTCGATGGATGCTAATCTACTGCATATTTCCTACGAGGGTGATCAGCTGGAAGATCCGTGGGTAGAGGCAGAGGCAGATATGTGGCGCTGGACCGTAGCGCCTGAAGATGCGCCTGATACCCCGCGTGAAATCGAGCTGACTTTTGAGCATGGTGATATCGTCGCTCTGGATGGTAAGCCGTCATCACCAGCGACAGTTTTGACAGAGCTTAATCGTATTGGCGGTGAACACGGGATTGGCCGTGATGATATTGTCGAGAATCGTTATGTCGGTATGAAATCCCGTGGTTGTTATGAAACGCCCGGCGGTACCATCATGCTGAAGGCTCACCGGGCGATCGAATCAATAACGCTGGACCGGGAGGTAGCTCATCTGAAAGACGAACTTATGCCCCGCTATGCCAGCGTTATATATAACGGATACTGGTGGAGCCCTGAGCGGCACATGTTGCAGGCGGCGATCGATCATTCGCAGCAGTTCGTCAATGGTACGGTTCGACTGAAATTGTACAAAGGCGGTATCAGTGTGATCGGGCGAAAATCCGAAGATAGTCTGTTTGATGAAAAGGTTGCCACCTTTGAGGATGATGGTGGTGCTTATCATCAGAGTGACGCGGAGGGGTTTATCAAACTCAATGCCCTGCGCATGCGAATTGCGGCTCGACGGCGGTCGTAACTTGTAACAAACCTATAAAAATCGTTAACTTAATCGCATTGGGTGTCAGATTCAGGATAGACTTGGCGGGATAGTAATTGAGTTTAGCGTTCAAAAAGGGGACGAATAATGGAAGAATCTTCAAACGTAAAAAAAGTGGAATCTGGCAGCAAGCAATTCAGCATGCCGGAAATGGTCAAAAACATAGGCTCTACTGACAAAAATGTCCGCCTGGGTGCGGGTGGTGCGTTGGTGCTGGTTGGTATTTTCGGGTCAAAATTGTGGCTGGTACTGGGATTGATCCTGCTGGCTACCGTTTATTTCGGCATCTGCCCGATTTACGCTTTTTTAAAGCACAATACTTTGTAAGTTAGTGCCCCGGTTCGGTCACGGACCAAGGGTTAGTAACAGTTTAAACAGGCGCCCTTGGGCGCCTGTTTGCTTTGTGGGGCTGTTTTTTCAATGAGAATGTCCACCTAGCACGAAAGTTGTTAGTGAGAATGGTTAGCTCAACGCTGAGCATTTTCTCCTCGCCGTGACAGCGCGGATGTCTCTATGCCCATTTATCAACACTATCTGTAACATTGCGAGATGGTTTTAGGGTCCTAAATCGACTAGGCTTGCCACTATGTTACATTTTTGGAACAACATGCAGATTGCGCGAACAAAAGCGCTGATTTTGATCGGCGCGACAATGCTGGTCGGCTGTAGCAGTAGTATTACAAGGCCTGTGAGTGGGCCCACTCTTTTATCGGATGGTCTGGCCGTTGGCTTTGTCACCAACAGTGGCAAAGGCTCTGCGCTCAAGCCCTATCAGCGTTCACGTTACGCTGATCGGTTGGCCTCTTCTATTTTGGTGTCTAACCCGGGACTGAGAGGGCAGGTTGATAGCTATGCCTATGTGTCTGCCCGGATCGGATCTCCCTTCAATGATGTTATTAATAGCTACCGCCTGGAAGGTGATTTAAGCCCGCGGTCGCTGGTTCAGCTGAGATCGGCACAATTGCGCCGTCGTTATCTGATGCTGGCAACCATTTCTGACATTGACGAAGCTATTGAACTGCCGGTTGATGTTAGTCCGGTAGTCGGGCCGTCAAATCCTGAGGTCGATGACTATCAGGATGTGCGCTTTCAAACCGTCAGGCTCAAAGCAGTCCGTGTGCAGTTATATGACACGCAGAGCGCAAGCAAAGTGATGGATAAAATCTATAGTAGTGATGATCAGGATATTATGCTCGCGACAGAGCGTTCTGGTCGTCGTTATGTTGGCAACTCACTGCTGGGTGCTTTTGCTAATAGCGTTTCTAACCGGGTTCAGCGTGCCAGTGATGTGGAGCACCCCCCAGCGCCGACAAGCGAACAGACGCTTGATTATTTATGGGGCCAGATTGCAAAGGATTTACCCGGCTCGCATTCATTTTAAATTTGCCCCGGAAAAGGCTATTTTTGCTCGTTGTTGTGCGTTAATGCTAGAGCAAGCACTCTGACTATCTTATCCACTAGCGCTATTGTTACTTGAGCCTTAGGCATTCGGCCAGGGCGCACTTTGAGCAACACCATGGTGTGTGCAAAAGTCGGCTGCTCATTCGCAGGACGTTGTCAGAATTGTAGGTGTTCTCTTTGTTCTGAATTCACTGAGTCTCGCGAGATTCGTTTAACTGTAATTTGTTTTGCGATGAAAACAAGTTTTTGAAATCTTCGAGTATCAGGTAGTTAATCGGGATCAACACCAGTGTCACCAGGGTGGCAAACAAAATTCCAAAGCCCAGCGATACTGCCATCGGTATAAGAAATTGCGCTTGTGTACTCTTCTCAAATATCAGTGGCATCAAACCAAAGAACGTTGTCAGTGATGTTAGAAGTATTGCCCTGAAACGTGCGACACCGGCATCCCTTACAGAATCAAACACCGGCCTGCCTTCAGAGCGATGCTTGTTGACATAGTGTACCAGTACAAGGCTGTCGTTTATCACTACGCCACTCAGCGCCAGCATACCCATGTAACTCATGATACTTAAATTCATCCCCATGATGACATGGCCTAGAATGGCTCCAACGACCCCAAACGGAATCACCAGCATAACCATGATAGGTTGAGCATAAGATCGTAATGGAATCGCGAGCAGTGCGTAGATGCCTGCCAGTACGAAAATAATTCCTGTTCTCAAACTGCCAAATGATTCTCTTTGTTCTCGTGCTTCGCCTTCCATGGTGTAGTTAAGGGCAGGGTATTGATCAAGGATTCCAGGCAGGTCGCTTGCCAGTTCGCGTTTGATCGCTTCGATGTCCGCGGTTTGTTTATCAGCATCAGCTTCTATGTTTAGTGTACGTCGGCGGTCAACCCGCTTTATAGTTGCGAAGCCTCTGCCCATGGTGGCATCGGCTACTTCTGAAAAGGGCACATCGACACCTGAAGGAGTTCGGATTCGCATATTTTGCAGGCTATCAAGAGATTTTCGTTCCTGTTCAGGGTATCTGACGATCACCCGAACATCGTCTCGATCTCTTTGTATGGTTTGCACTTCAAAGCCAAAGAAAGCCTGACGCACTTGCTCCGATAGATCGGCTAATGTTAAGCCCAGTGCCTGTGCCTGGGGTTTAATATTAAGTTTTATTTCTTGTTTGCCGCCTTCGAAACTGTCAGTGATGTCATCAACACCAGGGTAGGTGGCAAGCCGTTCCTTGATCTGGGTTGCCGCACTGCGAAGCTGATCAAAATTTTGTCCTGATAGCTGTACATTAATCGGTGAGCCGCCACGTCCAATTTCAGCGCGATAGTTAATCTCTTTTGCGCCGGGTATTTGCCCGATTGAACGCCGCCATTCAGTAACCAGCTGGCGGCTGGTGACATCAAGAGTGCGTTCTTCCGGTGGTGTAATTTCGAAGGTTACTCTGCCTATGTGCGATTGCCCGCTAGTACTGCCCTGAGCGCCCGCGGTCGCCATAATACCCTCGATAATGCTCTCGTTGGTTTGAGGGTCTATGTATTTTTTCTGCAGTTCAACAGCAGCATTATTGATTCGGTTGATGTGTTTCTGGGTAACGTCGAAGGGCGTGCCAGTCGGCATCGTTAATGAAGCGTTGGCGACTTCACTTTGAATGCGCGGAAAGAAAATGAATCGTACATGACCAGCGGTGACCAGGCTGAAGACAATGATAGCGGTACCAATAAACACAGAGAGCGTCAGGTACCGTTGTCTCATGCAGGCGGCGATCGCTGGCTGATATAGTGATCGGATAGCCCATTCAAGTCCATCGGCGATGCGGTGTTGGAATCGTGAGAAAAGATTCGGTTGAGTGTTCTTGTGAAAGTTCAAATGCTTCATATGTGCTGGCAGCACGAATTTTGTTTCGATCAGTGAAAATAGCAGCACCGGTATAACAATCATCGGGATCTGTGCGAATATTTTCCCGCGTACGCCTTCAATTAATAGTAACGGCATAAACGCTGCGACTGTGGTTAGTACGCCAAACGTAACTGGTATAGCGACTTCCTGCGCCCCTGCGATTGCAGCCTCTGTCGCGTTGGGATTGCGGCGCATATGGGTATAGATATTTTCACCGGTAACGATGGCGTCATCGACGACAATCCCAAGCACCAGAATAAATGCAAACAGACTGATTAAATTTATTGTGACGCCTATTTCCGGCATTAATGCCAGTCCGCCCATAAATGATACGGGTACCCCGATAAACACCCAGAACGCTACCCACGGTCTTAAAAATAATGCCAGTAGCAATATCACCAATAAGCCACCTTGTAAGGCACTCTTGTTAAGCGTCGAGAGTCGCGCTTTCACAATTCGGGATCGGTCACGCCAGTAGCCCAGAGTGACGTTCTCGGGCATTGAATACTGAGCTTCCTGCAAATAGTTTTTAACTTCATCGGCTACAGTGATCGCGCTTTGATTACCGGATCTAAAAACATCGATCTCAATGCTACTGCGGCTGTTAAATTGTTTTTGCAAAGAATTTTCTTCAAAACCGTCTGATATTTTTGCAACATCAGCCAGGGTGACACGGCTGCCATCATCACCATTGATAACCACTACATTTGCAAAATCATCACGGGTATAACCCTGCCCCTTAGTGCGTATTAATACTTCGCCACCTGCAGTCTTGATTGCGCCCGCTGACAGATCAAGTGACGATTGTTTTATGGCATTGGCAACTTCGGCGAATGTGAGGCTGTACTCGCGCAAGGTTTGTTCACTGATTTCAATAGCAAGCTCAAAGTCGCGTACACCGGATAAGCTCACCTGCGAAACATTAGGC
Organism: Laminaria ephemera; assembly: GCA_036873875.1. Taxonomy (NCBI): domain Eukaryota; class Phaeophyceae; order Laminariales; family Laminariaceae; genus Laminaria; species Laminaria ephemera. Next base: position 44,380 of record JAYJMJ010209184.1, read on the forward strand.
AGTGTTTCAAGTTCATTGCGCACTTGTGTGCCAAGCTGTCGCAGTTCTTTTTCGGAAAGAGCGCCGGCGATGATGACGCTGATGACTTCACGTTTGCGCTCGGGAACATAAACAGAGGGTGCATCAGCATCGGCTGGAAATGTAGTTATTTGGTCGACGCGCTGATTGATGTTGTCCAGAACTTCATCAATGTCAGCGTTTGAGCTGATATCAACCCTGACTGATCCTAATCCTTCTGCTGCAGTGGAAGTGATTGATTTGATGCCTTGAACATCTTGAATCGCCTCTTCAATTTTTATGTTTATCGCTTCTTCAACTTCACTTGGCGATGCGCCACGAAATGGTACTCTGATGCTGACAGCATCCAGTTCAAATGAGGGGAAAACTTCAAGTGGAATTCTGCTGGATAATGCGTGCAAACCCCAGACGATGATGGCCAGCATCATCAGATTTGCGGCGACTCCGTTGCGGGTAAACCAGGCAATCATTGCGTGCATTGTTTGAGCCTCCGAGGTTTATTGTGAGATTTTGCTGAGGTGTTGCCGGATCCATTCCGGTACCGGTTCACCAGCTTCGATTCTCGCTTCAAACCTTTGCTTTGCTCGCTCTGGCATTTCTCCTCCAGACTCGATCAGGGCTTTTAGTTTAGCGAGTCGCGGATTGTCGGCGTCGCTATTGCCAGCGGTGCTCGCGTTGTTTTGGATCGTCGGAATGTTGTTTTCGGTCTGGGCGTTTGGCTTTGTTGTTTTGTCAGGTCTTTGTCTTTCGCTTGGTGGGGCGACACCGTCTATCGATGCTCTGACACGGGTGCCATTGGTCACAGAACCAAGCGCTGTGATGCTGATCACATCTCCTTCGTTAAGGCCTTCGTTGATTACCGCTACATCGGCATCTTTCCATATGACAGTGACGGCCCTTGTCTGTAGCGTATTGAGTTCATCAACAATCAGTACTTCACGTTCTTCTCGTAGTGCTGCGCGCGGAATAACAAAAACTTCTTTTAGTACTTTACCGGCAACCTTGGCCTGTACATATTGACCTACCCGAAGCGGCGGTCGGTCCGATGCAAGATTGTAGGGGTTATTCACCTGTGCGATCACAAACAGTTGTCTGCTGTCAGGATCAATAGCACCTTCGCTGCGAACAATATTACCGATCCATGTGTGTTCAGCACCACCGACACTGGCGTTAAAGGTGACCTCACTTTTTATGTTGCTACCAATACCGGGCAGGCCGATAAAACCGAGTTGCTGATTGTTGAGGGGGAGTCTGACCTCTGCGGTGTCGATGGCGTAGATTTCACCGAGTGTGCTGCCTTTGTTGATGTACTGGCCAAGATCAACATTTTTAGTTTTTAGACGGCCATCATAACTGGCCCTGATCTTTGTTCGATCAAGATCCAACTGGGCGCGTTGCACTTGTGCTCTGGCACTCTCAAGTGTAGCGCGTGCAGCGGCCAGTTGCGGCTTGCGTAACGTTAGTGCTGACGGCTTACCCTTGCGGTCGAGTCGCTTCCAGTCTTCACCGGCCTGAGCGGCCCGGGCAGTTTCTTCGGCCAGAGCAGCTTTCGCCTGTGCGAACGTGGCTTCAGTGAGGGTGAGTGCGATTTGGTAGTCACGTGGATCAATTTCAAGCAGTACTTCACCCTGCTGAAATGTGCCCCCGACAACAAAGTTAGGTGACACATTAACAATGGTCCCGGCCACTTCCGGTACCAGTGAGCCATTTCGTGATGCACTGACGGACCCCTGTGTCCGAATATATACCGGATAGTCTGATTTTTTTACGCGGGTTGCATCAATGCTGGTCGTAGATTTGAATTGGGGGCGGGTTTGTGGTTCCGGCCGATTGGCTACCACCACTTTTGCAGTAACAATACAGGCAGCGAGTATCAAAACTGGCAACACTACCTTGAGGAGTAGATTCATGTGTGTGGCTCTTGTTTATTTGTGCTTGCGAAAAACAGGTAAACGTTCTGCGTACCGATGGCACCAAGCCACGGTGAGCTAAAAGGAGATTGAATTTGAAGACGTTGCAAAGGCTTGCGTGCTTCTTATAATTTAGTTACCAAAGAGTATAGCGGATCGTCAACTTTTGCTGTGTCAGTGGTTCGTAAAGTCACCGGGGGTTTGTTGACGTATCTACCAGAGATTTATGGTGAGGTTCGCTGTTTTTTTGAAGCAAGTATGGTTGCCCGAACTAGCCGCTTAGTTGCCGCCAATCGAAAACATGGATTGCAGGTCGTGGCGAGAAAATGCCCGAAAAGCAAGCATGGTTTCACTGTGGGTAATGTCTTCGATTTCTGCTAATTCAGAAGTGACCAGATCGGCCAGTGCATCATTGTTTTTCACGCGAGCGATTGCCACCAGGTCAAAGTTGCCACTGACAGAATAAACTTCAGCGATACCCTCTCGCGCAGCGAGGTTTTCTGCCAGGGATTTCACTTTTCCCCGTTTTGCACGTAACAAAATGAAGGAAGTCACCATAATCAGGCACCAATTGTCGTGTGGTTAGAGAAACTATAGCGAATTATTGCACGAGCCAGCGCACTTGGCACTGTTGAACTAAGCTTTGGGTTCAAATAATCAGGTGATACCGGTGATAAAATTAACCTCAGGTCTTTGTTTGGCTATCTTATGTTTTACTGTTTCAGCATGTGGTTCTTCCGGCACTGATGTCGATATGCCAGAAGTGGAGGGTGCTCAGCAGAGTGCTGACTCACAGTCGTCGGTTACTGGCGAAGTTCTGAATGACGATGAAACAGTTGCCAGTTCGCAGTGTGATGCAGATTTTGATCATGCTGAACTGCTATTTACCGAGTCAGATCGGCAATGGTCCTGTTCTGTTTCATCTACCGAGTTAGCGTCTTCAGATGATGTTTACTTCAGTCGTAACGGAACCGCTGTCTTTACCCGTTTCGGCCAGGTTTACTGGAATCGAAATCTGCCGACAGACGAATTCAATATCGCCTCGCCGTTTATTGCTTCGTTCGTTATGCGAGAGATAAATTCTTCGAATACTACTTTGCAGTTCACTGTTGACTCCGATGGTGCGGCTGGTCAGCTTTATGATTGTGTGCTGGTCGGTAGGGCCGATTTAGTTAGTGCCCTCTAGCCTGCATTATTCAAGGGGATGAAATTCGGCAAGTCAGGCAGTGCGCTTAATTTACCAGCGCACCAAATGGGGAAGGCATAATTCTGGTTTTACCTTGTCGTTTCATGAATTATGCAGGCTAGGGTTCTGGTGCCCAAGAATCATGTCGGCGGCTTTTTCTGCGATCATAATAGTAGGTGCATTAGTATTGCCAGAGACAATCTCGGGCATAATTGAAGCGTCGACAACACGTAGTTTATCAATGCCGTGAACACGTAGCTGATCATCTACTACTGAAGTTGAATCATTACCCATTTTACAGCTGCCGGCCGGATGATAGATAGTCTGGCTGTATTTCCTGACAGCTTCTTCAAGTTCTGCATCTGATTCGTATTGATAGCCCGGTACGTGTTCATCAATGATATGAGGTGCCAGAGAGGGGGCAGCGACGATTTTGCGGGCGACCTTGAGCCCGTTGACGGCGGTGCGCAGGTCTAGGTCGGTGGACAGGTAGTTCGGTTGTATTGACGGGTAGTCGAGCGCATCGGGCGTTTTAATGTTTATCTCCCCCCGGCTCTCTGGTCTAAGCTGGCACACAGAAACGGTGAAAGCAGAGAAATTGTGTACGCCGTCACCGGGCTTGTCAGCGCTTAATGGTTGCATATGAAACTGGATGTCCGGGCGTTCAATGTCCGGGGATGATCGGGTGAATATTGTAACCTGGCTCGCAGCAAGCGTTAACGGGCCGGTGCGGAATGCAGCATACTGCATTCCCACTTTCATTCTTTTCCAGACGCTATTGAGTTCATCGTTAAGCGTCTGTTCATGAGTTTTATAGACGGCACGAACCTGAAGGTGATCTTGCAGGTTTTTCCCAACCCCGACTAGATCGTGGACTACTGGAATACCAAGTTGCTGCAGGTGTTTTCCTTCACCCACTCCTGAGCATTGCAGAATTTGTGGTGATCCGATAGCGCCTGCGGAAAGGACAACCTCACGATTGCAAAACGCTTGTACTTTTTTACCTCGATGCAGATATTCAATGCCTGCTGCTTCACGGCCGTTAAAAAGTACCCGACAAGTATGAGCACCGGTTAGTACGGTGAGATTTTTGCGCTTTTTGGCCGGTCGTAAAAATCCTTTTGCTGTGCTCCAGCGAAACCCCTTGTGGGCGGTTTGCTGAAAGTAGCCAATGCCTTCCTGCTGTGAACCGTTGTAGTCATCATTGACGGGTATCTGACATTCCGATGCACCAGCGATAAAGTGATCTGCGATTGGTCGTCGCAGGCGAAGGTCAGACACCTTCAGCAGACCACCAGTACCATGGTATTTACTAGCGCCACGTGACTGGTCTTCTGATTTTTTAAAGTAAGGTAGTACGCTTTGAAAGTCCCAGTTCTTGTTACCCAGCTCGGCCCATCGATCGTAATCCTGATGTTGACCGCGAACATATAGTAATCCGTTCAGTGCACTTGACCCACCAAGGACTTTTCCTCTGGGCCATTGCAGCTGCCGTCCGTCGATGCCTGGATCGTTATCCGTCATGTAGCACCAGTCGAATTTCGGGTTGTGCATGGTTTTAAAGTAACCAACGGGCACATGTAGCCAGGGGCTGAGATCTGGTTTTCCCGCTTCCAGTAACAACACGCTGTTGGATGGATTTTCGGAAAGTCTGTTTGCAACAACGCAACCCGCAGAGCCTGCGCCAACAATTATGTAGTCATAGGTGGTGTTACTATTATATTCTGCTGATTTAGTATCAGTTGAAGGCATGGGGTTGTTCCGTATATGCTGCAGTACTAACAGTAGCACAGGGTTGATAACTGGTGCTTTTCCCTAAAAGACAACAGGACTTATTAAATGCAAAAGCTAGAAGGTAGAACAGCCTTTGTTACTGCGGCAGGGCAGGGAATAGGGCGCGCAGTGACTGAAAAATTTGCAGAGTATGGTGCGCATGTTATAGCCACAGACATCAACCCCGCGCTGCTGACCGATTATAAGGGCTCGAATATACAAACTGCAGTTCTTGATGTTACTGATAAGAATGCTGTTAACAAGGCTGTTGGTGATGCAGGTGCACTGGATATACTGTTTAACTGCGCAGGATATGTTGCTAACGGGACTGTGCTTGAGTGTGATGAAGATTCATGGGATTTTTCCTTTAATCTAAATGTTAGATCGATGTACTACACGATAAGCGCGGCATTACCGGCGATGCTTGAAAGCGGTGGTGGTTCGATAATTAACATGTCATCGGTTGCATCAAGCATTAAGGGTGTGCCAAATCGTTTTGCCTATACGACAACCAAAGCGGCGGTACTTGGTCTCACCAAATCCATCGCTGCTGATTATGTTACACAGGCGATTCGGTGCAATGCAATTTGCCCAGGGACGGTAGATTCCCCGTCTTTACACGATAGGCTAAAAGCGACTGGCGACTATGAAAAAGCAATGGCAGATTTTATAAACAGACAGCCAATGGGACGGCTTGGCAGTGCTGCGGAGATTGCCAGTCTTGCTTTGTATCTGGGCAGTGATGATTCAGCGTTCACAACAGGACAGGCGCACATAGTCGACGGCGGCTGGGCACTCTAGGCAACTTTGTGCACCAGTATGCAGGCGTTGTTGCCATTGCTGCGGGCGGCAACGTAAAATAGTGGACACCGAAGTCATAATTGCGAAACTACAAGTAGGAACTAATGAAATTAATGCGTGTTGGACCTATTGGCCAGGAAAAGCCAGCTGCACTCGGCGCTGATGGAAAAATTCGTGATCTGTCTGGACATCTGACAGATATCGAAAGCACAGCGTTGAGTGATGCGACGCTCAGCAAGCTGCAAGCATTGGATCTGGCCGGGCTTCCAGAGCTTAGTTCAACGGATCGTATCGGCGCATGCGTTAGCGGTGTTGGCAAGTTCATTTGTATCGGGTTGAATTATTCTGACCATGCCGCTGAGTCCGGCGTAGAAGTTCCGCCAGAGCCGGTTATATTTTTTAAAGCAACCTCTGCGATTTGCGGTCCGAATGACGATGTCGAAATGCCACGTGATTCATCCTCTCTGGATTGGGAGGTTGAGCTGGCAATAGTAATTGGCAAAGACGGAAAATACATTGATGAAAAAAATGCCTTTGAGCATATCGCCGGTTACTGTGTGGTTAATGATGTTTCCGAACGCGAGTTTCAGCTCCATCGTTCCGGTCAGTGGGTAAAAGGCAAGTCAGCCGATACCTTCGGACCGATTGGCCCCTGGCTGGTGACTCGCGATGAGGTGCCAGACCCCCAAAAACTGGGTATGACACTCAGCGTCAATGGCAAGGTGATGCAGGATGGCTCAACGTCGACAATGGTGTATCAGGTTCCGTTTCTGGTTTCTTATGTTTCCCGATTTATGAGCCTTCAAGCCGGCGATATCATTTCCACAGGCACGCCTCCCGGCGTCGGATTGGGCATGAAGCCTCCCCAATACCTGAGTGTCGGCGACGAGATTTCACTGATGATTGAGGGGTTGGGTGAGCAGCAACAAAAAGTTGTAAAATCAACATAATTTAATTTGTTCTGAAGGTAGGCCTGTCATTCTCATGCCAGTGCATCTACAATAAGGGACGCTGTAATTGCAATCGGTTATGCGCCCGTAGCTCAGCTGGATAGAGTACCTGGCTTCGAACCAGGTGGTCGGAGGTTCGAATCCTTCCGGGCGTACCATTTTTGTAATACTCAAGATGAGCGGATGATCCCTGTTTTGATTATCCGGTCGCAATTTCCCTCTTTAATCGATTTTGTCGCAGTTCAGCTACAAGAAACGGAATCCGTGTCTTGCTCGGGAAGGCAAACTGTGTGCTAAGGTTATAACAGTGCTTAGATATAGAGGAAGAATTCGTCCTCGAAGGTAAAGTCGTTGGCATGTGTTGTTCCCTAGGTTAATAGGCGGAGAAGCAATTGCAACAGACAAGCGCTTGGTGTGATCAGGTATTCACACAGCTTGAACGGATACTACAATCGGAGCAGTTTAAGAAGTCAAATCGCCTGGGGAGATTTTTGACTTATGTAGTAGAGCAAACGCTGTCCCGTGATCCCACGACCATACGTTCATATAATATTGCGGTAGAGGTATTCGACAAGGGCCCGGATTTTGATCCCGGGGATCCCTACGTACGAAACATAGCCCGCCTAGCCCGCCGGGCACTGAAAAATTACTATGCAACTACCGGGGCTGGGGACAAAATTCGCATCGATGTACCAGCAGGAAACTACATTGCTGCTTTTACCTTGGTCGAAGAGACAGCAGCAGGTGAAATCGCTGAGCCTGCGCCCGCGAACTTGGATGTGCCGAACCTGCCTGTCGATTCAGTGGCCGCTGGTGTAAGCAGGGGCAGAGTTGACGGGCTGAATCCGTCCATTGCAGTAATTCCCTTCAAATACCAGGGGGCTGACTCTGATAGTGAATTGGTCATAGGAGAGATACTCGCATCCGGGTTGATCGCCGGGTTATCGAAATCACCCCGGCTGAATGTCATCTCCTGGCTAAGCACGACGCAATTCAGAAATACCCAATGCAACGTCTTTGACGTGTCGCGACGTCTTAACTGTGATTATATAATATCCGGTAGCTATCAGTGTTGTGGCGACCGGTTGTCTATTTTTGTCGAAATAGCAGATAGCGCCAGCCTTGAGGTGATATGGGCTGAAACGATGCAAAGTACTGTCAGTAATTTGCTGTCATCTGAAGCAAATTTGGTTGATAAATTGATTAATCACGCGGCTCGAGCTGTATTGAATCGTGAGGTTCATCGGGCCTTTAGCGAGCCACTGGAGTCGCTGAGTTTACATACCAAGCTGATCGGTGGAATGCTTGATATGCATAGCGAAATCGATCAGCGATTTATCAATGTTAAAACACAATTCGATCAAATTTTGGAGCACGCCCCTAACCACCCCACGGTAAACGCCTTGCTGGCTCAGTGGTATGTCTTAAAAATAAATCGCGGAGGTGGATGGCAAGGTGTGGATGACGAACGTAATGGCACCTTGGCGCAAGCTTGCCTGGATACGGCACTAGAATCGAATCCAAGTCACCCGCTAGCGCTGACTATGCAGGGGCTTGTGGAAACGCAGTTTAGAAGAAATCCTGAAAAGGGTCTGAATCTATATGACGCTGCAGAGCGGTTTAACCCAAATGAGCCTGTACTAATGGCTTGTAAGGCGGCAGCGTTGTCGTATATCGGGCAATCTAAAGAGGCCATAATTTACGCGAAAAAAGCCTTCACACTTTCGCCTTTTGATCCGCAATTGAGCTTGTTTCACACCTGCGCAGCGGGGGCCTATTACGCTGAAGGAGATTGTGAAAGTGCAAAACACCACGCTGACTGCGCTTACAAACTAAATCCCGTTCATACGTCAAATCTCAGAATTCTTGTTGCTACGCAAATTGAGATGGGAGATGTGGTCAAAGCGCGAACAAGTGCGCGTGAGTTGCTATGTATAGATCCGGGGTTTACGACGGGTAGCTATTTACGGCAATCTCCCAGTGCCGGGTACAAGGCGGGTCAACAGATTGCTGAAAGGTTGGAGCAAGCTGGAATACCGGCGGCGTAATTGCTGTTCGCCCACGCAATGAATTTCCAACATTGTGCTACAAAGAAGTTGGGGTCTCAATACACATCTGGTCTGCAATTGTGTTGTAGAGTGAAGTTCAACACCTCGGGTTAGGCGTTCGGCTATAGAAATTATACTCAGCCTTGATTTCTCTCTCGTTTTCTAGTGCCTGTTGCATACTGACCAGCCTTATGCATATCTTTTGAGGGATCAATATTTCGAATGGTTTTGGAGTATCCACCCCAACCGCTATCTGTCAGGCCATCATTGCTGCTTGATTGCATCTCTATATTATGATGTGTTGCTGAATTATGATTAGATTTTGAGTAGCACTCTCTGTGTATAGGTTGAATCTGAAATAGTGGGTCAGATCCCGATAGCACGATAGGAGTGTGTGTTGCCTGTAGTTTTATATTAACAAACAGCGGGGCGGGCGAATACCGATCGGTTTCAACCATCCCTTCGAAGCAAAAATATTGATTTGAGTTAGGCGTATTCGCAATTGGCCGGATTAATGTGCTCCAATTCCTACGGGATTGAATAAGCAGACCGGACCATACTTGTAAATAACCGGGGATTCCTAGGCTGGTTAGAAAGGGTGGCGCCATATCTATTAAATGCGGCGGGCAATTTGGATTCCACCATTGATCCATATTCGAAAATTGCTCTGTGGCTATCTTGAATTTTTCATCACCATCAATTCTGTAAATATCAATACCATCGAAGTACAGGGTGACAGTTGCTGCAGGGAACGCGTACCAGCCAAATGCTGAAGCCGTAGTTAGCGCCTCGCAGTATTGGTAGGCCTGTACAGGAATAGTACCTAACGCAGAGCGATCGGCGCTCATGGCAGAAAGCGAATCGGGGTACGCCTTGTAGAAAGTGACAAGTGGCTCGGCCAGGCTATTGTTTGCCGTAGTATCGCTTTTTAGTTCAGTAATCATCTATGCCCCGATTCTAATTCAATATTGTTTAGCTGCTTTTTTGAAGTTATTTTTTAACAGCGGATGTCTGAAATGAGGCACCGGAAGAGGTGTTGGATTTTTGTGTTTGAATGTGTTTTTTGATAGCAGGTGCTTGAAATGAAGCACCGGAAGAGGCGTTAGATTTTTGTGTTTGAATGTGTTTTTTGATAGCAGGTGCTTGAAATGAAGCACCGGAAGAGGCGTTGGATTTTTGTGTTTGAACGTGTTTTTTGATAGCAGGTGCTTGAAATGAAGCGCCGGAAGAGGTGTTGGATTTTTGTGTTTGAATGTGTTTTTTGATAGCAGGAGCCTGAAATGAAGCACCAGTAGATACGTTGGACTGTTTTGTCCGGGGGTGATCTTCAACAGCGGATGACTGAATAGAAGATCCTGTTACAACCGAGGAAGTAGGGGTGTTAGATAGTTTATTCAATGTTAATCTCCTTACAAGGGTGTGCTGCACCAAAGCCAATTTTGGTGCTGTTTGAAGATTAGTAGACCCTTTCGGAAATGTATCGTGATACTGTATCAACCAATAATGCGGTGTGATTATTTATGATTTTAAGCGGTGTTCTAATGTTGAGCTTCTTCTTAAGATAGAGTGCAATTGACGATTGTAGTTCAGCAATGACGTTCCTTTGATTGATCGGGCTGCCGGTGCAGAGATCAGTTTGTTTCTTCAGCCCACGCTAATACGGCTTCTGTGTCGCCTCTAAATAAAATTTCTCGATTCTTCCTTGAAAATTGATAGTCATACATTGGGTCGTAGTATTCGGTGAGTAAAGCTGTGATGTAAGGGTGGAAGTGCTCTGTATGAAAATCGCTTTGGTAGTGACTAAGGGCGTTATTGAAGTGCTTAAGGGTTTTCTCTACTCGTTCACCACCAAAACGTTTGCGTATTCTCTGTAGTGCGTTTTGATGATGTGCAGCGAATAGTTCTATGCCTTTTTCATTGCCGTGAGTTGTTTGGTATCGATTTAGAAGGTCGGTAATGTAGTCGGACTCGGCAACAGCTATTCTATGATCCAGCGTCTCAACCAGTTCGACCACTGGCAATGTCATCATTCTTTCGCGTAAAGTTTGAGGTATGCAGACACGGCCTATAAGGCGGCCTTCATCTTCAAGAAAAATTCTTTGCGACTGATTCGATTGATGTTTGATCATTTCTATTGATAGTGAGTTTTCAAAATCTATATTGCCTGGTTGTGATTTTAATAGTGCGCCAAAGCTAGAGCCACGATGCAGTGCAAGGCCTTCCAGGTCAATGTGGTCGGATAGCCGATGAAGTAATTTTGTTTTCCCGCTACCGGTTCTTCCGCCAAGAATAGTGAAGGGCAGGTGTTTTGAGTTAACTTCCAGTTGTTCTATGAGAGTAGACCTTATTGATTTATAGCCGCCCTCTATCATGGGGTAGTCGGTGCCTGTTTCTGCCAGCCACTGACGAGTTATTTTTGAGCGCAATCCCCCCCGGAAGCAGTAGAGAAATCCATCGGGGTTTTGTTCAATAAACGTGCGCCAACGTTTAACCCGCAGTTCACGCTTTTCAGCAGGGAACATTTGCATGCCAAGCTGGATCGCTTTTTCCTGTCCATGCTCTTTATAGCAAATTCCTATTTGATGCCTTTGCTCGTCATCCAGTAACGGAATATTTACCGCATTTGGTAAGGCACCTTTTTGGTACTCGATCGGTGCTCTTACATCCAGTAGCGGAGTATTGTTAAGAAATAATCTCCTGAGAGTTGTATTCATTATTCTAAACGCGCTGGGCTGTTAGTGATGTAAGAATAGTCTGGCATCTAGTCTTCGCAATAGTAGCAATTACTTTCATCTATGATCCTGCTATGCCCTGCGTATTTACATACAGAGAATAGAGTGAGGTACTGGCAGCCATGAATAGTCGATTGCGATGCAGGCCTCCAAAGCAAACATTAGCGCAACGTTCAGGTAGCTCTATTCGTCCGATCAGGAGTCCGTTTGAATTAAACACATGTACGCCGTCCAGCGCTGATTCTCCCATGCCCCATCCACACCAAAGATTGCCATGAATGTCTACTCTGAATCCATCAGGTGTACCCTTTGGACCGGCATTAATCAGGACGCGCTGATTTTCCAGCGTGTGGTTTTCAAGTACATCGAGAGCAAGAATATTACGCGGTTCACTGCGGGACTCGACGATATATAGCACTGACTCATCTGGTGAAAAGGCAAGGCCATTCGGTTGGTTAATTCCCTCGGCTACCAATTTAATCTCACCGTCGGTTTCTATGCAGTAAACATTGGTCGGAAGTTGTGGTTCGGACTTTTTTCCTTCGTAAAAACCGTGAATACCAAAGCTTGGGTCTGTAAACCAGATTGAGCCATCAGATTTGCAGATAATATCGTTTGGAGAGTTGAGCGACTTTCCGTTGTATTCGCTAGCAAGAATTGTGATGCTGCCGTCGTACTCAGTTCGTGTGACGCGGCGGCTTAGGTGTTCGCAGGTTAGCAACCGTCCCTGTCGATCTCTGCTGTTGCCGTTTGCGTTATCAGATGGCTTTCGATACACCGACGTGTTGTTTGTCTGTTCGTCCCAGCGGTACATGCAGTTTCCGGGAACATCACTCCATAGCAATGTGCGGCTATCGCCGAACCATACTGGTCCTTCGCTCCAGCGAAGTCCTGTAGACAGCCGTTCAACTTTTGCCAGTGGCAATTTGAATTGATCAAATTCTGGCTCTATGACGACCACGGATGGATCTGGATAGCGTTGGCTGGGACTCCATTCGTTGTTCATGTTGTGCTCTTAAATTTGCGAGGTGTTACTAGCTTACATAAGTGCCAGCTGTCGGCTGGTTGGCTACCAGTTGCGTGGCAGGTTTTTCGTGATAAAAATCCGTTTATCCCGGAGTTCGATGTAGTCGCCGCTCAGAAGCTCTGACATTACTTTACCTACCATCTCGCGGGAGGCGCCAATCATGTTGCCAAGGTCCTGGTGCGAGTACTTTTTGTGGAGCGATATTTCTCCATCATCACTTTCAGTTGAGAGTTCGACCAGTTTGTCAGCGAGGCGTCGGTATACATTGTCCATGGCCAGGCTGCGGATACCACCAGTAGCATCGCGAAGGCGACGGGTAAGGGTTCTAATAATTCCGAGAGACATCGCCGGATTGCTTTGTATGCAGTCCAGAAAATCGTGTTTTGAAATTGACCAGGCAGTGGTTTTTTCAAGGGTTACCACTGAAGCTGAGCGTGGTGCGTCATCCAGTAAAGAGATATCTCCGATACATGTGCCCGGGCCTTCCTGATACAGAACCAGTTCACGACCGTCTTCGTCTCCAACAAATACTTTCACGGTGCCGGTTTCTATGAGGTAGAGACATTCACCGGTCTCTCCTTCAGGCATTAGGATGGTGTTTTTTTTGAATGTATGTCGCCGACTTTTAGAGGCTAGAATATCCAGTGCTTCGGTGTCGAGCTCTGAGAAGATGGGTACACCTTTAAGTACATCAACGATGTCTGGCATTTGGTAGCTCCGCAATTGTCCTATTCCATGCCATTTGGTGTTACTGCTCCGACGTTGATGGTAACAAATCACATCCCATAAATTTAGCTTATGTGTGTAGATCTGACTAGTTTAATCGCTGAAACGGAAGGTTCATTTAAAATAGTTCATGCATTTTGGTTCACAATTGGTGTTGTTGGATTCATTCCGTCGGCTCGGTATGTCCGATTATTCCAGGCAAACTTCCCTTTTTGGCTAAAGGAGGCACTTAATCAGACGAAAGTGTACTTTCGACAGAAGTCGCTGTTGTCACCTGTGGTTGTTGCTGCTTTTGAAAGGCACTATATCTAGTGTACCCAGAGGGTGGAAGGTTGTTGAGCTGCACATATCGGGTTGTTAAGAGCTATCGTAACGATAGTTTTTGATTGTCTGGTCATACATTTGACTAATTATGTGTAAAATAAACGATACTTTTAATCGATAGAATAACTAGAAAACACCGGGGTTATACAGTGCCGAGTTCGGATGATCGTTTTTACGGAGGGGATGTTGGTTATGCCGATATGGCGGAAGCGCCACGCCGCGAGCGCGAATCAAATGCTAAAAATATAGCTGTTGCTGCTGGCACCACAGTTGGTGTGCTGCTATTAACGGTCCTATTAATTCGTGCCAGCCTTCCAGCTATGACCCCCGAGGAAATCGTGCAGCGTGCAGACTATGAGGGGCAGCAGCCACCTCGTCACATATTTAACCTCTATAGCCTGAAGCAGGAGGCTCAGCGCCAGGAGCAATTGGCCAAACAGCAGGCCGCGAAAGCTGCTGAAAATACAGATGCGTTGGCGGTTGAGGCTACCGGTATCGATGCGGGCGAGGTCTCTAATAGTGTATCGGCGTCTGCGGTAGCGCCCGCACAGCAGGTGGCCGTTGTCCCAGCCAGCAGAGAAGTGCCTGCAATTGTCAGGGTGTATGAAAAATCTGAACTTAGTCGTGACACACTGCCAGTGGTAAGTGCCGTAGTCAGCGAAAGAGGCCCTGTGCTGAGTGAAAATTCGGCAAGCGGCTCTCGCGTTGTCACGGTATTGCCTGTTTATACGATAAAGGCTGACCAAACAAACCTGCGGTCGCAGCCTTCTACAGCCTCACCGGTTCTAAAAACCCTGAATAAAGGCCAGACGATTACGGTGTTTGATAACACCGGTACATGGGTGCATGTGGCCACCAACGATGGGCTGGGCACTACCGGCTATATCCACAATACATTGCTGGAAATAGCCGATATCGACTAGAAGCGGTCTGATGCCCCAGGGCGTTAGCGTTCCAGAATCCAGCCGTTTTGTTCGACAAAATAGCCATTCACATAGAGTTTGCGATCAACTGTCAGCTTATTGTTGCGAAGCTGAATTTTCTTTACCACGTGGAGTAGCCGGCTATTGCCAACAGCGGTAGGTGCTAGTGCCGCGAAGTTTTGGGGATTAGCGGTATGGTACGTCGTGGGCCAGCCATATGCTCGGCCATGGTTAGCTGTATTGGCGACCCTTGATTTTTCAGAAAAGATAACAGTGTTATTGTCGATGAAATCCAGTGTGTGCCAGCCCTGCAATCGACCGTATTCCAGATCGGTTTCCGGGCTGATGAACATTGTATCCAGCTTTAGTACGCGATCAGACTGTCTTTCTTTTTCTGCTTGAATTCTGATTGCACCTGTTTCATGTCTGCTGATTTCTGCGCGTACCTGATAACGGTGCATGTCTTCCGTTGGAGCGCTGAAATGTCCCACGCATTCTTTCGCCAATTCAATACCCTGCCAGTGTCCGCGCAATACGGTAGCGAATTTTTCAAGCCGTGCCCGGTCCTGGTCAGTGATCGCGTGGCCGTCCAGGTTGTAGTAACCGTTCTCGATGTTGTCGGGATCTGCAAGTGGTGCATTATCGTTGCATTCACTGGACAGCGCTGGTGCGGTGAATAACAGCGGGAACAGAGTGGCAAGTATCTTTGTCGTGTTTGATAATTTCATGGTCTTCCATTCTGGCAATTAGCCTAACGGAAGACACCCTATCGGAACTGTTTCTACCATGTGTTGAACACCTTGGCATACGCAGCCGGTTTCTTGATTACTGGCTTGATTCTGCGAACTGGACTAGAAAATTGAAGCGGAAGGCAGGGTATGTCAGAGTCCCTGGCAGGGCGCGGAGTTCGAGTGCCAAGTGCTTCAACTTCTAAACCTGGATTTCGCTTATACTGCAGTGTAGCGGGATAGCTAAATGAGACAGGGCGAAACTATGAGCGAAGCTTTTTTGGATCGATTAAAAAACAATCAGTTAACTAATGTTGATCAGTATCGACGCATGCAACAATCACTGTCCGGGATCAAGACTGAAGATCAAAAATCTGCTGATAAAAAGGAAGAATGGAAAAACTGGCAGCTTGCACCTGTTTCCGCGGGTCGCGAAATAGATGATCCTGCGTTACTTGATCCCGGCTCAGAAGGGGCTCAGGGTTTGTATAAAGCAATGAGAGTGTTGGATAAGAAATAAAAAACGCCGCTTAAGAAGCGGCGTTTTTTGTACAGCCCGGTTTGATAGCTTATTTGTTATCAGTGCCGGTTTTTTTTGTCGATACCGTTGATGCATTTGCTGCGGTGGTGCGAACGGTAGTCTTTGAAGACCAGCTGACATCGCCGACTTCCGGAACAGTATGCAGCTCATCAGCTTTACGCCGTTCAGCTTCAAGCATTGCTTCAAGTTCTTTGATTCTTGATAGCAAACTTTGACCTGCCAGGCGTCTTTCTTCTTTCAGCAAAACGTTCAGCTTTTCGATCATTGCTCGAAGCTCGGCTTCGTTTGATTTGTACTCAGTTAATTTATTTTGCAGATCGAGAGCTCGATTGGCCGCATCACGCAGTTCAGCCTGTTGAGTGCTTGAGGCATTTGCCTGTTGTTCAAGTTCACGTCGCAGCTGTTGCTCAGCTGCATTAGCGTCTTTGCCTTGCTGTGCGATACGATTTTCAAGATCAGTAATCTTCGCCTGCGCAGCTGATATTTTTTCAGCCAGCTTTGCAGCTTCAGTTTCACTGCTATGCAGATCGCTTAGGCGTTTTTCCGCTGCTTTCTTAAGGTCAGCATGTTCACGTCTTAGCTCGGCAAGCTGCTGCTCTGCACCTTTTGCTACGGCGTTAGATTCAGCTGTTGCCTGTTTTTGTTTTTCAAGAAGCTCGGTTGCTGCAATCCCTTGTGTTTCACTTTGAGATTGTGCGCCTCTTAAGTCCGCGTGCAATCTATCCAGTTCTTTTTGCAGTTGTCCTTTGGCTTGAACGTCACTGGCGACCTGACGGTCGGCATGTGCTGTCACTGTTTTTTGCTTATCAAGCTGATGCTCGAGATCGGCGACAGCCTTTTGGTTGGCGATTTGTGCGTCAGCAGCAGCCTTCTGTGCTTTTGCAATTTCGCGCTGTAGTGCAGCAATTTCCTGCTGTTGGTCGTTGGTTTGTTTTTCCAGTTTGCCGCGTTCTTGTGTTCTTTCTGCCAGCAGTGCGTTAAGCGACTTTAATTTTTCTTCACCGGCAGCGATTGCCTGACGTGCTGCAGCCAGGCTGTCGGTTTCGCCGCGTAGTGATTTTTCCAGGTCATTGATCTTTGCGTCACTGGCTTGCTCTGATTGAGCTAGCTTATGTTCAAGGCGACCAAGATCAGCAGTCAGCAGGGCGTGTTGTTGAGCTGCTTTTTCGCGCTCTGCGGTCTTTCCTTTGATGTCATCATTCAGGCTTGCAATGATGTCTTCCAGGTTTTTATTAACATTAGCTGCTGATCTAAGCTTCTCTTCTTTCTCGGCAGTGGCGATTGCTGCGGCCCGGAGTTGATCGTCTTTGGCTGCTTGGTCTTTCGCGGCGGCTTTTAACTGCTGCTCTTTGTCTGCTTTGGAAGCGGTTGCAGCTAGTATTTGCTGATCTTTGCTGTCGTTCGCGTTCAGGGCATTAGTGAGCTGTTGCTCTCTTTCTGCCAGTGCTTGCTGAAGAGCGGCTTCGTTGTCAGCATGTGCGCGGCTGGCGTGTTCTAGCTCAGCCTCTGCATCGGCGAGATGTTGATCCAGTCTTGCCCGTTCGTCGTCGACAGAGCGCAGTTGATCTTCAAGGCCTTGCAATTCATCGATGTCTCTTAGGAGTGATGAGCGTTGTGCCTCTGCCTGATCCATCGCTTCTTTGTTGTAGTGCAGCTTGGAATTTAAACCCGCCACCTGGGTATTCCGGTCAGTAAGCTCACGGCGCAGATCATCAATTTCTGCAATGTGCTGGCGCCCTGCACGTTTGTGGTCGCGAATCTGATCCTGATGTGCTTGTTCTGTAAAAAATCGGCGACACAGCCAGCCGATCGCGCCGCTAAGCAGCGATGCTATTGCGAGCAGTAGCAGTAGCTGAGTAATGAGATAAAACATGGCGGGTAGCTCCGTTGGTAGGCTTGTTGGTTATTCTTCAGAGTTAGTAGAAACTTGGACATTTTCTATTGAGAGGTGAATCTCGGTACGACGGTTAAGTGCGCGGCCTTCAATAGTTTCGTTGCTCGCTATGGGGCGAAACTCACCGTAACCGAATGCTGCTATTTGATTTGTGGCGATCCCGCGGTCCGCCAGGTACTGATTCACTGTACTGGCACGTCGCTCACTCAGGCCCTGGTTGTAGCCTTCACCACCAGTAACGTCAGCGTGACTTTCAACCAGAACTTGTGTCACCTGGCCTGCGCATACACCGTTAACAACATTGGCAATATGATCCAGTCCGGCGCGGTACTGCGGTTCGATATTTGAGAAATCTACTTTGTAGTTAAGAACGTTGTCTCGCATGGCTACTGTCATGGCGTCACGACATGCCTGGGTAATACCAATGTAAGGATCAACTTGAATATTTAATTTCACGTTCAATGGTTCCAGCGCTTCTTTTCGAGTCGCAATTAATTTTTCAATGGCGTTGCGTCGTTCCTCGTCGCTGACGGTACCGTTCAGAATAAAATCTTCATCCGTAATTTTCAGATCACCGCGATTCAACTGTGTCAGTGCGGCTATACCTGTTTCAACTTTTTCCGGACTGCGTGCTAGCAGTGCAGCACCCGTGCCGATTACGCCGGTACTGATCAGAGTGCTTGGCGGCAGTGCTTTGGGAATATTAGTGATCATAGCGACAGTTTCATCGGTGTCGACGGTGCCTGACATATGTAAACGCTGATTTTCGTAGTCAGCGTTAAAATCAAACGGCGTCACAACCGCCTTCTGTTTGATGTCGAGCATATCGTCTGTCTTGCGGACACCCCACACTGAATTAGCTGCTGCTCTGATTTGTTGGCGCTGCTCGTCAGATTCCGCCGCCCCTACAATAGTGACATCGCGGCCATCAACTGATAGGGATACGTCCGGCTCGTATTCGGAAAGTGCTGCAGTAGATCGCTCGGTAATATCTTGTTCAATCCGGTCAGAGTAGACGGTAGCGCCCACCCAATAGACCGCAGCCAGTAGAAAACCTAATATCGCAAGGGATAGTAAACGCATACGATTCAACCAATTATCGTGGGAAGTTAAGAGACTATTTAATCGCTTAACGGTTCTGCGCGGATTTTCTTTACTTTGGGGATGGGCGAATCGGGATATGCCGGAAAAAGTAACAGTCTATGACGTGGATAGGCCCTTGGGTCGTCGGATAGAGGTCGGGTGGTGTCAGAAAAGTGTCAAATTTTTGCGTCAGGAATTTGTGGCAATCATTATTTTGACGAACAAGCCTACACCTAGTAAAAATAGAAGGGTGGTGACAATACCGGCAATAATAAAGTGAATGGGTTTGCCGCTTTCAAAATCCCGTTGTCGGTTAGCTTGTGATTGAATCCCGAAGGCGGCAGAGGCAGCGCTTTTGACCACATTAAAAAAGCCTGTTCCTTTGGGTTTGATATTGTCGTCGGTCATGAGTAAATTTCCATCAGCTGGTTTGTTTTGCGTTGAATGACAATTTGCGGACATTAGGATGATTGTCGTTTAACTGGCGTAGCGCGAGAGTGGATAAATATTTGTACCCGATTTGAGCTGTTGGCTAATCCTTACGTTTGCTGCTAACGACCGAAAGTTTATCTTTCATTCGCAAAAGCTTAGGCACAGCACTGCCAAGCATTAACAATCGCTGGAGCTCTTTGGGTTTCAGTTTTTGCAGGTCGTGAGACCAGTCAGATACTTGTTCCATTAGATCGCACATTTGCTGCATGCGCTCGTGAGCGTGTTTTTCTGCCTGGTCTGTGGCTGGCTCCATCAAGGTTTGTCGTAGTAGCGTGAGAGTTGGATCAAGTTCACGTTTCCGACGTTCTTCAACAAGGGTCAGCGCTATCTCCAGAATATCTTCGGGCGTTGAGAAATAATCTCTGCGATCGCCGGGCAAGTGTTGGGATTTGACCAGGCGCCAGGACTGCAGCTCTTTGAGCCCCATGCTGACATTACTTCTTGAAACCCCCAATGTATCGGTGATTTCTTCCGCATTCAGCGGTTTATCGCTGAGATAAAGCAGCGCATAAATTTGGCCGACAGTACGATTGATGCCCCAGCGGCTCCCCATCTCTCCAAAATGGAGAACAAATGCCTGAATTGAGCTGCTTAATTCCATGATCTTCAGTGTTTTCAGTAATTACTGAAATTTAGTATAGGGGTGCTGCAGTATCGCTGCAACAATGAAGGTCTGGCAAGTGGGAATTGCTCTAATGGCATTGTGAACAACTAGCCGAAAACCGCTGCGCTGCCTTGTTTTAGTCGCGTGCAGTTCATAGTATAAGAGAAGACAGGGTTTGCAAGAGTCATCGAAAATGAAACAGTTGCTCACAAGTGCGTTACTCGTGTTCAGTATAGCGTCAGCGCCGGTGTCGTTGGTTTCTGCCGAGCCTCAAATCACCGGGCAGGCATCAACTCATGATTCCTCACCAGCAGAGCCGCTGCAAACCACAACCGCCTTTCAAATGTTTATGTCGGTCGCCACGACCGCGGTTGTTATGACTATAGAGTCAAAACTTGCAGAGCTTGTCGAAGGTTCTGATGATCAATACTCTGAAGCCAATACTTCAGAACATGATCCGTTTGAAAAATATAATCGCCTGATGTTTCAATTCAATAGCTCCCTTGACGAAAAAGCGTTGCGCCCTCTGGCCGAACACTACCGGGAATATACCCCTGCTCTGGTGCGAATGGGTGTCAGCAACTTTTTCAGTAACATTGGTGATATAGGTGTGGTCGCGAACGATGCACTGCAGGGTAAAGTAGAGCAAGCCTTGTGGGATACATCTCGCCTGACCATAAACACAGTTGCAGGCCTTGGGGGTTTTGTCGATGTCGCGTCGATGATGAACATCGAAAAAAATAACGAGGATTTCGGACAAACCTTTGGTGTATGGGGAATTCCTGAAGGTCCCTATCTGGTGCTTCCCGTGTTCGGACCGCGTACAGTCCGAAGTGCGGTTGGTACGGCAATGGACACTTACCTTCAAGCAGAAGCACTAGGCAGCTTCAGTGAGGTGGCAACGGGTCAGGATGTAGTCACTGAGTTACTGGCTTTGAATTTGGTCAATCAACGCGAGAAAATGCTGGGCAAATCCGATCTGATAAAACAGGCTGCTATTGATCCTTATATTTTTACCCGTGAAGCCTATCTTGCCTACCGTCGTTGTCAGGTAGAGGATTGTGACAAAATTGACTACAAGGCTGCAGCGTCTGAAACTACCGATGAGCTTGATCTATTGGACGAACTGGATTTACTGGATGAAACTGTACAGCCAGATGAACTCGACTTACTCGATGAGCTTGATCAATAATTTTCGTTTGGCGGCATTTAATTGGTGACAAGTGACGCTGAACCAATTGAGATGGATGTCGCTGCTGCGGTAATGCAAAGGCAGATCAGTTCAACATCAAAACAGACACTTGCTATGCGTAGAAGCACTGGCGCGATGCAGGGCTACTGGGAGTTCCCGGGAGGGAAGCGCGAAACAGGCGAGTCAATGAGTGAGTGCCTGGTCAGAGAAATAAAGGAAGAGCTTAATCTGACAATAACCGTAGGCAGGTTACTGGCGGTGAACAAGCACCACTCTGGGTCTGCGATAATCAAGTTGCATGCGTTTATGGTGTTGCGTTGGGCCGGTGATATAAAAATGGTCGATCACGATAAGATGCTCTGGCTTGGTGCTACAGATCTGCAGTCGGTTAATTGGTCGCCCGCTGATTTACCATTTGTTCAGATGCTAATGGACCAGTAAATTCAATGTTACTGTTCGTGCTTATAGGGTGATCTGTTCTGCACCTAGAAAGCCGCTGGTCTGACGCTCCCACAGAGTCGCGTAGATACCACCGGAGCCAATGAGCTGTTGGTGGGTTCCCTGTTCAACAATTTTTCCTTCATCCATTACAATCAACCGATCCATGGCAGCAATGGTTGACAGGCGGTGAGCGATGGCTATCACCGTTTTGTTTTTCATGAGGGTGAACAGGCTTTGTTGTATCGCTGCTTCAACTTCCGAATCAAGTGCCGATGTTGCCTCATCCATAACCAGTATGGGTGAGTTTTTTAACAGAACTCTGGCGATAGCTATTCGTTGCCTTTGACCGCCGGAAAGTTTAACTCCGCGTTCACCGACCTGAGCGTTGTAGCCAGTACCGCCACGTTGATCGCTGAGCTTCAATATAAAATCGTGTGCCTGCGCCTTGTGTGTGGCTTCCAGCAGCGCCTCTTCACTGGCATCAGGATCGCCGTAGAGAATATTCTCGCGTACTGAGCGGTGCAACAATGATGTATCTTGTGTTATCACACCAATGTGAGCACGCAGACTATCCTGGGTGACGCCGGCAATATTTTGTCCATCGATCAGTACAGTGCCGGATTCTACATCGTGAAATCTGAGAAGCAGGTTTACCAGTGTTGATTTTCCGGCGCCGGAACGGCCCACAAGGCCCACTTTTTCTCCGGGCTTAATGTGCAGGTTCAGATCGGTAATTACACGCTCGTCACCACCATAGTTAAAACCGACAGACTTAAATGTAATGCCCCCTTCCTTTACTACTAGTGGCTTTGCACCAGCTGAGTCTGTGACCGCCTGAGTTGTTGATAAGGTATTTCTCCCATCAGCTGCAGTACCGATGTGTTCAAACAGAGCGCTGAGTTCCCACATAATCCAGTGTGACATGCCGTTGAGCCGTAAGGCGAGCGCGATTGCAATAGCGATTGCGCCGATACTGATTGTGTTGTCCATCCAAAGCGCGATGGCGGTGGCTGAGATGCTAAAGATCAGCAGGTAATTTAATGTGCTCACACAAAGTTCAAGTCCAGTGGACAATCGCATTTGTGAATACACGGTGTCCATGAAACCGGTCATCCCTTTTTTAGCATAATCTTCTTCGCGTTGTGTGTGGGCGAACAGCTTGATGGTAGAGATATTGGTGTAGCTATCAACAATGCTGCCCGTCATTGTCGAGCGGGCGTCGGCTTGTAAAGTTGATACCCGTTTAAGGCGGGGAATAAAGTAGATCTGCGCGAGGATATAAAGACACAGCCAGATAAATAAGGGCAACATCAAAAGCGCACTTGAGTTCAGAATGATCCCGAGCATTGACACAAAGTACACAAAAACATAAACAAATACGTCTGCTACCTTAAGTACCGCTTCTCGTACCGAGAGTGATGTCTGCATTACTTTGGTGGCGATACGGCCTGCGAAATCGTTTTGAAAAAAAGAGATGCTTTGGCCTAGCAGGTAACGATGGGCATTCCATCGAATAGCCATCGGAAAATTCCCCAGCAGGGTTTGGTGGCTAATCAGTGTGTGTAGCAGTGTTAGCACTGGCAGGAATACCAGTAAAACGATAGTCATCCAGATCAGAGTGGGGCCTTCTTGTTGCAGTAGCGTTTCTGGATCGCGGACCGCCAGCCAGTCAACCAACTGCCCCAGAAAGCCAAATAGCATAACTTCAAGGACGGCCATGGCAGCGGTCAATACTGCCAGCACCAGCAGCGGCCACTTCATATCCTTGCTGTAGTGAGCGATGAAAGCCAGCAGATTACGGGGTGGGGTATCTGGTTTTGACTGAGGAAACGGGTTTGTCAGTTTTTCAAAAAAATTCAGCATGCCGGTATCGTACCGTGCATTGTCACGGGTGGCGAATGATCATGTTTTGAATGAGTAATGAACTATAATTCTTGCTTGCTTTAATGACGTACTAGTCAATCACCCGAGGCTCTGAGCAGTGACGCCAAAAAACAAGTCAGATAACGATCAACCAGTCCGTTTTTTTGATAGCCGTGAAAAGTATTTATTGTTCGTCACTACCACCAATGAAAAATGGTGCATAGCGCAACGGATTAACGAAGAGCTTGCCAGGCTGGCGCCGCAGCCACCTGCGTTACGGGTCTTTGACGCGGGCATGGGAGATGCTGCGGTGCTTTCCCATGTGTTACGGGCGATGCATGATGAATATCCGCAAATTCCACTGCTGGTGGCCACCAAGGAAATCAGTATGGAAGATGTCCGTCTGGGCCTTGAGAAAATGGCTGACCGTTTTGCCGAACATCCGCAAATGGTTCTGGTTATTACTAACATGCGCTATGCAGAAGCACCCGAACTTTACCCGTCCAGAGAATCAGATCAGCCAAATTTAAAGCGATGGGATATTGAATTAAAAGGCAACACTGCGAAGGATTTTGATCGGCAATTAAGAGATCTGACCGAAATTGTACGGGAAGGCTGGCAGACTAAAACAAGTGAGAAAACGGGTAATCCGCTGTACGTGAATCCATCGATGATTGTTTTGTATCGAGAGGACCAGCGTTTTGCTCTGGATGCAGTGATACCAAAGCCGGGACCGATGAAGGATGGCTATGACCTGATTATTTGCGCACAGCCCTATCGCTCACGGCAGCCAGCCGACGTCAAAGCGCGCACTGTCGTGGCACCGCTGGCCAAATCGTTAGGGTGTAATGGCCGGATGGTGGTGGTGCAGTCGACTGGCTACGATCCGGGTATGGAAATCATCCGCAAGATATGGCCAGACGAGGTTCCTTTTCCCACGCCGCGTCACGATATCATCGAGGCGCTCAAAGCTGAGCTTGGTGATGAGCAAGGTTTGCACTGCAGCGCTTACAGTGACGAGGGGTCACTGTTCAAATATCAATTGCATTCGTTGCCAGAAGAAATGTCGCATATAGGGACTTCTTCGTTACTGGCAGCCTGGAACGCTGCAGTGTACGTAGCGCAGATTGCTGATGACCGGATCGATGAAGTCATGATGGACAATGACTATTTCGACGCTACTCGCGAAGTGCTTGGTAAGCACGGAGGATTGTGGTTCCTGAATGAATCTTTTGTTGTTTACCGGGAGTAGATTGGGTTTGACGGTTCCGGGGGTGACTCTTACAAATACAGGCTCAGGTCTTCAAGTCTTTGAATAGTTACGTCAGTGAGATCCGGCCAGCTAAATTCGGCGTCAGTATCGAAATGTACTGTAGATACGCCTGCGTTGCGACCCGTTTGTAGATCAAACACGTAGTCACCCACCATCACTGTATTGGCCGCACTGGCTTCCCAGTGTGCTAGCAACAGGTGAATACCAGCGGGATCAGGTTTTGGGCTGCAACGATCGCGGCCGATAATTTCAGCGTCAGTAAAGTAGCGAGCCAGACCGGCGGCTTTAAGCGTTGTGTGAGCGATGTCGTCTGCGTTGCGGGTTAATATGCCCAGCTTGAATCCATTGGCCTGCAGCAGTGCCAGTGTCTCCTCGGCACCTGGTTGTGGGCGTGATTGCGCGCCGATCTCCATTTCCAGTTCGTGCAGCTTTTTTTGTGTTTCCGCCGCTTTGGCTGCAGGCATCTTTTCTATTGCTTCTAGAATCGGCAGGCCTTGAGGTATATTCAACTGCTGGCGGATTACATCGAAGTCATGTGCTGCGATGGTCAAGGTGCCATCCATGTCAAAAATCCAGTGCTTGCAGTGCGATAAGGCTGACATAATTGTTGGTCTGTTTCCTGTTGGATCAAGGTGCTGTTGGGGTGAATATGTTTCCGCTATAGTAGCTGTATTTTAACGATAGGGGTTACCGTCGCATGAGCATCAATGTTGGCATTATCGGTACCGGGCGCATCGCTCACTCGCAGTTAGCGCCTGCTATGCAACACGTTAAGGGGGCACGCCTCTGGAGTGTGCTCAGTCGTGATAATCAACGCGCTGCCGAGTTTGCCAATCAGCACGGTGCGATGGCACCAGTTAATGCCTATGCATCACTATCTGCTTTTCTGGCTGATCCGAGCCTTGAGGCGGTCATCATTGCTACACCGGACGGACTCCATGCGCAACAGGCAATCGCGGCGGCAAGAGCTGGCAAGCATGTATTGCTTGAAAAACCGATGGCAACTACTGCTGAAGATGCGGCAACTATTACCGAAACCTGTACAGAAGAGCGGGTAAAGCTGGGCATTGCCTATCACTTACGCTGGCACGACGGACATCGAAAAATTGCTGAGATGTTGCACGGTGGTGCGCTGGGTAAGCCCCGGTATGCGCGAGCTATCTGGACATGGCAGGCAGACGATAACAGTAATTGGCGTGCCCATGAGGAATTGGGTCAGTGGTGGGGCCTGGCAGGGGTGGGTACGCATTGTATTGACCTCATGAGATGGATGTTGCTACCCCAGTGCGGTGAAGTAACTCGTTGTGTAGGCGTTATTGATAAAAGTCAGTATGGGGGGCCGCACGACGAAACCGCCAGTGTGTCCCTGCAGTTTGGTGAGAGTGTTGTTGCAGACATAACAACCTCGGTGATGTTCAGCACGCCATCCCGATTCGAGCTGCATTGTGACGAGGCGTCAGTAATATGCGAAGGGACTTTGGGCCCCACGGGAGATGGCACAATTTTAATCAACAACGCACCGCTTGAGTATGATGTTGTGAATCCCTATGTGGGTGAAATTCAAAATTTTATTGACGCCATTGAAGGCAAAGCCCGAATTGCGGTACCTGGCTTGGAAGGGCAGCGTAACGTTGAGCTTCTCGCGCAGGCTTCAGCGGCTGTCCAGTAAGTAGTCACTCTATTTCTCAGCGGTTGCCAGTGCACAATAGTAGTTGTTCTTAGCGTTGAATCACGGCGCTGGCAGTGGGGGACTCTGATTTGTGATGAGGGTACTGTTGAATGGTTTTGTATAAAAATGCTAGTAAAGAACAAAAGGAATAGACATTGTCTGAAATAGATAGACGCATGCAAGTGGCTCTGCGTGTCAGTGCCGCAGCAGCAATAACCGCTCACCGCCACTTTAAAAAAATAGAAACACTAACTATTGAAAGAAAGGGTCAGCAAGATCTGGTTTCGAATGCTGACAAGGAAGTAGAGCAGTTAATTCGTAAAAGCTTGCTGGTTGAATTTTCTGATGACGGTATTATCGGTGAAGAATTTGAAAACACGCCAGCTACAAGTGGCTATACGTGGGTCATTGATCCCATTGATGGGACCGCCAGTTTTGTAGTTGGCAGGCCCGGCTGGTGCGTTGTGCTGGCTTGCGTCAAAGATGGTCAGACTCTGTTGGGTGTTGTGGTTGATCCAATTGCAGGGGAAACGTTTCGGGCCATGCGCGGGCAGGGCGCTTTCTTGAATGATCGGCCCATTCAACCATCAACATCGAAAAGTCTGGGTGAGGGTTCAGTGGGTACTGGCTATTGCAATCGGTTTCCTGCAGATCTGGTGTTAACCTTGTTAGGGCGACTGTTAAAAGAAGACAACGGGGTCTTCTATCAGAACGCATCGGGCGCACTAATGCTTGTCTATGTGGCATGCGGTCGCTTAATAGGTTACACCGAAGCGCACATGAATCCATGGGATTGCATGGCAGCGCTGCTGATAATAGAAGAAGCCGGTGGAATCGTGCAGGAGCAGAATCAGCAGCGCATGCTTGAACTGGGTGAGCGTGTGGTGGCTGCATGTCCTGGGGTGTACTACAGGCTTGCAGAGCTCTCTGATGATGCGTTCGGAGATTATCGGTCGGGTTAGCTTGCTGGTATTGATAGCGTAGCAAGGTAATCTGCGAGCAGTGCATCTTTGTCTACTTGCAAGGCAATCTTTTTGTTTTGCACCCCACGTGGTTCTTGATCTAAAACGTTTAGCGTTTTACCAATTTGTTCGCCACTGGTTATTACATCGAACAAGGCATCTTCACACTGAAACCATTGCGGGTTAGTGGCATAGACAATTGCCAGTAAGTCGTGTGGACAGCAGCCTGCGAATTTGTGATGCTGCATATAAAATTCTATGTAAAACTCAGCTGAGTCTTTTAAAAAGCTACCGACCGTCGGATTGGCATTTGCCAGCTGATCAAAGAAGTGGCGATCAAAGGCTATTTGATAAGTGATATCCAGTCCGTGAATGACTAGTGGCCAGTCTGCGCTCAGTACAATCCTGGCAGCGTGTGGGTCATTCCAGATATTGGCTTCGGCGTGTGCGGTGACGTTACCGTCACGGTAAAATACTCCGCCCATCACAATGACTTCTTTGACCTTGTCTGAAATATCGGGTGCCAGTTGCAGGGCCAGTGCAAGATTGGTTAGAGGGCCCACCGCGATGATGGTGATTTCTGCGGGATGAAGGCGTACTTGCTCGACAATGAGTTCCGCGGCGCTTAGATCGACCGGTTTATCGCTACCCAGTGGTATGTCTATATTGCCGAAGCCGTTAGTACCGTGAACGAAGTCGGCGGGTGTGTTGGGTTTTATTTCCAGTGGCACTGAAGCACCACGAGCTACCGGGATTTTGACCTGATTAAGTTCGCACAGGCGAAGGGCATTGTTCGCTGCCAGTTCGCAGGAAACGTTTCCGAAAATGGTGGTCATGGCGATGACGTCGAGTCCGGGATGGGCAATCGCATAACACAGTGCTATCGCGTCATCTATTCCCGGATCGGTGTCTATAATTACTTTAGTCATATTCAGGAATACGTGGTTCAGGTTGGCGTGTAGAGTTTAATCGACACCGCTTCGATAAGCTATTCCGGAGAGTTGGCGAACTACAGGTTAATTTCACCTGTTTGCATAGCTACATGTAGCCGCAATAAACCGGATATTGAAATGCAGTCTGTGATTTGATTGGTGAGCACCATCTGCACGGCGTCGCTAATTGAGACGCGCTTAACAATCAGTTGCTCGGTCTCTTCCGGCTCCCAGTTTCCGTGAGTTAAATCTGTTGCCAGATAGACGTAGCCTGTTTCATCTGAAACTGAATTGGACGGATGTACCTTCATTAGATTGTGCCACTTTGCTGCACTCAGGCCTGTCTCCTCGCGGAGTTCGCGAATCGCGCCTTCGAGCGGATCATCGTTCAGTGGTGCGCCCCCCATAGGTATTTCCCAAGAGTATTCTTTGTGTGGGTAACGAAACTGCCCGACCAGCCAGGTATGTTGTTGGTTGTCGACTGGAATGATTCCAACTGCTGTACCTTTAAAATGCACAACTCCGTAGATTCCTTCTGATCCACCCGGGTTGATAACGCGGTCTTCTCTTACGTTGATCCACGGATTGTCGTACACCTGCCTGCCGCTTAAGGTTGTCCATGGGTTGTCGTAGAGATCGTCAGGTGTCTCAGGCTGTGGAGCGGGTGGCTGAAAATTTGGCATTTTTCTAATCTGTTTCTACTAAGTTAGTACCATCAGACCTATGCGGAGCAACCAGCGATCAGGCCGTGGCTAAGGGTTGTTTGGGTCAGTGGGGTAGTTACTTGAATTAAATTTGGTTTTGGGCTTAAGCGGCAGCGGGTTATCTGTAATCAATCGCGGCTAATGAATGATACTGTATTATGGGATTGAATCCATAGGCGTCTCACTGAGTGCCTGTGCTATGGGGTCATATATCTTTAATGACTTTCGGCAGTAAATGCCCAAAAGTTTAACGGTGTCAGAGGCGGATTAAGTTAAACTGTTGACGTCGAGTGGCAAGGTAGTGATTCTACAAAGGCATCCCCTGGTTTTTGGATAAATCATTCAGAAAGCTGAGTTGCAGTGATTCAGGTACTGGGTGTTCTACGTATGGATTTATATGACGGTAGTTGGTAGCAAATGAAATACAGCTGGTTTGCGCTTTATTGCGGTTTGCTGTTAAGCGTTTCAGCTTTCTCGATAGATATTCTTTTGCCTTCCCTTCTCGCAATTGGCGAAGGGCTTCAGGCAAGCGTTGAACACACGCAACTGGTCATCCCGGTTTATATGTTTGCACTTGGTCTTGGCAACCCGGTGTATGGCGCTATGTCAGATCGCTTCGGTCGTCGCTCTGGTATTGTGCTTGGCCTCGGTATCTATGTCGTGGGTTCGTTAGTATGTTTGATCGCTTCATCGATCGACCACTTGTTGGTTGGGCGGTTCTTGCAGGGTTTTGGTGCGGCTTCAGCACCTGTCATCGGCAGAGCGATGATAAGAGACAAATACAGTGGTGTCCAATTGGCGCAGAATATGGCGATTGTCAGTATGTTTTTCGCGCTCGGGCCTATGATAGCGCCGTTGCTGGGGTATGTGATTTACGAACTGGTTGGCTGGCGGGCGATATTTTTCGTGCTAGCTGTAATGGCACTGGCGATGATTTTTGCGACCTGTAAGCAACAGGAAACCCTGCCGATTGAGCGCAGAAAAAATAAAAATATGGAATCCTTCCGGGCTGATACGCGAGCGGTGTTTCGTCACCCCCAATCGTGTTTCTTTATTGTTCTTGCATGTTTTTGCACATGCCTTATTTTAACGTTTCTTGCACACGCTCCTATTGTATACGCAAGCTTTGGAACTGAACCCGGACGATTCGCCGTGTTGTTTGCGCTTTCCTCTATCGGGATTATTCTTGGTCAATTTGTTAACCATTACTTGATCAGTTCATTGGGAAGTGTTGCAACCACGGTCCTGGGCGGGTTGGTTATTGCGGTGACTTCGTTGATTATTTGGTTGTGTGCTATAACCGGTACGCTTAACGAAATAGTTTTTACGGCTTTGATGTTTGCTTTTGGAGCATCTTATTTGATTGTTTTTTCCAATGTTGTAAGCCTGATCCTTGATCCACATGCCCAGCGTGCGGGGACTGCCTCGGCTATGTTCGGATTTACCAGTTATGTTGTCGGTTCTTTAATGGCAGGGGCGATCACTTTTGTAACCGACAATAACGTAAGCCGCTGGTCTTTTTGTTTTTTATTGATAGCGCTGGTGGTTGCCAGCGGCACTATTTTCTATCAGAAAAAGTATTCCACAAGGGTTTGAGTTTCCAGTCGCCATTAAAGTAGCAACAGTGGTGTAAGCTGCGGCGCCTTGAACAGGGCGCCGCCAGAAACTACAGTGGTGATACTATTGGATCTGTTGTGTTGAAATAATGAAATTGTCGAAGAAAATACGCTGGTCGGTTGAAGGGGCCCAGTTAGAATTATTGCCACCAAAAAAAGTGCTGAAATAAAACAGGTTTATTCCGATGGATTCAACTTTTCGATACTCCATTGTGTTTTCGGATAACACCTTGGTACCGTCAAGCCATGCTTCCAGCACGCCATTTTGTTGACCTACAGTATTCAAAACTACTCTGTGTTGAATACGGTGCCAGGTGCCCGGTTTCGCATTGGCATTCCAGTGTTCATCGTCGCCATAGAAGTTGCTTTGTGTAGCGTGGTAGACATAGTTTTCCAGTGCTCCGTCGACACGCCACATACCGCGCGCGCTCCAGCCATCGTATCCGTCGGGGAATCCGCCGCCAGTGTTACATCCGGTTGCGGGTGCCTGATTACTGTCATAACCGCACAGTCCGGGGAGTTTTCCTCCTAATACGAAATCAAAGTTATTATCAAATTTTATGTCATAGGCGATATAAAGTTCGGTATAGCTTTCTGGAAGATTCATACCGAATTGGATATCTGAAAGAAAGGCACTAGCGCCATTGGCTCCATAAGCGCCAGCGGGGTAGGTGACTTGCATGACTTTGTCTTTTTGCGCGTCAGGGTCAGTAACAATTTTAACTCGTCCCTGATCAAAACCCAGGTGCCACAAGGGCGAATTCCAGCCAGTATTAAGTTGATCGCCCTGGTAGAGCCCTACGGTTTCGCTGTCAAATGTTTGATTGAAGATTACACCGATGTCAATCAGCGCGGAGTTTCCGTCCGGGGGAGCTACCGTTGAAGGACCATTTGCTGCGGCTGTGGCTGGTATCACAATACAACTACGGAAATTTTCGTAGCCCCAACCGTCATTATCTATATCGACGGCGTCGCTGCTGCAATCGGGGTAGCGGCTGTTACTTGATGTGGTCGTGTTGGTGGTTGATGTCGTACTGCTCACGACTGAACCTCCCGATTGTGTACTTACTGTGATAAGGCAGCTTGCCCCGTTTTCGTATCCCCATCCATCACCGTCAGTGTCGGCGTTTGTTGTGCTGCATGACGGGTATCGACTCTGGCTGACGGTCGTAGTTGTGGTGCCGTTAGTGTTGTTAGTGGGAGTAATGCTGCTTGTCGTGGTGTCTACTATGCAGGAGCGGTTGTTCTCCCAACCGTACCCGTCGCCGTCTTGATCAAATATGGTGCTGGTGCAGGAAGGGTAAGTTCGCTTTGCTTTGCCACCTGCCGCAGACATCGCAGGCATTGCGATGGTGGTGCTTATGATGGTGATTGCCAACACGGTGTATATTCGATTAGATTTGAATACGTTGTTGTCCAAAAGTAATATTCGCTCTGTCGCTTGTGATAAAACCCGGCACCGTTGGTGTGGAAATGGGTCTGATGATGCACAAGCCAAGTGCTTGCACAATATTCAACAAGCATAGGACACAAATTATTTTGTGTTGCGTGAACGGGCGAATATGACTGGGGAGTAATCTGAGTGCTGTTTGCCACACATGCAATCAGAAGCTATTCCCAGTGATGAACGATTTGATCCCGGTCGGGTCGCTTGCGTTCTGTGGGGGCTTCTGCTTTTTCACCGATATGGATAAAACCTGCCACCAGATCCTGTTGTGGATTTCCCCCCAGCGCCTTTATGACTGATGCATCATAGGCAGGCCACTCGGTGAGCCATTGGGCCGCATAGCCAAATGATTGTGCGGCGATCAACAGATGACTGCATACAGCACCACTTGAAAGTTGTTGCTCCCATAACGGAATTTTATGGGGAATGGTTGGTGTAAAAAGAACGGCGAGTACCGCGCCGCTACGTTGCATTCTCGCAAGCTCAAGTGTTTCCATTGCTTCTGTTAGAGGATCGTCGATAGATGCTGCACGGGCCTTTGCCGCCGGCAGAATAACCAGCCTGGAAAATTTCTCGCGAGCGGCTCCTGTTAACACAATGATTTTCCAGGGCTGTACATTTGAATGATCAGGGACGCGCAGCCCACATTTAAGGATTTCCTCCAAATGTGTTTGAGCGGGCTCGGTTGCGATCATTTTCTTGGCGACAACAGATCGCCTGGTCTGGAGAAATTCAGTGATTGCATTTTTCATGAGTGGTCCTTGCCGGTTAATCAATAGGTAATTGTCATTATTTAGTGCCCGATGCTAGTGACGACCTTTAACTACCGCGTTACAGTATTGTCTGGATGACCCTTTCGGAGCCGCACTTTGAACGCTGATGAAAAAGATTACTGCCTTGAGAAAATAGACTCTGGCTGGACTGCAGTACATCAGGCAACTCTGCTATTCATTGTTGAAGGGGGCAATATACTACTGATTCGAAAAAAGCGGGGGCTGGGCGCTGGAAAAATTAACGGTCCCGGAGGAAAGCTTGATCCCGGAGAGACTATTGTCGCCTGTGCAATACGTGAGGTACAGGAAGAGCTATCCATAACTCCTGTTAACCCCACACCCTCCGGTGAATTACGATTCCAGTTTACCGATGGATATTCAATTCACGTGCATGTTTTTGTCGCGAGTGAGTATACCGGGCAACCCGTTGAAACCGAGGAAGCGATTCCGTTGTGGTTTGCCTGTGCTGAAATTCCCTACGATGAAATGTGGGCTGACGATGAAATCTGGCTACCACGTGTGCTGGCCGGTGAAGTAGTATCAGGCCG
Source organism: Laminaria ephemera (assembly GCA_036873875.1). NCBI lineage: Eukaryota > Phaeophyceae > Laminariales > Laminariaceae > Laminaria > Laminaria ephemera. The sequence continues at coordinate 77,560 of JAYJMJ010209184.1, forward strand.
TTTTGTATTTAACGGCGATCGATTGCTGGACCACGAAGTGAATTTCAGCAGCGGGATCTCTTCAAAGGCTTAAGACTTTTTTCTGGCAGCAGGTGGCGATCTACCTGGTGTTTAGATGTGCCTCCAGCTCCGCAAGGCGCTCAATGGTGCCGATATCAAACCAGTGGCCATCATAGTGTTGTCCGGTGATATTCTCAGTCGCAATTGCCGGTAGCAGTACATCTCTTAGTGGTGTTTTTTGTGCTGGTAAATTTGTAAATAGTGCCGGGTGAAAGATTCCCATGCCTGAGTATGTGTATTGATTGTCGTGTGATCTTTTTTTAACAATGCTATTTTCCAGACAAAAATCACCGCCAATATGATGCGCCGGATTATTTACTAAAAGCAGATGTGCAAGCTTGTCGGTATGAGTTTTTTTTATTTTGGAAAGATCAATATCACACCAGATATCTGCACTGATTAGTAAAAAGGGATCATCTCCCAGTAAAGCAAGTGCTTTCGCCACGCCGCCTGCAGTTTCCAGTGCTTGCTGCTCGTGGCTGTAGCTTATCTCTACGCCGTAGCGATCACCGTCCCCCAGCCGGGCTACAATTTTTTCGGCCATCCAGCATGTATTGATCACGACCTCATTGAACCCTGCATTGCGTAAGCTGTCGAGGTGATATTCTATAAGCGGTTTTTGCTTTGCCTTTATCAAAGGTTTGGCCGTGTTGTTGGTCAGGGGCCGCAACCTCTCGCCCCGTCCCGCTGCTAGTAACATGGCTTTCATGCGACGCTTTGTTTGTGGTGACAGTTTGCGAACAATTCTCTGAATTCAGACAGTTGCGGGTAGTTTGCCAAAGTGGTTTCTACCTGTACACGAACCCTGCCCAGGTTGTTGAGGTAGCCTGGTTTATTATCGCGGTAGTTTAGTCGGCAAAATATGCCCAGTATTTTTATATGTCGCTGCAGGCCCATAAAATCGAACCACCGGGTGTATGTTTGTTTGTCAACGGCTGCAGCCAATGAGATTCTGTGTTGTGTCATTAATGGTGCCTGAAAATCTGGTGTCCATTCCAGATAGGCGTCTTTTAATAGCGATACGGGGTCATAGGTGATCGGCCCGAGCATCGCACCCTGAAAATCAATAATTCCAATGTCATTTTCGGGCAGAACCATCAGATTGCGGCAATGATAATCGCGATGCATAAATCGGTATGGTTGTTCTGTAGCGCTGTCTATAAGGATCTCGAAGGTATTATCAATGATGGTTTGCTGTGTACTGCTAACCGATTTTCCAAGGTGAGTCTGTAAATACCAGAGCGGGAAAAGCTCGAGTTCTGATCTCAGAAAATCCCGATCACACACGGGCAGATCATTAGTGCTGGTAGCTGCCTGCATATGGGAAATCTGGTACATGGCTTTTTGATATAACTCGACGGCCAACGGGGATTCTCCCGGTGCATTTTGCAAACTCTGTTGAATATGGGTTTCTCCAAAGTCTTCTATCACCAAAAATCCTTTTTCCGAGCTGTAACAATGTACTTGCGGTGTGCGCAAATGGCTGGCAGCTAATCGATCGGCAATATCAAGGAATGCCGGTGTGTCTTCATATTCTGTCGGAGCATCCACGGCAATTAACGTGGAATTGTCCTTGTGCAGGCGAAAATAGCGACGAAAACCGGCGTCTGCCGAGACGATTGTTAATTTGTTGTAACTGAAATTTTTTTCTGCCAGCCATTCGATCAACGCTTGCAGGCGCGCATCGTTTACAGAATTGTATGGAGTTTGGGTCATTGTTTCAGTTTCAGTTTTACGGTGTGTCCGGTACGATACACTGCTTGGCGATTCGCTATTTTATTGCCAACCGCTTCCGCTGTGAACACGCAAATAACCGCGGGCTCTGCAAGATGATATCCCATTGAACGGAAAAACCATGTGCAAACTATTACCAGTCGCCGCCGCTGTTGGTTTGATTGTCGGAAATCCGGTTAACGCCGCCGGGTTCGATTTATCGCTAAGTAATGAAACAGCCAATATTGAAGTTTTCTCACCGTTGCCCATGATCAATGAGGGTGGTCAACTGACGATAGGTGTATTTTATAACGATCTTGATGATGTCATAGTGCATGGCAAGATGGTCGCAGTAGGAACCCAGACCAATACGCGTGTGCCCTATCAGCTGGCTTTCGGTGCAAAAGTCTATGCAGGACAAATTAAAGAGGCTTCAGTAGACGCCGGTGCGCTTGCTATTGGTGGTTCCATAAATATCCAGTATGCGCTGGGTTACAACCCGGTTGACTTGCATATCGAGGGGTTTTTCACTCCGGGCATCACGACATTTGGTGATACTGAATCAGTCATTGAAATTGGCGCACGATTATCAATCGAAATTGTGCCGCAAGCGAAAGCATTTGTCGGCTACCGGCTGCTTGAAATTGAAGACAAAAACAATTTTAACTGGGAACTCGACGATAACGTTCATTTCGGCGTTCGGCTCCAGTTCTAGGTTCTTGCACTAACGTCTGATATTGGGTGGGTTTCTAATGGAGGAAATTCGAAACCTGCTTGAGGTAATGTCGCGACTACGCGACCCTGAAAAGGGTTGCGAGTGGGATATCAAGCAAACCTTCAAAACCATTGCTCCCTATACCATCGAAGAAGCCTATGAGGTTGCAGACGCTATCGAGCGTGAAGACCATGCTGATCTTCGTGATGAGCTAGGCGATCTTCTGCTGCAGGTTGTATTTCATGCTCAGATGGCCGACGACCAGGGGCTGTTTAACTTCGCCGACGTGGCCGGTGGCATTGCTGATAAAATGATCCGTCGCCATCCCCATGTGTTTGGTGAGCTGGTGTTCGCTAGCGAAGAACACCAACGCGCACACTGGGAGCAGCTAAAACAAGAAGAGCGTGCCAGCAAGGCAGCCCGATCTGAAGTTGTTTCGGCGATCGATGATGTAGCGCTCGCATTACCAGCGTTAACTCGTGCGGAAAAAATCCAAAAAAGAGCGGCCAGAGTGGGATTCGACTGGGATAAGTTGGCACCCGTCATTGATAAGATTGATGAAGAGCTGTCCGAGTTTCGAGAAGCAATAGCAGAAAATACGCAATCAGCCATCGAAGACGAATTGGGAGATTTGCTGTTTGCAGCGACTAACGCGGCCCGTCACTTGAATATTGATCCGGAACAGGCTTTGAAAAAAGCCACAGCAAAATTTGAGCGTCGGTTCCGTTGTGTAGAAAAAACCGCGAAACAGAATGGTCATGAGTTGACCGATCTTTCACCGCAAACGCTTGATCAATTCTGGGTACAAGCTAAAAAATCCGTTTGACATCAGGTGATCTGTGACCTCTAACCGGCAGTTGTTTATATTGGCGCTGTCGATTTTTTTGGGCATCCTGTTTCCACCACTTGCTGCATTGTGTAAGCCTTTGCTCATGCCCGCCATCTTTCTCCTGTTTACGCTGGCCATCCTGCAAGTGCGCTTCAGTGACGCACTCCGCGATGCCCTTTACCAGCGATCATGTTGGATAATTTTACTGTGGCAGCTGGTGGTTTTGCCTGTGATTGTGGGTGGCGTGCTTTACCCGTGGCATCAAAGCCAGTGGTATATCTTTGCTGTCGTGGCGATGTGCACCAGTTCAATCACAGCAACCACAGCGCTGGCTAAAATATTTTCTCTAAACGATGCAATGGCTTTGGTGGTCTGTCTACTAGGCACCATTGCAATGCCAGTGCCGCTCTACCTGTTTTTAGAAACCATGACTGATGTCGGGGCAGATATCGATCTTGCGGTCTATGCCAGTCGAATCGTGGTATTTATCGTTGTGCCGTTTTTACTGGTGGTAGCGATTAGATCAATTATATCGTCTGAAACCGATCGGGTCATCCGTGAAAAAACTCCGATGGTTGTACTGGTTTTGCTGATGTTTTTTGGATTGTCGGTGATGGATGGAGTTCAGGAGTTAATGCTGAATGACCCGCGGCGGCTATTGTCGCTGGTATTGCTGGCATTTTTGCTCAATTTATCCATACACGTTGTTTCTTATCTGGCTTTGAAAGGGTTGGGTGTTCGTGATGCGAAGACTGCCTGTCTACTATGCGCTTATCGAAATATGGGTATGGTGGCAGCCATCGCCGGTGCATCTCTGGGTGATTACTTTCTTATTTTTGTCGGTGTCTGGCAACTTCCGATGTATACCCTGCCGTTGTTGTTAAAGAAAGCTTATCAATGGAAACCTTCAGGATTTGCGTGAGGCGAGTTCGCGAAGAGATTCCATATACTGTTGTTCATCAGGTGCTGTGTTATTGCGTTGGGCTTCCCAGAGCGTCTTTCCAAGAGATTCCATCATATGGTGTTCCATTTCATGACTATCGCGGTAACGCAGCAGCAACTTGCGCGTGAGATCGGCAATACCTGCGGGTCTGTCCGTTCCTACTTGCTCTCGCAGCGCGATATGCATGCCCATGTGTAAAAAGGGATTGGTGGTACCGTGTTCAGGATAGAACTCTGAATCAATCGCCGCGTCAGGATTGTTTAACAGAGGATGGTACTCGGGGTGTTCGCGTATTACATCTGCGATCAGGGTTTCAAGTGGCTCCAGTGATTGTCCGCTGTTAGCCTTATTCCAGACATCCAGATACTGCTTACGAATTTTGCTGCGGTCTTGTGAGTAGATCATCGATTTATTGTGTCTGGTGATGTGACTGGGGCGGCGACTGGCGAATTTTCTGATGTATGTGGCATAGCGTTCTTAAGTGCGATGAGTAAACCTAATATTATAAATGCGCCAGGTGGCAGGATAGCGATTAGTAAACCGCGATAGTCTGCTGATAACTGAAATTGCCATTTGGCAGCAGTCGCGCCGAATAACAGGTGTGAATCAGCAAGCAGCGTTCCTGCGCCAATGAGTTCCCGGATAGCGCCAAGTGTGATTAGCACTAGCGCGAAGCCGCAGCCGGTCGCGATGCCGTCGATTACTGATGGCCAAATTTTGTTTTTTGAGGCGAAAGTTTCAGCGCGAGCAAGGATTGCACAATTGGTAATAATGAGTGGTATAAAAATACCGAGCTCCAGATAAAGCTCATGTGTCCACGCGTTCATGATCATGCCAATACTGGTGACGATGCCTGCGATCAATAATACAAAAACCGGTATTCGAATCTCATGCAGTAACCAGTGCCGGGTAGCTGATACGAAAAAGTTAGAAAGTATTAGTGTTAGCAGGGTAGCAATACCCAAAGATAAACCGTTGATCGCGGTATTACTAACCGCTAGTAATGGGCATAAACCCAGTAGTTGCACCAGTGCGGGATTACCAGACCAGATACCCTGCTGCCAGATACCTGATAGGTTGTGGGTATTAGAATCAGTCATTTGCTTTGGAAAATATATCGGTCTGGTATTTGTTAAAAAATTCCAGGGTTTGACGCACCGCCCTCACCACAGCGCGGGGTGTAATAGTTGCACCGGTGAATTGATCAAAAGAACCGCCGTCGCGCTTAACTGCCCATTGCGCCGGCGCGGCCAGAGATGCGCCGTTAAAATTGAGTACCCAGTCTGATTTGCGTATTTCAATATCGTCTCCCAGTCCAGGGGTTTCCTTATGCTGTAAGACACGTACACCGGTAATGGTGCCATCCGTCATGATACCCACAAGAAGATCTATGCTGCCCGCATATCCATCATTAGTGCGGGCAGTGATGATTGCGGCTGTTGGCTTATTATCAAGTGTTGCGGTGTAAATTGTACGCTCGAAATTCGTATCCTCATCGAATAGTCGTTTTTTCGTGGCAGGTAGATCGTTGTCGACCCATTTCTCTGCAAGGACTTCGCTCAGAGATTGTGTGAGCTGCGCTTGGTTATTTAGTGCGATTTGCGGTTCGGTAGCCAGGTCAAAGAGCCATAGAATCGACCCGATAATCAGTGCAAAGCAGGCAAGTACAGTTGATTGTCGGTTTGGAAACTTAAGTCCACTGGAGAGGGTCATGACTTGCCCCTCCAGAGGTGAGGTTCAACTCGATCAATCATGGGGACCAGGCAGTTCATTAACAAGATAGCAAATGCGATGCTGTCCGGGTAGCTACCCCAGGTTCTGATCACAAACACCAATACACCGACGCCTGCGCCGTAAATTAGTCGACCCCGGTTACTGGCAGCGGCACTGACCGGATCAGTGGCGATAAAAAAAGCGCATAGCATGGTAGCACCACCAAAAAGGTGAAAGCCTGAACTCATTGGCACAGGGCCAGCTACCAGAGATTCCAGCAACGTACATAAAAACAGGCCGGTAATTACGCCGGCTGGAATATGCCAGCTGATTACCTTTTTATACACCAGGCCCAGACCGCCAACAAGATAAGCCAGGTTAAGCCATTCACTGTGGACTGCACCAAAAAATCCATGGGTTTCTTTTTTAATGAGGGGAATGGCTGTGCTTTGAAGGAGTAGATCACGTGTTGTATCAAGCGCAGTTGCTCCGGTCAGGGCATCCCACTCCGGCATCGTGGCAAGTCCGCCGTCGAAGGTGAAGCGCAATGCATCCGGTAGCGTTGTGCTAAAAGCATCCGGTAGACTTAGCCACAGACTGAGCTCACGCGGGAAGCTGATTAGAATGATTGCGTAACCGGCCATTGCGGGATTAAAAATATTTTGCCCCAATCCGCCGTAGCAATGTTTGGCTAGCACAATACCAAACATAACGGCAAGCACTGTTATCCACCAGGGCAGCAGAGGCGGTAAGCACAGAGCGATAAGCAAGCCGGTGACAAGAGCCGAATAGTCTTTGATACCCGCTAACGGATCTTTGTTTCGCAGAGCCAGTGCCATTGATTCGAATATCACTGCTGCGGCAGCTGCGATACTTAGGTTTAACAGGCCGCCCCAACCAGTCTGGTACAGAAATACTGCAAACCCGGGTAGCAATGCGACAATGACCAGCAGCATTACTTGTGATACATCGCCGGGTAATTTGTTGTCCAGGGCGGTGAACATTATTTTTTGTCACTACCTTGTTGCAGGTTTTTTGCTGCTTTGTTTCGCTTGCGTTGTAGCGCTGCTTCTATCAGTTGCTTTTTTTTCTGATCCTGATTGTTTGCAGTGCTTATTAGTGAAGTGCCTGGGTCCGTTGGTTTTTTGATCGCGGCGCTTCGTGTTCGCAATTCAGTCTTATTTGCAAGCCGCTGTTGTCGCTTATCAAAACGTCTTTTTGCGATTTCGGCGAGTTGTTTTGTCTGTCGGTTTTCAATCAGCCTTTGTTTGGCGCTTTGGAAATCTGTGGTTAGTGGTATATGGCTGGGGCAGACGACATCGCAGCACCCGCATTCAATGCAATCGGCTATTTTGTAGTGCTGTAGAGTTTCTGCGCAGAAGTTGGTTGCGTACACATGCAGTTGTTGGGGTAACAATAGTTCGGGGCAAACTTCTGCACAGGCGCCACACCGAATGCAAGCCCTTGCTGGCGGAGTTCTAGAATCCGGCAGACTGCTGAAGGCAAGACAGTTGCTGGTTTTAACTGTTGCACCACGGATGCTGATCGGTGTGCCCATCATGCGGCCGCCTGTGGTGACTTCATGTTGCAGATCCCCGTCACTTTGAGTGTGTTCCAGGAGATGTGCCACCGGTGTGCCGATTGGAGCCCAGACATTTCTAACGGTTTTGTGCACATCAACAAGAGTGGTAACGCGGGAAACTAGTGGTAATCCATGAACTACTGCCTGGTGGATCGCAAAGCAGGTAGCAACATTAAAAGACAATATTCCTTTTCCAGATAAGTAACGACCTGTACGTGGTGGATTGGTTAGATCTTTCTGATTAAGGCAAAGCTGTGCTAATACGTTTTCTGCACCACTGGGGTAAATGGAAGGCATGGTTATAATTTTTGCTGCCAAATCAAGCTGATCGATTGCGGCTTTAATTGCCAGACGTGCCTCTGTCTTATTATCTTCGAAACCAATGACAATGGTGCTTACATCACAAGCATTGGCGATTATTTTAATGCCTGAGACAATGTCAGTCGCGTGACTCTGCATCAATGCATCATCACAATGAATAATCGGATCGCATTCAGCGGCATTGATTAAAAGCAGGTTTGTGGTGTCCGGTAGTGACTGGATTTTCTTTGCCGCAGGAAAGCCTGCTCCACCCATTCCCACAGTACCGCTGAGGTGTAGTGTTCTTATTAATTGGTCGCGAGTAATTGATGGGTTGCACTGTTTAGGCTCAAGATGATATTCAGTGTGCTGCTTGTCAGTCACAATAGTGATGTAGTCTTGATCAATACTATTGATGACGCCAGAGCTACTGGCGTGTACCGGTACTTGAAGTAAATCGTCACTGGCGGTCAGTGGCTGACCTTTAGCTACTGTGTCTCCCTGCGCCACGATTACGCTTGCTGGCAAACCCTGATGTTGCTTGAGGTAGATTTTAAGCGTGTCTGGAATCGGCAAGTGTTCAATAGGTGGAGAGGCACTTTTGTTAAAACGCAGGCCGCCATGTAATTTTGCAAGGGGTTTGCTATTGGGTAGTTCACCGCTCATATCGCAGACACCGGAATGGCCGCTTTGGGGTAGAGATCAATACAGTCTACCGGGCATGGCGGCAGACACAATTCGCAGCCGGTGCAGTGTTCGGTGATTACGGTGTGCATTAATTTGGCGGCACCAACGATGGCATCGACCGGGCAAGCTTTAATGCACAGCGTGCAGCCAATACATTCGTCCTCTCGAATAACAGCAATGGCGACGGGCTTTTCGATACCGAATTCTTCATTAAGGGGAATAACTGCCCTGCCCAAAAGATTGGCAAGGGCTGCAACGCCGCTTTCACCACCAGGTGGGCATTGGTTTATTTCAGCGTCACCGGCTGCCACTGCCTGGGCGTAGGGTCGGCAGCCGGGATACCCGCACTGCGCGCACTGCGTTTGCGGTAGCAGGCGGTCTATTTGATTAACCAATGAGTCTTCGTCGTCTTTGAACCAGGAGTTCGCGTAGCCCAGTACGCCACCGGTGATTAGCGCAAGAAGGGTAATAGTGATAATGCCGACCATAGCAATGTGTGTGGGCTAGCCTGACGACTCAGGTTAGCCCATACCGGAAAAGCCCATAAACGCAAGTGACATGAAACCTGCACTGATCAGGGCGATGGCACTTCCTTTAAACGGCAGCGGGACATCACTGTTATCAAGTTTCTCTCGAATTGCGGAAAACAATACCAACACCACGGTGAAGCCCAGGGCCGCACCAAAACCATACAGTGCAGCGCTGAGAAAAGAGTCGTTGGTACGCACACTTAGAAGTGCGACACCCAACACTGCACAATTTGTAGTGATAAGTGGCAGGAAAATACCCAGCACACTGTGCAGTAAAGGACTTGAATGACGGATAAACATTTCTGTAAATTGAACCAGTCCTGCAATGATCAGAATGAAGCAGATCAAACGCAGATACTCAAGACCCAGTGGTTCCAATACCCATTGATTCAGGCAGAAACTGCAGACTGATGCCAATGTCAGTACAAAGGTAGTCGCCAGTCCCATGCCGAGTGCGGTCTCGAGTTTCCGTGAAGCGCCCATCAATGGACATAGCCCCAGAAAATGCACCAATACAAAATTGTTAACCAGTATGGTGGCCAGCAGAATCAGGAATACATCCGTCATGATGATCTACTTTACGCGCATGCCGGGCGCTGCTCCCTGATCGGGTGACAGAATAAACAAGTCGCTGCCTCCTGGTCCTGCAGCCAGCACCATGCCCTCTGATAATCCAAAACGCATTTTGCGTGGCTTAAGGTTGGCGACCATGACCGTCTGTCGACCGATCAGGGTGGCGGGGTCGTAGGCTGATTTTATACCCGCAAATACATTGCGTTGTTCGCCACCCAGATCAAGGGTTAGTTGTAAGAGTTTATCAGCGCCATCTACGTGATCTGCAGCTACAATGGTGGCAACACGCAAGTCAATTTTGGCGAAGTCGTCGAACTCTATTTCAGCTGACACGGGATCGTCGGCCAACGGCCCGGTGATCTCTGTTGTATCAGCACTGATGGCTTGAAGATCTTCTTTGGATGCGTTCACGATGGCCTCGATAGATTCTTTCTCTATGCGTTTAATCATGGGTTTAAATTTTTCAATACCGTGACTAAGCAATGCAGTTTGCGAGTCCTGCCATTTAAGTGAATCAATATTGAGAAACGTTTCAGTTTGCTGTGCAATACCAGGTAGCACTGGTTTTAGATACACCACCAGATTACGAAACAGGTTAATGCCCAGCGTGCATATCTGGTGTACCTGTGCTTCGTTACCGGGTTCCTTAATTAGTGACCACGGTGCATGTTCTGCGATGTACTGATTGGCTTTGTCTGCCTGTACAATGATCTCTCTGACGGCGCGGCTGTACTCGCGGTTTTCATAGGCCTGCGCGATAGATTCTGCGGCCTGTGCTGATTCATTGAACAGAGTTTGATCAGAGAGTTCCGCGGCAAGCGTGCTGTCAAAGCGCGATGTAATAAATCCTGCACATCGGCTGGCAATGTTGACGACCTTGCCTACCAGATCCGAATTGACTCGTGCAGCGAAATCTTCAAGGTTTAGATCGATGTCTTCGACTTTATTATTAAGTTTGGCGGCGAAATAGTAGCGCAGGTACTCGGGGGGCAGGTGGTCCAGGTAGGTTCTGGCTTTAATAAAGGTGCCGCGGGATTTCGACATTTTCGCACCATCGACGGTTAGAAAGCCGTGGCAATGAACACTGGTGGGTTTTCTAAAGCCTGCACCATCCAGAACCGCAGGCCAAAACAGCGTATGGAAGTAGGCGATGTCCTTGCCGATAAAGTGCACAAGTTCTGTTTCTGAGTCCGGGTTCCAGTAGCGGTCGAATTCTGCCGAGTTATCACCCAGCAAATTCCTGTGGCTGCCCATGTACCCTATCGGTGCATCAAGCCAAACGTAGAAGTACTTGCCGGGTGCATCCGGAATCTCGAAGCCCCAGTAAGGCTTGTTTCGTGAGATATCCCAGTCTTTCAGTCCACCTTCGAACCACTCTTTTAATTTGTTGCTGATCTCGGGTTGTAACTGATCACCCTGAGTCCATTCGCGCAACATGTCTTCGAAGTTAGCGAGCTTAAAGAAAAACTGCTCAGAATCTTTCATTACGGGTGTCGCGCCGCTAACCACGGATCTGGGATTGACCAGTTCGGTGGCATCATAGGTCGTGCTGCAATTCTCGCAGGCATCGCTGTCCTGATCTTCGGTACCGCACTTCGGGCAGGTGCCGCGGACAAAGCGATCGGGTAAAAACATTTCTGCTTCGGGATCATAAAGCTGTTCGATAGTTCGAGTCACTATGTGTCCAGCGGCCTTAAGCCGGTTGTAAATGAGCTCGGCGCAGCGTCTGTTTTCATCTGAATGAGTAGTGTGGAAGTTGTCGAAACTTAACTGGAAGTCGACAAAATCGCGCTCATGTTCAATTTTGATCGCATCAATAAGTGCTTGCGGCTCAATGCCTTCTTTTTGAGCTGACAGCATAATCGGGGTGCCGTGTGCATCGTCTGCCCAAACCCATACGGCTTTATGGCCGCGCATACGCTGAAAGCGGGTCCAGATATCGGTCTGTATGTATTCCAGCATGTGCCCCAAATGAATTGATCCATTTGCATAGGGCAGGGCGGCGGTGATGAGAATGTCACGCGTGGTGTTGCCGTCGGGCGTGGCTGTGTTGGTCATTTATGTGTGCTTGGGCCAGTTGGGCACAAAGTATAGCGTTTTAAAGCGCTGTGTCCGAGTTCTTGCTTCAGCACCCCGAGCGAGAAACTGGGCGCAGAAAAATCTGGCGCTGGTGTATCATTGCCACATTGTTAATTGAACCACATATCGTGGGGGTTGGAATACATGTCGACTACGACAAAACAAGCGGTAGAGCAAGCGCTGGCTGGCTATACAGATCCGAATATCGGTAAGGATCTGCTGGCTGGCAAATGTGTCAGGGAAATACGCATACAGGGAACTTCGGCAGAAGTTGACCTGCTGATGCCGTATCCGTGCAACGGCATCCATGCTCAGATGCGCGCTGATCTGACTCCTCTGGTGACAGCGGTTGATGGAATTGATGATGTTACTTTCAATTTTTCTTCAAAAATAATCGCCCACTCCGTACAGCATGGTGTCAAGCGTATGGAGAATGTCAAAAATATTATTGCTGTTGCTTCAGGCAAAGGTGGAGTTGGCAAGTCGACAACGTCGGTAAATCTTGCGCTGGCCTTGTCACATGAGGGTGCCAGGGTCGGATTGCTTGATGCTGATATCTATGGCCCCAGCCAGCCACGCATGATGGGATTGTCCGGCCAGCCTGAATCACCTGACGGAAAATCCATTGAGCCGATGTGTAACTACGGCATCGAGACCATGTCTATCGGTTTTCTGATTGACGAGGAAACTCCCATGATCTGGCGGGGACCCATGGTCACCCAGGCACTGGAGCAACTGCTGAACGATACTAACTGGAGTGATCTCGATTATCTGGTTATCGATCTGCCTCCCGGGACTGGCGATACTCAGCTGACGTTGGCGCAAAAAGTTCCGGTGAGTGGCGCAGTGATTGTCACAACACCACAGGATATCGCTTTGCTTGATGCTCGCAAGGGATTAAAAATGTTTGAAAAGGTCGAGATCCCGATTTTGGGCATTGTCGAAAACATGAGTACCCACGTCTGTAGCGAGTGTGGTCACGAAGAGCATATTTTTGGTGAAGGTGGTGGTGCCCAAATGGCCAAAGACTATGACATTACTCTGCTGGGCTCGATGCCACTGGATATGTCAATCAGGCAGCAGGTCGATGGTGGCAAGCCCACTGTAGTCAGCGACCCGGATGGCGCAGTTTCATTGAGATACCGCGAAATAGCTCGCAAGACTGCGGCTGCTCTGGCCAACCAGGCCAAAGATTACAGCGCAAGCTTTCCGAACATTGTTATCCAGTCCACCTGATTGCTGGTGCCGTTATGTCAATAAAATCAGATAGCTGGATCCGTAAAATGGCTCGCGATCATGGAATGATCGAGCCATTTGAACCAGGTCAGGTCAGGTCAGGTCCAGATGAATCAAAGGTAATCTCCTACGGCACATCAAGCTATGGCTACGATGTTCGGTGTGCTGCCGAGTTTAAGATTTTCACCAACATTAACCACGCGATTGTTGATCCGAAGAATTTTGATACCGACAGCTTTGTCGATGTCGAGAGCGATGTCTGCATTATCCCCCCCAACTCATTCGCATTAGCGCGTACTGTCGAATATTTCCGGATACCGCGAAGTGTGCTGACTATTTGCCTGGGAAAGTCCACTTATGCGCGTTGCGGGATTATAGTCAACGTGACTCCGCTGGAGCCAGAGTGGGAGGGTCATGTCACACTCGAGTTTTCCAATACCACGCCATTGCCGGCGAAGATCTATGCAAATGAGGGTGTGGCTCAGATGCTGTTTCTGGAATCCGATGAAGTTTGTGAAACCAGCTATGCCGATCGTGCCGGAAAGTACCAGGGTCAAAAAGGAGTGACCCTGCCGAAAACCTGAAGATGAGAATGCAACTACTTCGCACTAAGACAATCACTTTGACGCACCTTTGTCACGATAGTGCTTGCCGCATTGAAGCTAAAAGTGGTTTGTGGAAGAATCATTGTAGATTAAGAGAAATTTACTGGCGCCAGCATGATTGATTCCGACGGATTCAGACCGAATGTGGGTATCGTCCTAAGTGACGGGAGCGGCAAGGTGTTCTGGGCCCGCAGGTCCGGGAAAGACTCGTGGCAATTTCCTCAGGGTGGGATTAAGAGATCTGAAACACCTGAGCAAGCCATGTATCGCGAGCTTGAAGAAGAAACCGGTCTGGCCAGAAACGACGTTGAAATAATGGGTTGTACACGAAACTGGTTGCGCTACCGGTTGCCTTCGCGCTACATCCGCAAACACCAAAGCCCTGTGTGTATCGGGCAAAAGCAAATCTGGTATATGTTGCGTTTGGTGGGTGATGAGTCGCACGTCAAGCTTGATCACACCGAAAAACCCGAGTTCGACAGCTGGGAATGGGTGGATTACTGGCTACCCATGCGCAAGGTAATATTCTTTAAGCGTGATGTTTATCGCGGTGCTCTTGAAGAGCTGGCACCGCTGGTATTCCCTGAAGGCAGTGAGCCGCGTTAAGGGTTCGCTATTTTTCAGCCAGCTGCTGTGTGGACAATAAAGCGTCAATCTCGCTATCAAGAACAGCATTGCGCAGCCTGCCAATGTGACGCCAGACAATCGTGCCGCTGCTATCAATCAGAAAAGTCGTTGGTGTGAAGCGCACATTTGGAAAGGCTGACCCGATAGAGCCGTCTGAGTCGTGTGCCATGGCGTAGCGAATGTTTTTCGATTCCTGCAAGCGCGCAATTTCCGATTCATTATCATACGGCATGGCAACGGCAATGATATCCAGCGGCTCATTCCTAAGTCGTTCGTTTGTGTGAGCCAGGTCCGGAATATCTCTTTTACTGATGGGGCAGTTCGGTGAATAGAAAGTCACCAGGCGCGCCTTACCGCCAGTGGATGCGAGGTCGAACTGCTGGCCGTCGAGTGTGCTCACTGTCACTACCGGCGAAGCATTCAGTCCTTGTGTAGTAGTGAAGTAAAATATGCTTATCGCAGCGATGCTTGCTGCAAGAAGGTACGGAAGTCTGATTTTCACTGTGGGTAAGTCCTCATTGATGGCGCAGAGTATAGATTGATGTGTCGTGCTGATTAATTGCGATCAATTAACGCTACGCATTGTTTGCGCGAATTTTTCTTGCCGTTTTGACATGGCAGCTGGCCAATCAACATAAATCGATCTGAATCCGGCTTCGACGCAATTGCCTGGCTGCCATCCGGGGCTGTTTAATCGCTGGTGTCTGCCAGAAATATTGTCTGGTGTGGCGGGAATTTGGCAGAGCCGGTTTAATCGAGCCGCTTTGGTGATTTGTGTTTAAAAACACGAAGATTGGCGGGGACATTGAAAGTTTAATCTAAAGTTTATTCGTCATCTTGCCGTCCTCTCAAAGAGAAGCGCGAAGACAAGCGGCGGGTGCCGCTTTCTCTAGCAGCCTTGCTGCGGCTTACCAAGACAGAAAGAGAGCGGAGATCCTCAATGAAAAAGACGTTAATGAGTGCGGCGGTACTTGTAGCAATGATGGGCAATGCAGAGGCCGACACTCTGGATTTCCTGGATGACTGGAATAAGTCAGATTTTTATCTCGGGTTGCTGATATCCAATAGTGATATCTCCGGAGAGACTGGCATAGGCGAGGACATGGGAATGATCAACGCTACTTTTGGTTATTCGTTTCCGAGGGGGATCTCGCTGGAAGCGCGACTCGGTTTCGGTTCTGATCAATCCGATAGCCTGATGCAGGATCCGGTCACTAGCTATACCGCTGCGATGTTTCGTTATCACTATACGTGGCGCAACAACGTAATGGCTTACGCTGCGGTAGGTACCTCGTTGCGCAAACACAGCAGCGCGGTAGAAGTCAATGATCTTCAAGCCGGTGGTGCTTATGCGTTCGGCTTAAATCTTTTTGGGTCAGATAATGCAGCGGTAAATATTGAGTATCTGTATATGGGCGGTCCGGAAGCGTTGTCGTCAATCGGCATTGGCTTTCATCGCTACTTTGGCAAGTACTAGATAATAAAACGTGTCGAGCATTGCAGGAAAAAATTCCATGAGAGCGACAATGAAAAAAACGATTGCACTGGTACTGATGACAGCCGTATGGCTGTCTGGTTGTTCCGGGCGCACTGATGAAAATGTGGCAGAGGATCCGAACGATCCGTTGGTAATAGCCGCTGCACAAGCAGCAACGGGTCAAATCAGGGTGCTAACCACTTCACCCAGTTTACTGACAGGTGCGCCCGAATCTGCAAATATCATTGCCATTGTTACGGATGACAACAATCGGGTGATCGAATCTCAGGAAGTGACTTTCTCTTCTGATGGTGGTGTGTTGCAAAACATTATTGCGACTACAACTGAGTCGGGCGAAGCGTCTGCACAGCTTAACCTGGCTGGTGACTATCGCAATAGAAACATCACAGTTACTGCAACGCTTGGCTCATTGGAGGCCGTGGTGCTGGTAGCGGCGACGGGTACGGTGATCGAGATGACGGCACCTGAAAATCTTATAATCGGTGACACCCCTGAACTTGAGTTTAAATTACTGGCCGGAAGCGGGCAGCCAATTCCGAACCAGATAATCGCGCTGCGATCAGCGGTTGGAAATACCTTCAGTCAAAATTCAATCACCACAGATGCAAACGGACTCGCTACGCTTGCGGTAAGTACTAATGCCGGTGCAGATATCATTACAGCAACCACCCTCGATGGTACTGTCGTACATGATTTTGCATTGGACGTTGTCGAAAATATTCAGGCAGTGGTCACTCCGGTCAGAGTTCGCGTGATCAGTAATGTGTCATCAATCGAAACCGGTGGTACTGACATAGCAAGCATTACCACACTGGTGACTGACGAAAGTAACCGGGTGATCAGCGGCAAGAATGTCGAGTTTTCATCGACTGGTGGTGTGTTGCAAAACATCTCGGCGGTGACAAGTGCCGCGGGTCAGGCGACTGCAGAACTGAGCCTGGCTGGTGATTTCAGAAATCAGGACATCACAGTCACCGCAAAGGTGGATGACCAGGAAGGTAATGTGCTGTTGACTACCAGCGGTAGTTCGCTATCGATAGCGGGTCCTACTGCGTTGGTTAGTGGTAATACAGCAGAGCTTGAAATGACCCTGACGGGTGGCAATGATCAGCCGATTTCAAATGAAATTATTTCTATTAGTTCAAGCGCCGGTAACGTATTGTCCAGCGAGACCATGACTACTGATGCCGCAGGTAAGGCTTTGGTGACAGTGGGTAGCGCGGCAGGTGATGACGTTATTACGGTATCTGCGCTGAATAGCACAGTAACGAAGCAGCATTCGATCAACGTTGCTGCGGATATTTTGACAGTATTGAATTCAAATGACTATAGCAATCTTAGTGTTGATTCACCATGGCCCTTCGAGGTGCTGTGGGAAAGTAACGGTCAGCCAGTAGTTGGTGGTGACCTGAAGTTCACTGTTACGGCAGGTGAATTGCGGGCAGTTGGCGGGGCATCTGGAAGTAGCAGTGTTATTGTCACCACGGGCGCTAATGGTGTTGCCACGGTTGAGGTTGAATCTAACGCCGCTGGTCCTGCGACAATTGCATTCTCGGATGCGTTTGATGCTGATCCGTTTTCGCAGTTCAATGTCGAGTTCGTAGCGGTCGATATCGCAAATATCACTGTAGAAGCGGCTCCGGCAAGTGTTGCGACAGGTAATCCGAGTACTATTTCTGCCACTGTTACTGATGATTTCGGTAACCCGGTTAAGGATGTTGTCGTGGAATTTGGCAGCCCGAATTTGAAGGGCGGAACCTTATCACCGGTTACCGCGGTAACGGATAGTGATGGTAAAGCGAGAATTACTTTTACCGCAGGCAGCATCGCCACTGAGGTAGATGAACTTGTTATTCAAGCCACTGCTTCTGATGCGCCAAGTGTGACATCGTCAGCGATGTTGACCGTCACCGAGCGTCAGCTAAACGTGATTATTGGTCTAGCCGGAACTGTCTCAGAGGCGGACTCTGATACCCGCTACCGCAGGGCAGGGTTGGTTCAGGTCACAGATGGTGCAGGACGGCCCGTTCCCGATGCGACTATTCTTGTCTCTATGATACCTACGATATATCGCTACGGTGAATTGCAGCCTGTGGATACTGATAACGATGGCGAGCCGGATGCCTGGGCTAGAATACCGGCGACCACCTACGCTTGCGAATCAGAAGATAAAAATGTTAATCGAATCCTCGATACGCCGGTTAATGAAGACGTTAATAATAATGGTCAGCTTGATCAGGGCGAAGACACCAATCAAAACGGCAAGCTGGATATCAACGAAGATGTCAATAGCAATGGCGTTCTAGACCCTAGCGACCCTGGTTTGGTCGACGATGACCCGGTGAATATGCCGACAGTTATCGGTGGGCAGATCACTACAGATGCTAATGGTGTAGGCTTCTTTTCTATGGCTTACCCACAGAGTAACGCCTGGTGGTTTGATGTGTTAATTAGTGCCAGAGTGCAGGCGCTGGGTGTTGAAACAGTAGCAACCTATGCGACTGGTCTTGATCCTATAGCCTCCGATGTGAATGATATTGCCAAGGCGCCACCGAACTATACCAGTCCTTACGGAGAATTAACTTTGATTCAGGCCACGCCGTTGCCTGATCCGGCGATATTAACTCCTGAGAACGAACCGGTGTGCGTACAACCAGCTGATGAATTGTACCCATTCTAAACTTCGGGTTTCACTAAAGTCATAAAAAACCCTGCCGTAGTTGCGGGGTTTTTTTTTTACCTTAATAATGCTGGGTAGAAAAGGAGTGGCATCAAGAATGAAAAGTACATTTGTGTTTCCTGCTTCCCTGTTGATTGGGGCGATAATATTACAGGGGTGCGCGGGGTCTTCACCCGATTTTGAGCGCCGCACTTTGGGAGGCGCTAATCAGGAAGCAAAGCTTGCTGCATTTATAGGTGAGGCACCAACTGCTTCGAATGAAGGTCGGGCAAAAAACCTGCGAATTGATGTGCCTTTGTGTTCCAGCACTGCCGGGCACCCCGAGGATGGCTGGGCTATCGATGCGGGGGATTGGTGTGTCGTGTCGTGCAAGCAAGCTGGTATTACCGAGTCACGTTGGGTTTCAGGGACGGACGGAAAGCAATGCCTGGCTGCTCCGGCGACAGGTGCAACTTCGCGAGTTGAAATTGGTTTCAGTTGGTCTGATTTGTCACTGGAGCAACAAGATACATTTGATGGCCTTTCCCGTTCATTTTTAAATGATACAGAATGGCATTGCAACGAATTTGACTACCTGATTGATCCGGATACGAATAGGGGTTTTTGGTCAGAGCTGGAAAGCGCTGCCATGATTTTTCGTTTTCATCGTAGCGGGAAGCTATCAACGGGAAAGGTATCAGGGCTGATGAAATTAGGTGGCACCTGGACTGTGAATTCGCAAGAGCACGTATATTTTAATAGTACTCAGGTTTTTAAACACGCGATTGATTACGGTGGTGGGCGATTTGATAACTTTAAGACCACAACTAAAAAGCAAGTGTGCAGGTATGTACGCGAAGCGGACCTACCTGCATAGCGATACATTCCTGTGTCAGCACCGGTCAAATGCTAACGACCTAAGTGAGTCTTTCAAAAAAGCTTATTGCGGCTTCCACATCACATAGCCGCCTTTCTCGACGCTTTCTTCAAGCAAATCGACAAGGGGTTTGGCGCGAGTATGCAGGCTGACCGTTTGTGTGCCTTCGTCATCATCCTCTGGTGAGTCGCTTTGGTCTGGTAGCTTGCCAAGTGCGTTACGAAGGTTTTCAAGTGCAGCAGGCACATCTGCTTCACGAATAGCGCCTTCACTTTGTCCGCTTTGCCCCATCATCTTTAGTAGTTGAGTGGCTACATCGCCGAACATTATAAAGCTGCCGGTATTTTCACCTTGAATTTCAAGTAGCATTGGTTTCTCCATCTATTTTCTTGATGTTATCACAGCAGATTCATCGGATTGGTTTCGCAGTGTCATTAAAACGATCATTGGTTTGTAAGATAAGCTTTACAATAGTTTGTTGTAAGCACTTGTCGGCGCTAATAGTAAACTTTTTTAAATTTTATCTTCATGATCTGAAGTGCCAGGTGATACACTAAACTGGTATTAAGAAGGTCTGATCAATCAGTAAGTAGTACCGAGATCAGATATCAGTTGGGGGTGGGGCAACGCTAGGTCGTTGCCCCTTTTTTTTGCCCAGTCGTTTTTGGTTTTAGTCGTAGTAGTAAGCGACTGCATCGTTTATCTATTCCCATCGGTTGAAGTATCGCCCGTCAGCCCTGCTGATATTGAATGTCTTCCTGCAAACTACATTCAAACTGATCGGTTGACGTAACTCTCGAGTTCAGAATATTTTTGCGGCTTATGTCCGCTCAGTTCCGGGTGCCGGGTCGGGTCGGGAATTGCCCGGGCTGAAGTCGGCAATTTTGCAAGACCTCTGGTGGGGATGATCTATAGTCTATTGTGACTTGGCGGGTTATCCGTATTTTGGGCGAAAGTAGTGAGTTCTCTGGCGGTTGTATTAGCTGTCATGGGTGATATGCGTTTTTCAGGGAATAGTTATTGCGACGTCAGAGGGTCAGATTCGCGATTCAACTGCCCTGTTGCACCCCTCGAATGTGTACAACTGTAAATCCTTGTCGTTCATTGGGACGACCAAGTTCTAAAATCCTATGACGTCTGGCATTCTGTCTTGCCCGTTGGATTAGAGTATCGGACAGAACAATTTTCTATAGCCTGAACAATATTTGGATGTTCAGTCAACTATAAAGCAGGGATATTGGTAAAAACCAAAATAATGAATTCAGCAGCGCCTCAAAACTTAGATGATGTGATTTCCATAGCTACTGGTGGGTTTCACAGTGTTGCCCTTCGGCAGGATGGAAAAATTGTAGCCTGGGGTTGTAATGCCTATGGGCAGTTAGATATCCCGCCATTTCAGGACGGTGTTGCTGCCGTTTGCTCTGGACGAAATCACAGTCTTGCCCTGACCAACGAAGGGCAGGTAATCGGATGGGGGCAAAATCGATTCGGACAAATTGCTGTGCCTGATCAGTTAAGCGATGTGGTTATGATTGCGGCGGGGCGAAATCACAGCCTCGCTATGCGCAGCAATGGCACGGTGGTCGCGTGGGGCCACAATCAGTTTGAACAGTGTAGCGTTCCAGATTACCTGGCTCGTGTAGTAAATATCTACGCAGGTGAATACAGTAGTATCGCGCTTAAAAGCGATGGCACAATCGTCGAATGGGGCGGACAAGGGCTACCGGTATCTGGAGCCCGTGACAAGGCCGAGTTGGTGTGATCCGTTTATTTTTGCCAGACAGTGGTCAGGCAGGCTGACCAGGTTTGCTGCAACGGGTCTCAGATAGTGAGCCTCTTACTTCAAACTAGCCAGTGGGTCATTGTTAGCTGGCAGTAGCAATATCTCTACACGTCGATTTTTCTGCCTGCCTTCACTGGTGTCGTTATTTGCCAGGGGCTTTGTTGCACCTGCGCCGCTGATGCTCATTTCATTGGCTGGGATATTGGCATTCTCGGTGAAAAATTTTGCCGTCGAAAGCGCCCGAGCCATTGACAGCCCCAGATTATCTTTGAAGATCGCCGCCAGCTTCTGTCCCAGGGGAACATTGTCTGAATGGCCCTCAATCATGATCCGCCTGTTTTCTATAGCGCCCATAGCGTTGCCGACACTCGATAGCAGGTTCTTCCCTTCATTGCTTAGCCTGGAGCTGCCAGTGCGAAAAAGTTGGCTGGAATCTACTTTCAATAACAGCGAATTATCCTCCAGACGGGTGACAACTACCGAGTCTGCGCCATTCGCTTGCAGGCTCCGCTCGATGTTTGCCGCTAGTTTCTCTGATTCGTTTGCCAGTGCAGTACGAGTCTCAATGAGTGCGCTTTTTTCAGCCATCAGTTCATTTAGCTGAGATTGTTTGTTGTCAAGTCGAGCTTGTGATGCATCTAAACTCGTTTTTATATCTGCAAGGCTTGCCTCTATATGTTTGTTACTGTCCATACTTTCGTTGAGTATGTTTTCCAGTGAACTTACTACGGCTGTCAGTGTTTTCACTTTTTCGTTGGCGGCAGAATTGTTTTCTTCACTGCTTGTCAGCTTGTTCTGAAGTTCTGCGCTAGCGGAATTTGCCTGTTCAATTTCAGATTGTAGCGATGTAATAGTTTGTTCCATGTCGATGCTCTGTGCATCTTTCGCCTCAATGTTTTGAGTAAGACTGGCTATTTCCGGCCTTGCAACATTAAGTTCTACAGCCAGGCGATCCCTTTCAATTTGCAATGCGTTAACCTGGTTTAGTCTGGTTTGCAATTGATCAGTGAGATCTGAATTTGAATCCAGCGCAGTGTTTTTAGCCTGAGTTAGCTCAGTTGTTGCACTTTTCTCAGCTTCAAGCTCTGTTTCCAGTGCAGCGATTTTTTGTGTGGACAGTGCCAGTTGTTCGGTATGTTCTGCTAGCTGTTTTTGCAGGTCTTCAATGGCGGTATTGCTGGTGTATAGCGTTTCTGTTAGTTCAGTATTGTTGTTATTAAGGTTATTATTTTTTTCGTTTAGGCTGGTGATTTCACTGTCATGGGCTTTAATTGCTGCGTTTAACTCCTGTTCGGTGGACGCAAGCTTAGCGGTCACTTCTTCATGTGCAGCATTGAGATCTTTGACTTCATTGCTCAGTGTCGAGATATCTTTATCGCGCGCACCTAAAGTCGCCATCGAATTAAGAGAGGCTTGTTTGGCTTGCTTTCTTGTTTGATCCCTGTCCTTAGTTAAAGTGTTAATCTGCTCATAGAGTTTTTCCTTGGTCGCGATCAGGTTGCCGACTGTTTCAGCATGTTGTTCTTTAATACTGGAAAGGTTTTGATCGGCAGCATCAAGATCTGCGGTTCCGTCTATTTGTGCTTGTTGCAGTAAATCGACGTCATCTCTTTGCAGTTTGATCAGTGCTGTGTTGGCAAGTAACTGTTTTTTCATGAGCCCTATTCTGGATTCGGCCCGGGTGAATTCGTTGGTTAGCTTTTTCTTGCGGGTTGATAAATCTGCAACGGTTAGTTTTAGATTTGCGATGTCGTCACTGAGTTGGGTTATTTGTGCTGCTTGTTGTTCGTTGGTGCCTTTCAGGGCATTGGCTGTTGCCTGTGAGCTTGTTGCAGAAGCCTGATATTCATCCAGCAGTTTTCTTAGTTCATCGTTTTCAATTGATAATGCTGCGTAAGCCTCTGAGTAGTTTCTAAATAATCGCTCGTCAGTTTCCAGGTCCAGTTGTGTTGGCTGCTTTTCTGAGAGCAATCGATGCAGTTGGGCACGTAGTTCGGCACGTTCAAGCTGTAGCTGTTGTATGGTCTGTTGCTGTTCACTGGCTTGCGAATTTTCGGTGACCAGAGGCTGCTGAGTGTTTGGTTCGAAAGTGCCCATAACATCGTTGAGGCGTTTTCTCTCGTTAATCAAGCCAGAAAGTACGGTGGTCAGATTGCCGAGTTTGTGGTTGTAACAAGACAGACGGATTGCCATTGAGTCTGCGTCGGTTTGTTGTTCCGTGGCCTGGCAATCGTCGGAAGGCAGATCAATTGCAATATTTTGTGAATAGGCGTTGCCACTAAGAAAGGTGAGTATGACTGAGCAAGTCAGCATGGTCACGTTGCTACCGGTACGTTTGTTCACGTTCTGGGGCCTCCGGGATTTATGGGGACAGAATAGAGCACTCTTGTTCTGCCTTTTGAATCGTGAAACCAGTATGTACCGAGGACGATAAGGAGTAAACCAGTACCTTAACCGAGATTGAGAAAATCAACTGCCCGCGTGCTGCAAACGCCGATCACACGGGTCTTCGCGGGCGCTGAATTATGAGTCAGGCTGGTGCGGTGTTAAGGAAATAGAGCGAGTTGCTCAAGCCCTGTAGTTTCCGGGTAGCCGTACATGACATTCAGGTTTTGCAATGCCTGACCAGATGACCCTTTCACCAGGTTGTCGAGTGCTGCGATGATAATCACTCGGCCCGGTATACGGTCCTCATAGGCGTTAAGCATAATGCGATTTGATCCGCGTACATATTGCGTTTGCGGGATAACCCCTTCGGGTGATAAGTCGACGAAGGGCTCGTCACGATACTGGTTCAAGAGGGCCTGTTTGCAATCGTTGGCAGAGTTACCGCTGCTCAGGCGGGCGTAGCATGTCACCAGTTCACCGCGGCTCATAGGAATCAGATGTGGTGTGAAGTTAATCGTAAGTGCCTGGCTTGCAGCCAGCGATAACTCCTGTTCTATTTCCGGCGCGTGCCGGTGTGTGCCTACTGCATAGGGACCCATGCCTTCACCGGCTTCCGCAAACAATGTGTTTTGCTTTAGTGCTCTGCCCGCTCCGGTGAGTCCCGACTTTGCGTCTATGATCAGATCAGTAGGATCGATGATGCTGTCGGCTACCAAAGGCAGTAAGGCGGTTAGGACGGCAGTGGGATAGCAACCCGGGCACGCTATTAGGCGAGCATCGGCGATCTCTTCGCGATAATGCTCTGTCAGGCCGTAGACGGCTTCTTTTTGGAGCTCTTTGGCAGCGTGTGGATTACCGTAGGTATCTTCATACAGTGCCGGGTCACGTAGCCGAAAATCAGCCGAGATATCGATAATCTTTAACTGTGAGGGCAGGTCTTTGATCACTTGCTGACTGGTTGCATGTGGCAGCCCGCAGAACGCGACGTCGATTTGATCCCAGTTAACTTCTTCATTGCGCACCAATACCGGTAAGTTTTTACCTGCTAGGTGCGGGAATACCTGCTCCATCTGTTTGCCGGCGTGTGAGTTGGCAGTCAGGACAGTGAGATCAATGTTCGGGTGATTTATAGCCAGCCTGACCAGATCTGCGCCAGTGTAGCCAGATGCGCCGACCACGGCGGCACGCAATTTACTATCAGCCATACTTATAAGTTTTACCGGATTGTTTGATTGGTAACAGGAATATCAGGTGAGGTGCCCGATCTTTTAGGCGGATCTGCCGGGGCGGGGCTCCCATATTACGGCATCGGTCATCCAGCAGTTAGTGAATTCACCGTCGCTTTGACGAGATAGCCTGAATCGATACTGATGTATTGATCCATTTTCGTCAACGATTTCCGCTATGACCTCGGCTGCGGTTTCATCGGCGCTTTTTAATTCAACGTTAGCGCCCTGATGATTGAGCATGGGACGATATTGGGGGATGTCAAAAAGCTGCTCAAACCTTGCGAGTGGTCCGGTCATTTCTTTGTTGGCTGGTGATGCAAAGCGGAATGTTGCCGCTATTCCGTCGCCATCGCTGTTTTCCTGCAGAGATTTTAGCTGGAAATTGACAACATCTACGGGGCTGAGCTGCGGGGTAGGTTCCATCGCAGCACATTGTAGAGATACCAAAAAAAGCAGACATGCGAAAAGTTTAGACATTGCCCATCCCGGTTGATGATGAGCCTCTGTTCTACCAGAGTTCCAGCGGTAAGTACATGTATGGCAGGTTGTTGAAATGCCATTGCAGCGCGCCGTCTGGCGCGCCGCTACCTGAGACTAGTAGTCCGGTTGCTCGGTCCAGTAAACTCTCGTCAGGGCCTCGTAGTCTGGTGTCGCCACATCATCCAGGTTAACCAGGACGGTCAGCACGCCATCAACATCGATAAAAGGTGTTGGTTCATTTGGAATACCTGCCGTTGAGAGCTCGCTGTATCTTGACTCTGGTGTAGTGCCACCGACTGGTGTGGCGTCGAAAACACTAACAGCATAGTGGCGTCCGGTGCCCACTGCTGGTGAGCAACTATCATTGGCCAGGTTGTCGGGCAGATAGCTGGTGAAGATAATCTGATTGCTAACTGTCAGGGAAGACGCAAGCACCTTTTCACCACTGCTTTCCATTTTTAATAGCCAGCCTTCTTTGGCCTTCAGGGCTTCCGAAGCCGCCTGAGATATAATCACATCAGTCGATTGAATGAGGTTTTCTGTTGTGTCGTACAGGTCTGCTTCGGTGACTGGCCGATACACAGTGTTGGTGTCTGTCGTTGCCACGGTATCAATCATGCCGTATCCCTCTGGGACGCTGGTAATGCTCGTCTGGCGTATCATGTAGAAACGGTTATTGACTGACCGATCAAGCGGGTGGGCGCGATTTCCAGAGCCGATCGCCACCGATAAAAACCTTTGTCCGTTACTTTCTACCAGTGCAACATCGGGGCGGTAAAAGAATCGACGATTGTCCGCAACTGCTAAGTCAGAAGATAAATTGGCAATGACACCGCCTGCAACCAGTGTGTTTTTATTGGTGTTGCGATTGTCGATATCAAAACGCCACACCTGACCCCCCATATCGCCGACGTAAATCTGATCAGCGAGCTGATCACCGTTTAAGTCAATGATTCGCAGGTCAGATGGCATGCTGTATTGCATAGCAGCGCTATCAACCAGGGAATCAGCGGCAGTCGCAAAATTCCAGATCAGTTCACCGGTCGTGGCATCGACGATAAAAAGGTCGTTGCCACGGGTGTCAGGCGATCGCATGTTTGAGTGGTCAAGTGTTGAATTGTAGCCACCGCCAAAGATGAGTACGTCTTTTACAACGCCTGCCACAGAAACTTTGCTCAAGGTTGGTTTTGACCACGATTGTGCAAGCTTTTCAAAACCCGCTGTACCGTCACCGCCATCTGCTGCCCCAGGACCGCCCTTTATAGACCACAGAAATTTTGGCTCGCCCTTTTTGCTTACATCGAGTGCGTAGTAATGTGATCCGCCGCGGCGCATACCCATGTAGAGGTAGGCATGGTCGGTACCGTCGATCTTGCCGTTGTTGTCCTGGTCGTTGGTCCAGAGTGTTAGGTCGCCATCAATGCCATATAGTCGGTTGATAGTGCGTTCGTTTTTGTAATAAGTATCAAGATTGCCTAGCAGATCAGTAGGGATAAAAGAAAATACCTCCTGGCCGTCGCTGGTGTTGATAGCGTGTAAAAAGCCTTCGTTAGTCCCGATAAAAACTACTGAATCAGGATTAGTCTCCGTGCCGCCATAAGTAAGAATGGCAGGGCGTGAATGAAGCGGGTCGCCCATTTGTAACCGAGTGTCTGATCCCTCCGACTCATTGTCTACGTCAACACCGCGCGCCCATTGCATCAAATTTGTACGGTCTGTGCCGTCCGGTACCCCCAGCATGTCTGCAGTGATCAATGTGTTTAATTCGTGGAAGGCATTAACGCTATCCTTAAGTTCTTTGGTGCCACCTGTGTAGGTGTAAACTTTTCTGGTGTCCGCATTAAAAAGATTCGCAGCGCCACCCAGTGACACATCACCACCGTCTTCAACGGTTGACCAGAAGCTGTGTGCATCGGATTCAAAACTGCCGGTCGAAGTGTCGAGGGCAAGATTGCTGTTCTTGTCTTTCACCTGCCCGTCGAATTGATACCGCTTAAGATTACCAGTCCACCGCTGAGTGTTATTCGGTTGGAACAAGGCCAGATACATGTCGTTGCGGTGTGAGTATCGAGTGAACTGATCCAGCGTAATAGCCGGCGCTGCAAATGTATTGCTGCTATCGTTTGCCACTTCCAGAATAGAATCAAAAGCAGTGATAAGGTCCTTCGCAGATTCTGCATTAAAATGTTGCCCAAAGCCTTTGTCGTTACCGGTGCCATTTACGCTACCATTGGCAGTGCCATTATTGCTGCTTGCTGCCGCTGAGAGAGTCGGTAACCAGTCTGCGGAAAAATTGAAGCCGATAGTATGGGTAACAATATTGTTAGTGCCTGTCAGTCCTGCGGAGTGATCAGTGTCAAAAAGGAATTTTGCAAGCTCGGCGCCGCAGGTTCCGCCGGCAAGACTCGCGTCAGGACATAGCGTGGTGCTGTCGTTGTAGATTGCAGCGGCGACTGCTTTTTCTGTTGCGTCGTATTCTGTTGGACTACCATCGGTCAACAGTACAATATGGTTGCTTTGACAGGCAGATTCCATCGGCGAAGTATAAGTGGTCCCTGAGCCCATTAGTGGCTCACCGCGGAAATACTGTCCGCCCTCGAATAAAGCGCCTACGGTCGGGGTCCCACCACCGGCTGTTAGCGCAGCGACACTGGCAAGCATGTCTGCACGATTCTCAGTGATGGGCCTGACCTCCTGCGGTAGCTGGTTGCCACTGCCAGTGTAGGACATCAGTCCAACATTGATGTTATTGGTGGTGTTTATTATCTCGGTCAGCGCTGCCTGTAGTTTCTGCAGGCGAGTTGTAGGGACTGCCGGGTCATCGATATGACCCATTGATCCTGACACATCGACGATAAACAGCACGTTCGCTTGTGAGGTGTTTTGACCAAAGAAGACTTCGGTGTCGTCGGCACTGGCACCAGACGAAAAACTGGCTAATGCTGCCAATAAAAAAGTGGTTAGCTTTTTGTTTTTGCGCCATGTCGGCTTGATCAGACTTGCTTCAGATTTTACGGCCACGCTCACCTCCGATATTACAAACAAAACTCGTCTTCCGTGTATGAGTAACGACGATCGTTTGCATGATTTTCGTAGGCAGGTTGGCGGCAGCTTATATAGGGACCTTAGGTTTCGCGGGCCTGGAGTGAGAAAATGAGAGTTGCAACCACAATAGTTGGTAGAGAAGTGTTGGCTCGTTCGCAAAAACAAACGAGCTTGATCAGGAATGAGCCAGCAGGGCTTTCTGCCTGGCGGCAGAAAGTTGCTGGCTTAAAACTGGTTGATTTAAGGCTTAAATAGTTATCGGAGCCGGGCGTCAGAAGCCCGCAGCGATACCCTCGCGGCGAGAATCGGCACCGCCCACCAGTTCGCCTTCATTGATTAAAATCGCGTGCAGGCCAGAAGTCAGCTTTCTTACTTTGATCTCGTGCCCGAGCTTTTCAAGGTCAGCGCTGAGAGCCGTGGCCTCAGTGTCTTCTTCAAGGTCTGTGTTTCCGTTGCGATTGACAACATGTGGCAGATCGATTGCTGACTGAGGGTCCATTTGCCAATCCAGAATAGCGATAACCGATTTGGTCACGTAGTTGATAATCCGCGAACCGCCCGGAGAGCCAATGGCCAGAACCGGCTTATCGTCTTGAAGCACGATAGTGGGTGACATGGATGATCGTGGTCTTTTACCTGCCTCAACGCGATTGGCAATCGGGAGTCCGTCTTTTTCAGGTGCCCGCGAAAAGTCGGTGAGTTCATTATTGAGAAGGAAGCCGTTAGTCATCACCCTTGAGCCAAAGCCGGTTTCAATGGTGGTGGTCATGGATACGATGTTTCCGTATTTATCGACAATCGAGAAATGTGATGTGCCGGCGCGTTCGATTTGTGTATCTGGTGAAAAGCGCATTGCGCTTTCCTGCGGAGGGATGCCAGCTTCAGCTTTTTTCATTGCCGACATCGGATCAATGAGCTTTGCGCGTTCATTCAGGTATTCTTTGTCTAGAAGTCCACCTGGCATATCGACGAAATCTGAATCTGCCATGTACAGGCCGCGGTCCGCGTAGGCGAGTTTTGCTGCCTCTATATAAAGGTGCCAGGCTTCAGCGCCCGGACCCATCCCCGGTAAGTCGTGGACTTCCAGCATAGTCAGGATTTGCCCCATGGTCAGGCCGCCGGATGTGGGTGGGCCCATTCCACATACTTCATAGTCTCTGTATGGCACACAGACTGGTTCACGTTCGATAACAGAATAGTTTTTCATATCATCAATGGTCAGTTCACCGGGATTTATCTCGGTTTTTACTGCCGCGACAATGTCTCTGGCTATTCGTCCTTCATAGAATGGTGCGGAGCCTTTGCTACCGATCTCTCGAAGGGCTTTGGCGAACTCTGGGTTTTTTAAATAGGTGCCGGCAGATTTGGGAGTCCCGTCTTCATTAAAAAAGTAGCTTTTGGTGGGCTCGAATAGATCCAGCTTTCGCTCCTGTGCGCCGGCAATGGATTGTGCCAGTCGCGGGGAGATTTGAAACCCGACTTCGGCGTTTACAATGGCAGGTAACAGCAAATGTCGCCAGGGTTGTCTGCCGTGTTGTTGATGGACATGCTCTAGTAGCTTCAATGTGCCTGGCACACCAACAGACCTGCCACCGATAACCGCATCCCACCATTTAACTGGTTCTCCGTCGGTGTTGAAAAAATATTCAGGTGTGGCAGAGGCGGGGGCTTTTTCCCGGCCATCGTAGGTTAGTAATTTTTTTGCTTCAGCATCCCAATACAGCATAAATGCCCCGCCACCGATCCCGGATGACTGGGGCTCAACCAGATTCAGCATCATTTGCACTGCAACTGCCGCATCTGCTGCGGTTCCGCCGGCAGCCAAAACATCAACACCCGCTCTTACTGCTTTCGGGTTAGCAGCTGCAACCATCGCGGTGCTTGTGGTGACAGCTTGTCGTGGGCTCATTGCGCTGGTGTCTGCCAGGGCGCTGCCCAAAGTGGTTGCCGTGATCAGCAGGGATCCGGCTAGTGGTTTCAGGTTGATTTGCATCATTGTTTTTTCCTCACGTGGTTGCCTCTGACAGAGTCAAGTTATCATATCTGACCTTTTTGCTATCTGATTTTCTTTCTGTGGAATCGATTTCGGAAAGCCTGTTTAAAGACTATCAGCGTGTTCAAATATTTTTAATTGCCATTAAAGTGTTGTTGGCTCAATATCGCAGGTAAGCTCGCGTTTTGGATTTTTAATGGTTGCAACGAACAACATTAACCGAACAAGCAACTGGCGGACGCCCACAGTGGTGATAGTTGCTGCGTGTTTGATTGCTTTGTTGGGTTTTGGCATTCGCTCGTCATTTGGTTTGTTTCTTGACCCGATGACCACCGCTAAAGGATGGAGCAGAGAAACCTTTGCGCTGGCGTTGGCGCTGCAAAACCTTATGTGGGGTATAGGTATCCCTATTGCCGGTGCTATTGCAGACCGTTTTGGTTCGGTTAAGGTAATAGCATTGGGTGCAATCGTTTATGCGGCCGGTGTTTATGGCATGTCAGTATCAGATACTGGCACGATGCTTTATCTGACAGCGGGTTTACTCACCGGGGTGGGCGTTGCTTTTACGGCTTTTTCACTTGCGATGGCTGCAATGGTGCGGGTGGTTGGTCCGGAAAAACGATCATTTGTATTAGGCCTGGGTACCGCTGCAGGGTCTTGCGGGCAGGTACTGTTTTCTCCGCTAAGCCAGTCTTTTATTTCTTCTTTTGGTTGGCAGCAGGCGTTGCTTATTCAGGCTTTTCTCGTGCTTCTTTTAATTCCACTGGCGATGGCTTTGCCAGGGATTGGCGATACTGATGGGTCAGCCGAGGCTGATAAGCAAAGTCTTTCTGGCGCTGTGTCTGAAGCATTTGCTCATCGTGGATTTGTACTGCTTACTGCAGGCTTTTTTGTTTGCGGTTTTCATGTCGCCTTTATTGCCGTGCACTTTCCCGCGTATGTGAAGGATATCGGACTCTCACCAGGTGTTGGTGCATGGTCGCTCGCTATTATCGGATTGTTTAATATTGCCGGGTCCTTTATGTCCGGTTATGCCGGTCAGCACTTCAGTAAAAAATCAAGTTTAAGTTTTATCTATCTGGCACGTGCTGTGGTGATTGTCGGTCTGCTGGTGGTGCCCAAAACACCGGCAACTATCTATCTTTTTTCTGCGTGTATGGGATTGCTATGGTTGTCTACGGTGCCATTGACGACAGGCATAATTGCGCAGGTTTTTGGTGTCCGTTATCTTGCGACATTATTCGGGCTTGTGTTTCTGAGTCACCAGCTGGGCAGTTTTATTGGTGTCTGGATGGGGGGCAGACTCTACGATACTTATGGGACTTACGATGGCATGTGGTGGGCAGGGGTGTTCTTCGGTATTGTTGCAGCTATTCTGCACTGGCCAATTAATGAAAAGCCACTAACGCGCCTCGCCGCCTCGTCAGTGTGACTGACATGACTATTTTATAAGCTAACAGATACTGACTGGAAAGCGCGCAGCTTTTAAGTGCACTCTGCTTAACTTTACTGGAAGTGCTTTCGCATAGCATGACCTCCGGGATATTCAGTGTTTACCTTTTTTGAAAACCTTATTGACCCACTTCATGATGCACCCGTTGAGCAGCCGCCCGCCGGGACGCGTGATTTTTTCACTCACTATTTAAAGCCCTACAAGGGCTTGTTGTTGGTGACGCTGTTCTTTACCAGTGTCGCATCCATCGCCGAGTTATATCTTTATGCCTACCTGGGCTATATCGTCGACTGGATGTCCACTACCGCGCCCGATGAATTCTTTTCTACGCACTGGCGCGGGTTGTTGGTGATGCTGTTTGTGGTGGTGGTTGTAAGGCCGGTTAGTATGTTGGTTGCAAGGTGTCTGATCACGCTTACACTAACGCCAGGTTTGACTAATGCGGTCAGGTGGCAAAATCACCGTTATGTAGTGCGACAAAGCCTGGCCTATTTTCAAAGTGATTTTGCAGGGCGGGTTGCGCAAAAAGTCATGCAAACCGGTCACTCTTTGCGCGAAAGCGTGCTGAATGTGATTGATGGTGTCTGGCTGTTGTTTATTTACCTGGTCGGTATTGTCTGGTTGTTTCTGGATATAGATTGGCGGTTGATGATACCGGTGTTATTTTGGGTGGTCGGTTATTGTCTGGTGATCTATAAAATGATGCCACCGGTAGGTGCTAAATCAAGAGCAGTATCTGAAGCTAATTCTGCGCTAACCGGTCGCATAGTTGATAGTTATACCAACATTCAATCAGTAAAACTTTTCGCACACGCGGCACGTGAAGAGTCTTTTGTGGCGATTGGTTTCAAACGGCATACAACGGCACTGCGTGAGTTATTAAAAACCATCCTGCGGATGCTGGTGTCGCTGGTGGTGATGAATACGATGCTAATTGTGGCCACCGCCCTTTTATCAATACTGTTCTGGCAGCAAGGGACAATTACACTAGGTGCGATAGCAATTGCCAACGGTTTGATCCTGCGTCTTAATCAGATGTCAGGTTGGATTCTGCGAACTATCTCGGCTCTATTTGAAAGTATTGGTGCTGTTCAAAATGGTATTGAAACTATCGCGGTCCCTAATACTGTGATAGATCAGCCAGACGCTGCTGAACTAAAGGTAACTGACGCACGAATAGAATTTAAGGCCGTACAATTTCAATACGGTGGCGAAGATCGCGTTATTCGCGATTTTTCTCTGTCTGTAGGCCCGGGCGAGAAGATTGGTTTAGTTGGTCGCTCGGGGGCAGGGAAATCTACACTGGTAAATTTATTGTTGAGGTTCTATGACCTCGATGGGGGTGAAATTTTAATTGATGGCCAGGCGATTGGTGCAGCCACCCAGGAAAGCTTACGCGCTAATATTGCAATGGTGTCGCAAGATACTTCGCTATTGCATCGCTCTGTCCGTGACAACATTAATTATGGCCGTCCAGATGCTACCGAAGCAGAGGTGATCAATGCGGCCAGGCTAGCTCACGCCGACGAGTTTATTCCCGGTCTGATCGATAACAACAGCCGTTCCGGCTACGATGCACATGTCGGTGAGCGTGGCGTAAAGTTATCGGGTGGTCAGCGTCAGCGAATCGCTATCGCCAGAGTTATTCTCAAAGATGCACCTATTCTGGTCCTTGATGAGGCCACGTCAGCACTCGATTCTGAAGTCGAAGCAGCGATTCAGGAACAGCTTCGAGACTTAATGCAGGGAAAAAGTGTAATTGCGATCGCTCACCGCTTATCGACTATTGCTGCCATGGATCGACTTGTTGTGATGGATCAGGGGCGTATTGTCGAAACTGGTTCTCATGATGAGCTACTGCGTTCGGGTGGATTATACGAGCAGCTATGGAACCGGCAATCGGGTGGTTTTCTAGGGGTGGAGTCATGATGTTTTCTACCGCTTGATGGCTATTTAGTGCCCGCAATGCATGCAATCTAATCTCCGTCGTCAGGGGAGTAATTGTATCATTGGCATTACACCTTGGTTCGAAAAGCCTATTCGTTAACTCATACAGTTTAAAGTTAACGCATGAGCGCGCGTCTAAGACGTGCGAGCGCGAATGAGTGGTTCATAGGGCGCAGTTGGAATCAAAGGGGCAAATTATGCTTAGAGTAGTGTTGGGGATCTGCGGTGTCGGACTGATAGGCTTTGGTGTGTTCGGCGGGCAAGCGCTGGAGAGTATGCATCGCGGCATCAGCGGTATTTTTACCCCCGATACCATCGTTGTTGAAGGTGGTAGTGAGGGTGTCAATTCTGTCGTCCAGGCAACTTCGGAAACAGTTGTTGAAAATGTCACGGAATTAACACAGGCCGTCCAGACTCAAGTCAGCGATAGTCCAACCGAAGCCATCCTGGCCGAAAGCAGCAACGGCGAAGAAAACATGATCGTCCTTGCATCAGCGGAAGGGCAATCCGGTCAGGCGCTCAAGACAGACGCAATTACAGCTGAAACAGTGCTGGAAGTAAAAGCCGCGAACAGTGAAGTCGGCGTGCCTCAAGTGATGCCTGCTGTAGTAAAGGAAGATACTTTAGTGATCGCTGCTGATACTCTGGCTACAGCTTCAACGGCAGTTGCAAAGAGCCCGGCATTACCTGCGGTCGAAGACCTGAAGGCAGAAGGTGTCGAAATAGTGCTGAATTCAACCACTGGTGTACCACCAAACGACACATTGTTCGTTTTGAAAGAGCGCGTCAATATGCGTGAAGGGCCTTCTACCGGTCATCCCATTGTACTGCAATTAGACCTGGGGCAGGAGTTAATGGAATTTAAGCGTGATGGTAAGTGGGTGCATGTTGGTGCTTACGGTACATCTGGTAAAATCGGCTGGGTACACAACACCTTAGTTGGCAACAACTAAAACCAACCCGCAGCAGAGATACAATAACTTTTTGTTGTTGTTCCGAGTGAAATTTATTTGTGCATTGGCGGTGTCTGGTCACAGCGGATCGTCTGTGCCGCTTTGATTCGACTTCCATTTTGATGTCCGAAACTGGTTGGGAGTCTGACTAGTGTGTCGCTTAAAAAATCGAGTGAAATAGGCGGGGTCATCAAAACCAAGGGACTTGGCAATACTCGATATGCTAGCTGCGCTATAAATCAGGTTTCGTTGTGCTTCAAGTAAGACCCGATCATGAATAACTTGTAGTGGCGGAACACCCAGGTACTGTTGGGTGATTCTTCTGAGCGTGCGCTCGGTAATGTTCAAATCTTTGCAGTATTCCGATACGGTCTTTGAATTCTTGTAGCGATCATCACACATATTCTGAAACCGGCGCAGCGCATTAAGGCTTTTACTTTCCGCAGAGCGCTGGCTCTTTGCGGGGTTCGCTCTGGCAGATCGAATTATAGAAGTTAATATCAGGCACAAGTGTGCAGCTATGGCGACAGATCTCGCTTCGCGTTTTTCATTGAATTCAATAATCAGGTCATTGATTAGCTTACTAACACCTGTGTTGCTGTAGTGTGATTGGCTTAATGCAACAATCATGGTGCTAGTCCATTCCGTCTCGATCAGTGGCTCGCGCACCATCAGGGCAAGTTCTCGAAGAAAGCTGTCGGCAATGGTGATCAAGTATCCGTCGATATCCTTTTGCAGGTTAAAGGCGTGAATTTCATTGGCTGGAATCACAATAATGCAGGGAGCTTCAAGAGCACTCTCTTTGTGGTTGAGTTGAAGTTCCCCATTGCCTTGTTCAATGAAGAAAAACTGCGTTAAATCACGGTGACGGTGTGGCCGAATTGTCCAGTCGTGTTTTCTTTGAGTGTCGCGCAGACTTTCAATATGTAAGAAGTCAATTGCTGACTTTTGATAGGGATATCCGTATATTCCGTAGTTGGGGACGTCTGTGACTTGATAAGTTGGTTGAGACATTAACTATTCGATATCGATTGCTTAGCCGATTTGTACAATTTTATTGTCTTTATGTCTATCGGTTTTTGTAGGTTGTCTCGTCGGTAACCAGTTTAAGCACCTTGGAAAATTAAGAGAGAATCATAATGGTAAGTCCAGGCTATCTTGCCTTTCACCCGGATCCGAAGAAACCGGATATCGCATTACCCGCCGGTACCTGTGATAGCCACTGTCATGTTTTTGGACCTGCTGAAAAGTTTCCGTTCTCCCCCTCCAGCACTTACCAGCCTGTCGATGCTGGTTGCGAAACGTTGTTTCAGCGTCATCAATTTCTGGGGATAGACCGTGCCGTTATTGTCCAGGCTAGCTGTCATGGCAGTAAAAATGATGCAATGATTGATGCCCTGGAAAAAGGAGGCGACAACTATCGTGGTATTGCCGTGGTAGACAAAGACATCTCCCCTGATGAGCTATCACAAATGCATGCGGCAGGTGTTCGTGGTGTGAGATTTAACTTTGTAAAGCGGCTGGGCAGCGCCAAGCCACTGGATCATTACCGGGAAATCCTTAGCAAAATCGCACCGCTCGGCTGGCATATAATTGTCTATTTTGATGCGGAGGATTTGCTTGATCTTAAGCCGTTTTTCGAAACCATCGAAGTGCCCGTTGTCGTTGATCATATGGGCAGAGTACCAGTGGAGCAGGGTGTAGAATCAAAAGCCTTTGAGCTTCTGTATGATCTGCTCACGAAAAGTGACAAGTATTGGGTGAAAATCAGTTGCCCCGAGCGTTTATCAAAAACAGGTCCTCCGTACTCAGATGTCGACTCTATCGCCAAATCGCTGGTAGATGCGGTGACTGACCGTGTTTTATGGGGTACAGACTGGCCCCACCCGAATATGAAATCACATATGCCCGATGACGGGCAGTTGGTTGATCGTATTATGCACATCGCTAATACTGATGAGTTGCGCCAGAAAATACTGATCGACAACCCGACCCGACTTTATTGGTCATAAATAATAACTCTGAGGAAATCACATGAACCCGGTAGCCGTACGTAACATAAAACGTGCTAATCCAGATGTCATTGACCAGCTAGCGGGCCTTGGTGTTGCAACCGTGCATGAGTCAAATCAGCGTCAGGGGTTAATGAAACCCTATATGCGACCGGTATGGTCGGGTGGTCGGGTGGCGGGTAGTGCAATTACTATTCTTACTCAGCCAGGCGATAACTGGATGATCCATGTTGCCATAGAGCTATGTCAGCCCGGTGATATTCTGGTTGTCGGGTGTACAGCAGACAACACCGATGGCATGTTCGGAGATTTACTGGCTACTTCAGCGATGGCGCGTGGTGTGAGGGCACTGGTAACGGATACTGGTTGCAGAGATGTTTCTGATCTCAAAAAAATGGGATTCCCGGTTTGGTCGAAAGCAATCTCCGCCAAAGGTACGGTTAAAGAAACGCTGGGTTGTGTGAACATTCCGGTGGTCTGTGGTGGTGAGATTATAAACCCCGGTGATGTCATTGTGGCTGATGATGATGGTGTGGTCTGTATTCCACGCCATGCAGCACCAGCTGTGCTTGAAGCGGGTCAGGCGCGTGAGGCCAACGAAGGTGAAAAAAGAGACAAGCTTGCGTCTGGTGTATCAGGACTCGATATGTATGACATGCGCCCGCGGCTTAAAGATTCAGGTTTGGTGTATGTCGACACGCTCGACGATTTGCCATAACTTAATAACAACAACGTATAACCACGGACACTGAGAATGATTGTCGATTGCCATGGGCACTATACAACCGCACCTGATGAGCTAGGTGATTATCGGGATCAGCAAAAATCTGACCTGGCCACTGACCCGATGTTTGCCCACAAAAAAGGCATTGTTTCGGTAACGGACCAACAGATAATCGACAGTCTGGAGGGTGCGCAACTTAAGTTACAGCGAGAGCGTGGGACTGACCTGACGATCTTCTCACCACGCGCAAGCTGGATGGGTCATCATATTGGTAATATCACGACCAGCGAAACGTGGACTCAACACTGTAACGATTTAATTTATCGTATAACACAGCTATATCCGAAAAATTTTGTCGGCGTAGCGCAGTTACCGCAAACCCCCGGTGTTGCCCCACACGCTTGCGTGGCAGAGATTGATCGCTGCGTAAACGAGTATGGGTTTATCGGAATAAATCTAAACCCTGATCCCTCTGGCGGGTACTGGACTGACCCGCCTCTGGGTGATAAGTACTGGTACCCGATTTATGAAAAAATGGTCGAACTTGATGTGCCGGCGATGATTCATGTCAGTGCCGCGTGTAACCCGGCCTTTCATACTACCGGTTCGCATTACCTTGGCGCAGATACCACGGCTGTGATGCAGGTGATTACCAGTGATCTGTTTAAAGAATTTCCCACGCTGAAATTTATTGTGCCACACGGCGGTGGTGCTGTTCCTTATCATTGGGGGCGCTTTCGGGGTCTTGCTGACATGATGGGCAAGCCGCCATTAAGTGAGTTGATTCTTAACAACGTCTACTTCGATACTTGTGTTTATCATCAGCCGGGAATAGATTTATTGCTAAAAGTCATACCCGCAAAAAATATATTATTTGCCTCTGAAATGGTCGGTGCCGTGCGTGGCATCGATCCGGAGACTGGTCACTACTTCGATGATACCAAGCGTTATATAGATTCGAATACCGATATAAGTGCAGCGGATAAAGAGGCGATTTTTTCTGGTAACGCGCAAAAGGTATTCAGCCGCTTGCACCTGGCAGGTCAGGGCCGTTGAAGCAGGGTGATGAGGGAGTACCGTGTACCTGGATGCGCGGTGGTACTTCTAAAGGTGCGTTCTTCTTAAAAAAGGATCTCCCCTCTGATACTGTCGAAAGAGATAAACTGTTACTTTCCATAATGGGTTCGCCTGACCCTCGGCAGATTGATGGTATTGGCGGTGCTGACCCTCTATGCAGCAAGGTTGCTATTGTCTCTGAGTCCGCTCAGCAAGGCGCTCAAATCGATTACCTGTTCCTGCAGGTGTTTGTCGATCAGGCGGTGGTCGCTGATGCACAGAATTGCGGAAATATTCTAAGCGGTGTCGGCCAGTTTGCAATTGAGCAGGGCTTGCTTAAAGCCAGTGACCCGAGCACAGAAGTAAAAGTTTATATGGAGAACAGTCAGCAGACAGCGGAAATTACCCTTGAAACTCCGGGTGGTAAAGTTACTTATCAGGGGGCTGCGCAAATTGATGGTGTGCCCGGTACATCGGCTGCTGTGCTGCAAAACTTCCCTGAAGCCGCTGGTTCCAGTTGTGGTGCGTTGCTGCCAACAGGTAATCAGGTTGATATCGTCGACAATGTTCCGGTGACCTGTATTGATAACGGTATGCCGGTGGTGATCATCCGTGCCGTAGACATGGGTATTACCGGCTATGAATCAAGAGAGTCTCTCGACGCCAATGAGGTGCTGAAAAAGAAGCTTGAATCCATCCGACTGCAGGTGGGAGAGCGTATGAACCTGGGAGACGTCAGTGATAAATCAGTACCCAAAATGACCATGGTAGCAGCACCTGAAAATGGTGGCGCAATTACCACCAGAACGTTCATTCCTCATCGCTGCCATGCCTCCATTGGAGTGCTTGGCGCGGTCAGTGTTGCCACGGCGTGTATGCTGAAAAATTCAACGGCGGCTGAATTTGCACAACTACCGGTTACGGATGCAGGTGAAGATACACTGATTTCTGTTGAGCACCCGATTGGTGAAACCAGTGTGGTAATGAACGTCAGTGGGGTTGATGAAAATTTAACGTTGAATAAGGCGGCAATCCTCCGTACTGCCAGAAAGCTATTTAGCGGGTCGGTTTTCGCCTCGACCTGACTTTCCGCTATCGGCTGAATTGTGACCTTTTATGATAAAGGTGCTTCAGTGTGTCGTTAGCCGTATTAGAGCTTGCCTGGCATGGCATAATAGTGTCAGACCTCCGGCTGTTAATGGAGAGGCGCTGGTCGCGTCCGTCACCAGATTGAGACTATTGATTAAGGGTTAAGCTATGTTAAATAAAAAAGTTATCATCCCGATAATAGGGGCCATACTTGTGGCGCTTGGTGTCAATCTTGAACAGTTCGGGATCGATCTCAACCAACTCACCGGCGGTGCGTCTAACGGCAATTCAACTAGTAGTAGCGCCAATACCAGTAACGCAAGCGGCACGATTACGTCATCCACCACAGCAGGCTACAAGCCTGGGCCAAAGTGGTCAAAAACAAGCCCGGCTTTAAATCTCCATCATATTTTTGAAGGTGAAATAAACCGTAAAGGGAAGCCGGTGGGTTATCACTCAAGGCCTGGTGGTAATGACGCAGACGGTGCTCGCATTGTCAGTATCAAAGACCGACCCAACCAGGTGGGAGTCTATACCGCAAATATCGAGATCCGCGACGGTAATCAATGGAAAAGTAAATTCTCAAGTTTCTTTCCTGACAGCATGTCGCAACAAGAAGTGACCAACGCCATACTCAGCGCTTATAAGAACAGTAAGAACAAGAAAAAACAGCCTTGGCAGGGCCCGTCGGGTTTGGGGTTTGATATTCAGGGTTACACTATGTCACGCGGTGATATCAATACCGCATTCCCAATTTTTCGGAGATAAACATGGCTGATTTGGAATTTTATCGCGATGAAGAAGGTAACCCTTGCGCGCGTGGCAGCGACGACAGGCTGGCGACCTTTATACAAACTGACTTGCAAGAATCTGTTGGTGTTATCACTGACTTGATTACTTTGTTAAAAAGCGACAAAGAGCATGCTGAATTTAATGGTAACGCTCATAGTGTGACCATAACGCCGGCGACCGTGGTGATTGATTCGAATTTTGATGATGAAACACCGGACCGCAGGCTCGCTCGTGACGAGCTGATATCTTATGTTGAAGATTGGCTGAAGTTTGTAACAACATCTACTCAGGCGTAGCACCAGTCATTGTTCTTTAATCATGCGCAGCTACTCTGCTCGCGCCACCTACTACATTAGTATCAAACTAACATGAAAAAAGCGGCGCGATTTGGTACCTGGCCATCCTCCATTACAGCAGAACTTATGTGCTCCTCTAGTGTAGGGGTATCGCATGCCAGACTTTTTGACGGGGACATCTACTGGTTAGAAAACCGACCTGAGGAGCAGGGACGTAGTGTCATTGTTAAGCAGTCCGTCGTTAGCCTTTCAGGTGCTGCTGCATTGGCTGGTGCGCCTGTTGAAGTTATCCCTGCCGCATATAATTGTCGTACTCAGGTGCATGAATATGGCGGGGCGTCATTTTTGCCGACTGAGGAAGGTGTTTTTTTTGTTAACCAGTCTGATCAGCAAGTCTATAAGGCAGTTGGAGGTGCGGTTGTCGCAGTCACCCGGCAGGCAGGTACGCGTTTTGCCGACTTCGCCTACAGTGCACATCGGAAAATGCTGGTTGCTATTGCCGAAACGCATGATGCAGATTGTCAGGAGCCAACTAATAGTCTGGTATCTGTAAATATTGAAACCGGTCAGGTCATTACCCTTCGGGAGGGGCAGGATTTTTATGCGTCAGCATCGTTTTCCCCTGATGGTAATCAGCTGTGCTGGCTCTCGTGGATGCACCCAAATATGCCATGGGATGGCACCGAGCTCTTTAAGGCAGACGTGACTGATCACGGCGCCCTCTCATCGGTAAGTAAGGTAGCTGGGGGTGATGCTGAGTCCATTTTTCAACCTGAATGGAGTCCGACTGGTGAGTTGTATTACGTGTCTGATCGTTCTAACTGGTGGAATATTTACCGTTATTCTGCCGATACTGATTTTGCGGTGTGTCCGATGGATGCGGAGTTCGGTATGCCGCAATGGGTCTTTGGTATGCGTCGCTACAGCTTCGTTGATCAGAATACTATTGTTAC
The DNA here is from genome assembly GCA_036873875.1 of Laminaria ephemera. Taxonomy (NCBI): domain Eukaryota; class Phaeophyceae; order Laminariales; family Laminariaceae; genus Laminaria; species Laminaria ephemera. The sequence goes on from JAYJMJ010209184.1 coordinate 118,979, forward strand.
CTCATACGGTCGGGCGGGGTCCGACTCACTGGCATTGATCGATGTAAACACTGGCCAGCATACAGATGTATCACTTCCGCATAGCAGCTATCAGTCCGTACATAGCAATGACGGTGTCATTTGTTATATCGCACAATCGCCGACTAGCTTTGCTTGTCTTTATCTCAGTGACGCAAGCTCAATAGAAACTTCAGAGTCAATAGTCCGTCTGTCGTCAAATATAAGTATTGACCCCTCAAACTATTCGCAGGGTGTATCGATAAGTTATCCGAGTGCCGGAGGCATAGAGGCACATGGCTTTTTTTATCCGCCTGTGAACGTCGATTATGATGGGCTGGCAGATGAGTTGCCGCCTTTGATTGTAATGATTCACGGCGGTCCGACATCATCAACGCAAAATGACCTTAGCTTAAAAATTCAGTTCTGGACTAATCGCGGGTTTGCCGTTTTTGATTCAAATTATCGGGGCAGTACAGGGTTTGGCCGGGTATATCGTGATGCATTAAAAACCCAATGGGGGGTGGCTGATGTTGAAGACTGTGATTATGGTGTTCGGTATTTGGTAGATAAGAAGCTTGTCGATCAGGATCGTGTTGCTATTCGTGGTGGCAGTGCGGGCGGTTTTACAGCACTTGCTGCACTGGCAATGACCGATACCTTTAAGGCTGGCGCCAGTCTTTACGGAGTGACTGACCTCACCGCGCTGGCGACCGATACTCATAAATTTGAGTCACGTTACCTCGATAGTCTCATTGGTGCTTACCCTGAAGAAAAAGCACTCTATGAATTCAGATCACCGATTACTCATGCTGATGCTATTAATTGTCCGGTTATTTTTCTGCAGGGTCTGGACGACAAAGTGGTGCCCCCAAGTCAGGCAGAAATGATGATTGAGGTATTGCTGAAAAGAAAGCTTCAAGTTGCCTATCTCCCTTTCGAAGGTGAAGGTCATGGCTTTCGACAAAGCGATTCAATAATTAAAGCATTTGCTGCAGAGCTTTGGTTTTACGGAGAAGTATTTGGCTTTGGTGCCGAAAAAGTAGAGGGTGTTGATTTTCTATCAAGTTGAACCTGAATGATCTGCCCTGCGACCGCATGCATCAGTCCCATCGCAGTACAGGTTCGTCCAGCGCAGAGCTTTGTTCCTTAAGTGCCAGTATATGATCATCCCAGTAGCGATGGCCTGCAAGCCAGGGGAATGCTTGTTGAAAAGCCGGTTCTTCGCGTCGTTGATCAAGCCATGCGGCATAGTGAATAATACGCAGCGTACGCAGTGCTTCAATCAATCCCAGTTCCGCAGAATCAAAATCCCTGAACATGGTGTAGCCGTCAAGTAAGTCGGCTAGTCGGGCTTGTTGGTACAGTCTGTCACCGGATAGAAATAACCATAAATCCTGAACTGCCGGGCCAGTGCGCGCATCGTCAAGGTCAACGATATGCGGTGTTTCATCACGCATTAGAATATTGCCGGGGTGGAAGTCGCCGTGCAGGCGAATTTCCTGTGCGCCAGCGTAGTCTTCAAAGCGGCATTCTACTTTGGCCAGTAAGTCGGTGATCAGGCTTTCGTAAGCCCGGGACAGCTCTGGTGGCAATCGATCGTTGTCGATCAGGTAGTCGGCAGAAGTATGTCCCAGCGTTTCAGTATCAACGCGGCTTCTGTGTTTAAAGCGTCGGGTTTCAGAAACCTTGTGCAGGCGCCCGATAAATCGACCGATGATTTGCAGCTGCTCGGGGTTGTCCAGCTCTGGTGGTCGTCCTCCACGCACCGGATACAAAGCAAAGAAAAAACCGTTGTGTTTGCGTAGCGTGTTGCCATCGCTGTCGGCTATGGGGGCGACTACCGGTATCTCAGCGTCGCACAATTCCTGTGCGAAGCTGTGTTCTTCGTTAATCTGTTCATCGGTCCACCGGCCAGGGCGATAAAATTTTGCGATCAGTGGTTCGCTATCATCAATGCCCACCCGGTAGACCCGGTTTTCATAGCTGTTCAGGGCCAGCAGCCTGCCATCGCAGTTGAGTTCTGGCTGGGCTTCGATCGCATCAATGATCGTATCGGGAGACAGAAGTGCAAATCCGTCTGAAGAGGGTGTCTGCGGTGAATAATCTTCAGGTGTCAAGAGCGCTGACTCCGGATGTTGCTCGGTTTGGTGGTGTGGTACCTGTCAGGCAGTCTGGCGAATGGAGCGAATATGACACGATGGACAGCTTTCCGGGAATGCTGCTTTTGCGCCGTAAATTCAGCATGACGGGCATCGGTGTAATAATTAATTATGCTAAACTTGCGCGAATTGTTAAAAAGGTGGTCCGTTCTGCATCGAAATTCGAGAAAAGTGTCAAAAATCGATTTTTTGTCTGCGGACGATCCTAGCACCTGATTCCAGTGATTTCGCTGGTAGCCGCGCGGAGTGTGGCGGATTTACCATGCGATGTCTATGTTTTGGGCTGTCCTGCTTGCTTGCAGGCGTGGGCTGCTCAAGTGTACCGCTGAACCGTGTTCAACAGATTATAAAGGTTTACTCATAAAAAGATGGATATCCGCAAAGTTAAAAAGCTGATCGAGCTATTGGAAGAATCCGGAATCTCTGAGATAGAAATCAAAGAAGGCGAGGAGTCTGTGCGAATCAGTCGTGCGATTACGTCGCCCGTGATGGCGGCTCCGGCACCTGTTGCTCAGGTGGCGATGCAGCAAGTAGCGCCAGCACCATTGGCCATGGGTAAATCAGCTGAACCTGAGCCAGAGATCGAAGAAGGCACTGTTATTAACTCGCCAATGGTAGGCACTTACTACGCGTCGCCGTCACCAGGATCTGCTGCGTTTGTTTCTGTCGGGCAATCGGTAAAGCCGGGCGATACCATCTGTATCGTTGAAGCGATGAAAATTCTCAACCAGATTGAATGCGAGATCAGCGGTACGATTAAAAAGCTGCTCGTTGAGGATGGGCAGCCCGTCGAGTTCGGGCAGCCTTTGATGGTCGTTGACGAATAAGCTCATGAAAAAGGTATTAATAGCTAACCGGGGCGAGATCGCTCTGCGTATTATGCGCTGCTGTCGCGATATGGGTATCGGAACAGTTGCAGTCTATTCAACGGCAGACAGAGAGCTTAAGCACGTCAGGCTGGCTGACGAAGCGGTATGTATCGGTCCTCCACAGTCGACAGACAGTTACTTAAATATACCTGCGCTAATCAGTGCAGCGGAAATCACCGACGCCGATGCGATCCACCCCGGCTATGGTTTTTTGTCAGAGAATGCAGACTTCGCCGAGCGTGTTGAATCCAGTGGTTTTACTTTCATAGGGCCCTCGCCCAAAGTGATCAGGCTGATGGGTGACAAGGTCAGTGCTATTCAGGAAATGCGTGCAGCTGGCGTGCCTTGTGTTCCGGGCTCAGATGGACCGCTTGGTGATGATCCGAAGCTCAACCTCGACATGGCGAATAAAATCGGCTACCCCATCATTATCAAAGCAGCTGGTGGTGGTGGTGGACGTGGTATGCGTGTTGTTCGTGGCGATGATGAACTGATCGAATCGATTCAGTTAACCAAGACCGAGGCGGCAGGTGCGTTTAATAATGATGTCGTCTACATGGAGAAATTTCTTGAAACACCTCGCCATGTTGAATTTCAGGTGCTTGCAGATACCCATGGTGAGGCGATTCATTTAGGTGAGCGTGATTGCTCGATGCAGCGCCGTCACCAAAAAGTAGTAGAAGAAGCACCAGCACCCGGTATTACTCCTGAACAAAGAGCTTTCATGGGGGCGCGTTGTGTCGATGCCTGTAAGCGACTGGGCTACCGTGGTGCAGGTACGTTTGAATTTTTATATGAGAACGGTGAATTCTATTTCATTGAAATGAATACCCGTGTCCAGGTAGAGCATCCCGTAACAGAGATGATTACCGGCATTGATATTGTCAAAGAGCAACTGCGAATTGCGGCAGGTAATCCGCTGACGTACAAGCAGGAAAACGTAAAAATAAACGGCCATGCGTTTGAATGTCGCATTAATGCAGAAGATCCGGTTACCTTTATGCCTAGCCCTGGTCTGGTAGAGCAGTTTCACCCGCCCGGCGGTCTGGGGGTGAGGGTAGATTCGCATATTTATAACGGTTATCGCGTGCCGCCTTATTATGATTCCATGATTGGCAAGCTCATTGTGCATGGTAATTCGCGTGAGTCTGCAGTAGCCAGAATGCGTGGTGCGTTGAGTGAAGCGTTTATTGTTGGTATCAAAACCAATATACCGTTGCTGGTATCAATTATGGACGACGAAAACTTTGCAGAGGGCGGCACAGATATTCACTACCTGGAAAAGAAGCTGGGTATCGCATGATTAGCGGTAACAATGTCTATGTGCGATCTAACTGTTGAACGGTAAGCACGTTGAACGATAACTATATGCTGGTAACGGTCCATGTTGATCGCGATCATGCAGAAAGGGTAGAGGCCGCTCTGCTTCAGTTCGGGGCGCTGTCATGCACTTTTGAAGACGCCACTGATACACCTATTCATGAACCTTTACCCGGTACAACACCGCTGTGGAATGCAGTGGAAATAACGGGCATGTTTGCAGAGTCTGCCGACGGTGAATTGGTAGCGACTCTGCTACAGAATGAAGTCAGTGTTCTTACCCGTCAGGACATCGTTCTTAAAGATTTGAAAGGTCGTGCCTGGGAGCGCGTCTGGATGGAAGATTTTAAGCCGATTGAAATCAATCAGAATTTATGGGTTGTGCCGACCTTCTGTGAGCCCCCGAATAAAGACGCAGTAAATATCAGTATTGATCCCGGGCTTGCATTTGGCTCAGGAACCCATGCGACGACATCGCTGTGTTTACAGTGGCTTGGCAAGCTGGATCTTAAAAACCGTACGGTAGTTGATTATGGCTGTGGGTCGGGAATACTGGCAGTTGCAGCAGCAATGCTGGGGGCAAAGCGAGTATATGCCTACGACATTGATCCCCAGGCGTTACTTGCCACAGAAGAAAACGCACAGCGAAACCATGTGGCTGGTCAAATTGAGATTTGTACCAAAGAGTCAGATCTTTTCAGCAATGCAGATGTCATTGTAGCCAACATCCTTTTAAGTCCGTTGCTTGATTTGCCAGCCCGCTTCGCTGACTTGCTGGCGGAAGATGGAAAGCTTGGTATGTCAGGCGTGCTGACAGAGCAGGTGGCAATGCTTGCGGGAGCCTATGCCACGCGATTCCAACACTGTGAAACGGAGATTCGTGATCAGTGGGTGCTTTATAGCGCTAGAAAGCAAGGGACCTTGCGGCCGTGAATAGCGTAGATGTAATTTATAGAAAATGTGTTCGAAATTCATCGTTTGAGGTTTGTACACAACACCGAAGGGTAAGCCCATGATCACACGTTGTAACCAATGTGGAACCAAATTCGAAATCAGTGCCGAGTTAGTGCAATCAGATGACCCCTCTGTTCGGTGTGGAGAGTGTTTATCGGTATTTGATGCGCGTGCGCAGCTGATCGGCGGAGATTCAATCCAGAATTATACCAGCGTCTCTGCGGGCAGGCAGGCAGCCAGGCGTCATGCCAGACGCACAGCAACACCGGCTGAAGCGAGTGTAGCTGTACCGGCGCACGCAGAGGCAGCCGGAACCGTTGATCAATATGCTCACATCAGTGACGACGACCTGGAGAATGCGGCCACCGTAGTTCTTGATCAGAACCTGTCTGACAATCAGATTCCAGCATCAGCACATCGGCCGACGCCGACCAGAGATCGCGTTAATGACGGCTTTTATTCCCCTGATATCGGTATTGGTCCAATCGATGGTCAACACCTTGAAGCAGCATCAGGCAGGCCTGTTAAGGCAGATACAAAAATAGATCCATCGATCAGTGTGGGTGGGAATCTCGATAGCACAAGCCTTGAATTTGAGCGCACTCTGGCACTCGAGAATTATTCACCACAAGCTGATGTTGATGCGCAAAGAACGATAAATGATCAAAATGAAGGGATCGCAAATGATCTCGGCGCGTTAAGAAACCCGGACTTCGATAACAGGCCGGCTGCGCCAGCCGATAACACTATTCGGGATGATCAAACGCAGCCATTAACGCAAGACCATGATTCAGTTGCAAGCTGGCAGCCTGATACACATCCGTTGTCAGATCAGAGCAGGCGTCCAGCCGCTGATCCGACGGCAGCGGCTTTGACCGGGCGTGATTATCCGCTGATCGATGAGGATTTATTGGCTGATCAATCCGATGGGTTTGAACGGCTGAGCGCTACAGCGGACCCCGATCGTCATCTGTCGCCTGAAGAGCTCGGTATTCAGCAAGGGGTCGATACGACTGATTTTAATCACCAGAATGACGCCCTTCAGGAATTTGAAAAAGATCAAAGTTCAGCGAGCGAGTTGCGCCAATATGTCAGCACAAGGGGTGGCGCAATAGTTTCGGGCAGGGACACAGGGCAGCGCAGAAAAACCCGTCAATCAACGTCAATGCTAAAGCCGTTGCTGCTGGTTTGTGTGCTCGCCGCAGGTGCGCTTTATTTTGCTCGCGATACCATTGCTACCATGAACTTGCCTGAACCCGTGCTAAGCGTGTTTTGTGGTATTGCCGGGTGTGAACTGCCGCTGCAAAAAGATGTTGAGCAGCTGGAGTTGGTTCGCCACCAGATGGCCAGCCATAAAACACTCGATAATGTTCTGGTCTTCACTGTTGACTTGATCAACCGTGCCAATTTTCCACAGCCTTACCCGGCGCTGGTGGTGACGATGGCTAATAGTGATGGTGAGTCTGTTGCCTTTCGTAAATTCCAACCCGATGAATATCTTGAAGAAGATCCTGCGCTAACCCGGTTGCCTGCAGGCATGCCGGTTAGAATCAAATTTGAGATAGTTGATCCCGGTCCCGAGGCGCTGTCGTCTGAGCTTAGCTTTGAATAGCTTCTCGTCATTCGTTTCTGATCGCGGCGTTCACAAGATCTGGGTGTGTGACTTACAATTTTGTCTATATGTTGTAGCAAGACAGATTTAATATTCAAAAGCGATAGAAAACCAGGTGCCAACCTGGTTTATTCAGTTAGAAGTGCCCGCAAGTATGACTTGCCTTTGAGGGTTCCACTGCAGCGGTCGTCTTGATCATTTAGCTTTGCCGGTAACGACAGGAAACGACAAGAAGCCTGTGAATCCTGCTTGTGGCTCTGATAGAATGTGCGCCCGCCTGTAGTCTTAAGCTACACAGCGCATGATTCATTGAATATTTTCAACGTAGTTGCAATAGCGATATGCCGTTGCAAAGAGTGAACAACGTTTCGCTTGATATCTGATTTGTGAGACCTGATGCAGCTAGGCCGCTTTACATTTGATCAACCTTTAGTGCTTGCGCCAATGGCAGGTGTCACTGATCGGCCGTTTCGAATTTTGTGCAAAAAACTGGGTGCCGATCTCGCTGTATCAGAAATGGTCACATCAAATTCTGCACTATTTGCATCACGCAAAACTCAAACACGCATGGATCATCGCGGTGAAACAGAACCTCGTATCGTACAAATAGCTGGTGGTGATGCTGACATGATGGCAAGCGCGGCCCGCCTTAATGAGTCACTGGGTGCGCACGTCATAGATATCAACATGGGGTGTCCTGCCAAGAAAGTGTGTAACAAACTCGCTGGATCAGCCCTTTTATCTGACGAGCCACTGGTGTATAAAATTCTATCGGCTGTTGTTAAAAGTGTTGATATACCTGTCACCTTAAAAATAAGAACAGGACCTGATCGAAACAACAGAAATGGAGCCACCATCGCCCGTATTGCACAAGACTGCGGTATTGCGATGTTATCGGTTCATGGTCGTACCCGTGCCGATAAATTCCTGGGGGAAGCAGAATATGACACCATTGCGGAAATTGTTCAGGCTATTGATATTCCGGTGCTTGCCAACGGAGATATTAATTCGCCTGCTGATGCCCGCCGGGTCTATGAAATGACTGGTGCTGCAGGAGTCATGATTGGCAGGGCCGCACAGGGTAATCCGTGGATCTTTCGTGAAGTAAAGCACTACCTAAAAACTGGTAAAACGTTAGCACCACCAGACGCTGCTGAAAAAGCCCGGGTGTTGAAATGGCATTTGAATAACCTATACGAACTTTATGGTGAATTCAGCGGAGTGCGAATTGCCAGAAAACATATCGCCTGGTACTGCAAGGGAAAGCCGCATGCGGCCGATTTCAGGCAAAGCGTCTATCGATTGGAAACTGCAGAAGAACAACTCGAACACATCGAACTGTTTTTTAAGTCAGACAGTTGGGAGTCAACTAATACCGCCCTGAGTATAGCTTCATGAGTGTGGAAGTTGGCTCGCCTTTGCAGGAACAGGTCGAAAAAGAACTGGAACAATACTTCCGCAGGCTTAATGGTCAAGCGCCCAGTGAGTTGCATGATCTGGTTATCGGTCAGGTTGAAGAGGTTTTGTTCAGGGTGGTGCTGAGGCATTGTGACGGCAACCAAAGTCGCGCTGCAGCTTGCCTGGGCATCAACCGTGGAACTCTGCGAAAAAAATTATTGCAGTATAACTTAGCCTGATTTCCTGCTGCGGCAACACAGCTGTAAGTAACCGTCGGGATTGTCCGGCGAGATATATAGTGCAGTAAAAACCTGATTGCACTGAGCGTGATCGACAATGGTCAACGTTTGTAATTTTCGCAACCAATAAAAATTAAGAATTTATCATGATAAAAAAGATTCAGCGTGCTTTGATCAGTGTTTCCGATAAGAACGGAATCGTTGAATTTGCCACTGCACTGCATCAACGAGGAGTCGAAATATTATCAACCGGTGGTACTGCAAAAGAGTTGTCTTCAAAAGGCTTGCCGGTTATCGAAGTCGCGGACGTCACCGGGTTTCCGGAAATTATGGGGGGTCGTGTAAAAACGCTGCATCCCAGGATCCATGGGGGAATACTAGGTCGGCGTGATACTGATTCCCAGGTCATGGAAGATCATGATATTGGCGCTATTGATCTGGTGGTTGTGAATTTATATCCATTTCAACAAACAGTGGCAAAGGCCGATTGCACACTGGAGCAAGCGATCGAAAATATTGATATTGGCGGTCCAGCCATGATCAGGGCAGCTGCTAAAAATCATAATGATGTTGTGATTATCACTGAACCGACAGACTATCAGGTAATCCTTGCCGAACTATCCGAACACGATGGCAGCGATCTGCCAACCCGCTTTGCTTTGGCAAAAAAAGCATTTGCACATACAGCACAATATGATGCGGCGATTGCCAGTTATCTTATGTCCAGGGCACAGGATGGCAGTGGCTCATCAGGTTTTGAAAGCAGCATCAATCTTCGATTTGAAAAGCAGCAAGATCTCCGTTATGGCGAAAATCCGCATCAGGAAGCGGCGTTTTATAAAGAGCCCGGTGTGATCCCGAATACCATTGCGCATGCCACGCAGATACAAGGTAAGGAGCTGTCATTTAACAATATTGCCGATGCCGATGCAGCACTTGAATGTGTGAAACAATTTTCCGGAGTGGCCTGTGTCATTGTTAAGCATGCTAATCCGTGCGGAGTGGCGGTCGCTGATTCGATAGAGCAAGCATATGAGTTGTCCTATCGCACTGATCCTGTATCGGCCTTTGGTGGCATAATCGCCTTTAACGTGCCATTAAATGCCGCTGCCAGTCAGTTGATTGTTGACCGTCAGTTTGCCGAAGTCATTGTGGCGCCCCGCGTAGATGCAGATGCATTGTTGATACTGGCTACAAAACCTAATATCAGAGTACTAGAGTGCGGTGGATCTGAAGTCAGTAATACCGCTGGCAAAGATTATCGTCGGATTAACGGCGGGCTGTTGGTACAGGATTCTGATTTAAAAATCGTCAGTGAGGCGGATCTTAAAACAGTCACAAGCCAGGAACCTACAGCGACACAGCTGCGCGATTTATTGTTTGCCTGGAAGGTGGTTAAATTTGTTAAATCCAATGCGATAGTATTCTGTCATGACGGAGCCACCATTGGTGTTGGTGCAGGGCAAATGAGTCGTGTTTACTCGGCAAAAATTGCAGCCATTAAAGCGCATGATGCCGATCTTGATATCAAAGGCTCTGTAATGGCATCCGATGCATTCTTTCCGTTCCGCGATACCGTAGATCAGGCCGCGGAAATGGGGGTCAGCGCTATTATTCAGCCGGGTGGTTCAATGCGGGACAATGAAGCGGTGGAAGCTGCAAATGAGCACGGTATTGCTATGGTGTTTACCGGCATCAGACACTTCCGCCATTAGAGACCCTTGCCAGAGGTGGGTCAAGTTGATGTTTTTTTAAAGCACTCAGGTAGAGAAACAAGGTACGGTAGTGATGCTACTGTAGTATTTACTCAATTTCGGAAAAATTATGAAAACTATGACCTGCAAGCAACTTGGTGGAGCATGCGATGAAACCTTCAGTGCTAACACCTTTGAAGAGATGGCAGACTTAAGCAAGCAGCACGGTATGGAAATGTTTCAGAAAGGCGATGAAGCGCACTTGAAAGTAATGGGTGAGATGAAAGCTATGATGGAAAAGCCCGGCGCGATGGAAGAGTGGTTTGCGGCTAAAAGAAAGCAGTTTGAAGATCAGGCCGAAGACTAGGTTTGTGAGGTTAGTTGTAAATTAAAAGAAGGGATATGCCATTAGCATTTACTGCCAATGGCATACCCGTATTCGTTACAAAACAAGCCAGCTTGTTAGTCGCTGCTAAGGCTTGATAATGGTTGTAGCGCCTCGCCCGTTTTAAACATGATCTGAGAGCCAACAGCCAGGTTGTTTTTTTCAAACCAGCCGGCGTTGACCTCCAAAGCGTATGTAACATCCACCGTTGATGGATAACGATCAACACCCGGCTGCATGGTTTGCATCTCGGCGATGGTGCCGTCTTCAGTGATGAAAGCGATATCCAGCGCAATCAAAGTATTTCGCATCGTAAACGTGCGAGGACGGTTGTTTTGATAGACAAACAGCATACCGCAGTTTTCACCCATACTTTTCCGAAACATTAGCCCGTAACGTCTGCTGCGTTCGTCCCCCGCGACTTCAACTGTTAACGATTTATTGGCAATATCAAGAATGCTGGAGCCCTTGCAGGGTTCAGCTTCTGCGCTGCTGATGTTGGGCTGTACCAGGAAGCAAATTAGTGCCAGGCAACCCAGCAGTTTAGTATTTATCGTTTTCATGTGCCCTCGTCTAAAAAATGTAAATCTATTGGTTTGCCAGCCAGGTAATAACATCCGCAGTTTTTGGCTGAAGTTTGGTCCACACCTGAAAAGAGATTGCTGCCTGTTCTGCAAGCATGCCTTTACCGTCAATCGTTTTGTTGGCGCCTTGTTCTGCAGCCCATTGCAGGAATGAAGTGGGTTCGTTTTTATAGGCAAGGTCGTAACAAACGGTATGAGAGCCCACCAGTCTGGTATCAGAGACAGGCAGACTGGATGTCAGGCTGGCTGAGGTGGCATTGATCAGCAAGTCAGGGGTATCGTCAAATTGGGGATTCTCTGCTGAAGTACTTTGAATGTGAAAGAGATCGGCAAACTCTAGGGCCAGTTGTCTGGCTTTTTGCTCGGTTCGATTAGCAACTATCAGACTGGCCGGGCTCTCGGCGATGATCGGCCCGAGAATTCCCCGCGTCGCACCACCCGCTCCGAGCACTACAATATTTCTGCCCTTCAGGTCGACCTCCTGATTACTAATCAAGTCGTTGACCAGGCCGGCTCCGTCCGAATTGTGACCGCATAGGCGGTTTTCTGCGTCCATGTAGACTGTGTTAACGGCCTTTGCTCTTTTTGCTGTTGCGCTAACTGCATCACATTGTGTAAATGCTTGTTCTTTAAAGGGTGCGGTAACGTTGCAGCCTTTGCCGGAGTGGGCGAAAAACTCCCTCAGGTCGTTTTCGAATTGCTCGGGTGTCGAAAGTTTTCGCTGATAATCGATTTGGAGATCGAATTGTTGCGCGAATTGAGTGTGAATCTGTGGTGACTTACTTTGTGCAATAGGGTTGCCGAAAACGGCAAAGCAGGTGGTCATACACTTGGGTCCGGTTGGTGATTCCAGCCAGTTTACGATGCGACCACGGGTGGTGCCACTACCCGTCGCTGGTTGGTGGTCGTGTCAGCTTCATTCTATAATCAACAAACTTCAATGAACCTGATTTCCGGAGCATCAGTGAATAGCAGCTACCCCAGCACCAGAATGCGGCGCATGCGCAGCGAAGGCTTTAGTCGGCGTCTCATGCGTGAAAATACCGTCACAGTCGACGACCTGATTTATCCGGCCTTTGTGATTGAAGGGACTGGTGAAAGTCATCCGGTGCCCAGTATGCCGGGAGTCAGTCGTCTGACCATTGACCTCCTGCTGCGCAAGGCAGAGTCCCTGGTCCGTGCTGGCATCCCGTGCCTGGCGCTGTTTCCGGTGACCCCGGACGAAGTTAAAACCGACAAGGCCGAACAAGCCTACGATCCTGACGGACTGGCACAACGTACCGTGCGTGCTCTCAAGGCGGAGTTTCCAGAATTGGGGGTTCTTACAGATGTTGCACTTGATCCCTACACCTCGCATGGTCAAGACGGCCTCATGGATGACAGTGGTTATATTGTCAATGATGAAACCGTGGAAGTACTGGTGCGTCAGGCAGTCAGTCATGCCGAGGCCGGTGTTGATATCGTCGCTCCTTCCGACATGATGGATGGTCGTATTGGTGCGATAAGGCAAGCGCTCGAAAGTAATGGTTATACCAACACAAAAATTCTTTCGTATGCCGCTAAATACGCGTCCTCTTTCTACGGGCCGTTCCGGGACGCTGTTGGATCATCTGGCACTCTGGGTGGTGCTAATAAATTTAGCTATCAGATGGACCCCGGCAATAGTGATGAAGCACTTAGAGAAATTGCTCTCGATCTGGATGAAGGCGCAGATATGGTGATGGTGAAACCGGGTCTGCCGTACCTTGACATTATTTCCCGCGCAAAACGTGAATTTGGCGTGCCTGTATTTGCTTATCAGGTGAGTGGTGAATATGCGATGCTGAAGGCCGCCAGCGCCAATGGCTGGCTGGATGAAAAGCAGGTGGTGATGGAGTCAATCATGTGCCTCAAGAGGGCGGGAACTGATGCGATCATGACCTATTACGCCTGTGATATTGCAGCCTGGCTGGATGAGTAGTCACTCTCTGATGTAAATAAATATCGACAGTATCAGCGACTAACCCAGAAAAAAATCAGGCGAAATTGCCAGCATGAACTAGAAGTAAAGGCGGGAAGACAGATTCCTTCTATATAACTTTTACTCATGAATCTGGTGAATTAACATGTCAGTTGCGCAAGATGTAATTACAACTAGTTTAACCGTTAAAAAGAGTGGTGGCTTTGTCACCTCTGCCGGGCGAAGTATCCTTTTGGCGTCTGTAGTGGCTTCGGTCATAGCATGCGCGCCTGCCCGAAACGTTGCCTATGATCCCGTCCGCCCTGCAGAAGTTGTTCTGGCTTCGTCGGTACTTATGGTGAAAAAAGATATTGATCTTGTCAGGCTTGAAGGGGTGCTGAATTCTGCTGAGGAGGTAGCGCGCGTTAGTGACCGGGCAGCTGAATTGTTTGGCGCAGATATGATTATCAAAGATCTAAGCGTCGATCCCTCTGTGGACGATGCCCAATGGGTGGATGCAGTTTTACAGACTGCTGAATCCATGCAGCATATAGACGGTTTTTCATTGGTGGCTGGTGGCGGTCATTTAACCGTGGGCGGCTCAGTTGATTCAGAAGCGACTGCCAATCAGATTGCCAATAAAGCCAGTGATCTTGCCGGTCTGAGTTTGGCTGTGAGCAGCGTAATATCCTATCCGGTAGATGCAGGTACACAAAGCGTTGTCACCACTGCTGAAGCAGAGCCAGCTGAACGTTTCGACGGAATTTCAGTGGCAGTGGTACCCGTTGCAGCATTGGAACAACAGGCTGTTGCGGTACAACAGGCAAGCATTCAATCTATACCCGCAGTATCAGTATTGCAGAATGAGCCAGTAATTGTTGTACCGGCCAGTTTGCAGCAGGGTGATGTTGTTGATACCGATTCTGATGGTGTAGCCGATGTGATCGATGGTTGCGACTCGCGGCCGGGTTATCCGGTTGATGAGCGCGGCTGTCAGTGGCTTGATGGATACCTTAAGGATGTGCGGTTTTACGGTAATACGGATCAGCTGACTGATTCTGCGAAAGGCTCGCTTGATATTGTTGCTTTCACCATGCTTGATCATCCTGTTTCCAAAATCGCAGTGCTGTCTTTTAGCAAAGATGGATCGCCAACCCAGATGCGTACTCAGGCTCGAAAGAGAGCGCATTCAGTGGTGAGGTATCTGGTTGCCAAAGGTGTAGATCAAAGTCGGCTCCAGGCGTTTGCTCTGGCGCATCGGGAAGGGGTGACTGAGCAGATATTAATTAAGGAAGTGGATTAAGTCTAAGTTGTTTGTCATGTATTGGCGCGCCGGTGATTTTACCGCGCGCTAAGCGATACCCGACCCTCGATAAAAGCCGGTAACATGCATGCAGGTTATCCGGTTAATCTTATGACGCGTTTTTTTGCAGATCCTCATTTTATTGTTGCACTGCTGCTTGGCCCATGTGTTTGGGCGGTATTGTATTTTCTGCAATTAAGCACTGCCTCGTCGTCTGTTGATCTAATATTACTTATATCCGTTTGCCTGGTTTATCCAGTGCTTGAAGAGCTTGCCTTCAGGGGGTTTATTCAATCCTGGTTACTGGATGCAGTTCAGTTTGCAAAAAAGCGGATGGGTGGTATCAGTATTGCCAATATCATCACCAGTGTAATTTTTGCGGCAGCACATTTGTTCAGTCAGCCTCCGTTGTGGGCTGCATCGGTGTTTTTGCCGTCATTGGTGTTTGGATATTTTCGTGAGCGCCATGATAGCGTTGTTCCGAGTGTCATCTTGCACTGCTGGTACAATACCGGTTTTTTTCTTATCCTTACATAGTCACCGTAAGCCGGTGGCGGGTATGACGTAGCCGGAGAATACAAATGCCTGATCGAAAAGCTGATCGCGCTGCAGATAGCGCTGGCATGTTTAAGTTGTGGCCCACCCACCTAATGCAACGTCAGTTGCCTGGTCACGAGAAACCTAATGAGTTACTACAATCACTCATCCTTCGCATGGACACCGAAGAAGAAAATTTAACCACCAACTATTTATCATCAGGTTTTCTACAGCAAAAAAATCCTGCAACGCAATGGCTTTTGCAATGTGTAAATAAAACCGTGGTTGATTATTTACACGAGACCGGACAGCGATATAAATCCGAGTGGCAGGTGCAAAGCTGGCCCAATATTAATCGTTTTGGCGATTATCATGATTTGCACAACCACCCCCACAGTTATCTCAGTGGCACCTACTATGTGCAAGTGCCGCAAAGCAACAGAGATCTGCCGGGGCGCGCGGATCGAAGGCCGGGTGCTATTTCGTTTTATGATCCAAGGCCGCAGGCGAATATGACTGCAGTAAAAAACGATCCGCAAATTGAAGCTGAACATACCGTCCTGCCGCAGGCGGGCAATATTTTATTGTGGCCTTCTTTTCTGCACCACTTTGTTCATCCCAACCTTTCCGATGAACCCAGAATATCAATTTCGTTCAATGTCGTTCTTAACTGGTCAGATGAATTACTGCCGCAGCAAAGCTGAGGCCCTGTACTGTTAGTTGTCCGCGACAGCGACTCGTTGCTGGGCCAGATTGTCAGAATAGTGCTTCAATGCCAGCTCAAATGACTGAACCAGAGACTGGTAGTAGTCTTGATGCAGTTCGGTAAAGTTGGCATAGGCAGTAAGCTCTGCGGTGCTTAAAGACCTCAGTGTGAAGGCCATCGCGAACAATGAATCCTGCTTGAAAAGCAATATCATGAGTTCTTTATCGCTGCGAATCAGGCCTGCCATTACTTGCTCGGCATTGACTTGCGGTGATTGATGCTCCTCAGCGTATTTTTCGATACAGCCACTTACAATCAGACCTGCATATTCAATCTCCACACCAATGATTGCATTGACTGCGCCGGCGCCAGTGTTTTCGTAGATGCGTTTGAATAACGGGTATCGGTTTGCCATCCATTCCGGACTGTTTGATCTGTTTTCTATGAAGCCCTTGATTTCACTGTCTGTTGACGGTTGTTTTTCAAGTGCTGTTATTTTGGAACCGGCGGCAGAAAGATACCAGCGTGAGATTTCCCCCGCTTCGGCTATAGCGGTAGTACTGGCCAGCCGCTGTTTCATTGTAGTTGACAGTAACTCTTCACTATCACTGGACAATTGTGGCTCGACGGTCTCTGCGCCGCAACGAAGCGCATGGTTTCTGGCGCTTTCTGAAATTTCCTGCGGGACGATTTTCAGCAGCGCATTCATGCCGCTCGACAGCAGAATTTGATTGTGCGGATTGGTGGGGGCAGTGGCCTGGGCGCTGCCGCAAATCAAGCACGCACAGAGACTGAGAGTGTTTAAAAAGTCAGAACGCATAGGAGACCAGTCGTGGCAGGTGTTTCGGGTTTCGACCAATAGTTTCATCTCTTGAGGCCAATCTGCGAAAAATCCGATGGAGGTGTTAGCAAACTGTTTGCTGATAGCCTGACATTCAGCTAAGTTACCGAAATAAAAAGCGCTCGTTGTTCTTGAGCCGGGGTGTTACCCCGCCAGAAGCACTGATCGTCCTTTCAATTTAGGTGAGGCAACTGTTGTGGGCAGGGTGACTGATGCGGGAATTTTCTTTGCGCAATTTCTTAAAAATCCGAGGCAGCTTGGGTCAGTTATTCCCAGTTCGGGGTTTCTCAAGCGACGTATCATCCGTAAGGCCAGGTTGTCTGCGGCAAAGGTAGTGGTCGAACTGGGTCCTGGTTCCGGTGGTACCACACGGGCTTTTCTGGGGGCACTGAAGGCCGATGCGGTGCTGCTTACGGTAGAGCTCAATGAAGGCTTGCATAAAATAGCCAGCCAGATTGATGATCCGCGCTGTATTGCCCACCATGGTAATGCTGCCGACCTGGAAGAAATCTTACGTCAGTACGGTCTTGGTGCTCCAGATGTCGTCATATCGGGGATTCCATTTTCTACCATGAATCCGGAACTCGGATCTTTAATCATTGAGTCCGTCCATCAGCAACTGGCACCCAATGGTCGCTTTGTGGCTTATCAGGTAAGCGCACAGGTTGACAAGCTCAACACCTGCTTCGGTGACAATAAAACCCTTGAGATAGAGTTTTTAAGTATTCCGCCAATGCGGGTCTGGTGTTGGCAAAAAACCGCTTAGATTGGCTCGCTGCCTCAGTGCGAAGATTGTTTGCCCGCAATGCGGCTGTGTATTGCTTTTTTGCTCAGTAGTTGGGGGCCAGCGCTTTAACAGTGGCTGTTTTCAAACAGGCTTTCGCCACGCTCATCGATAATTTGCTTGGCTTTGCTTACCGAGTGTTCTACCGCCATCTCCCGG
Source organism: Laminaria ephemera (assembly GCA_036873875.1). NCBI lineage: Eukaryota > Phaeophyceae > Laminariales > Laminariaceae > Laminaria > Laminaria ephemera. The sequence continues at coordinate 136,462 of JAYJMJ010209184.1, forward strand.
CCTGCGTGATTATCGGCACGGACAAATGAGCTGCTTTTGATTTCGCCGTCCTGATCCTTGCTGATCGTGCCTGCGGTACGAAACTGGCCGCCCTCTGCAATAGGCGCCGGGGAGATAGTAAATTGCTTGTATTCCTCGGTTTCTTCAGGTTTTGATTGCGTGTCGGCCGACTCACTACCGCCACCAAAAATAGATTTGAGCAAATTCTTAAAGGCCAATTTGATTCTCCGGATTGTTCCAATCAGTTGATCGTGATATTCGATGTCCGCGCTATTGTAGCCTGCGTTGCCGCCGTGACACACATAATGGTTCGCTTCAGCATATAATAAGGGATAATTCTCTGATGCCTGTCCGTGGTTGTTACAGTGAACATAATGGCTGGATGGCGAACTTTCGAGGTAAACAATGGCTTTTAGCTCAGATCTGTCATGCCCCTCCTGCGGGGTTGCGATAGAGGGTGTCTCTGCACATACCCGCAGTCTGCAATGCCCGCACTGTGCAAACTGGGTCTATCTGAGTAACAACGGCTGGGCTAGCGGCGGGTTATTCGAGCACGCGCTTGATGCTCCCTCGATGTTGCGCGTCGGTCGTACAGGAACGTTGGAATCAACAGGCAATTCGCCTCGTCGCTTTGTGGTGGCGGGCCGCATCCGGTTGTCTTATGCCGATGGTTACTGGGACGAATGGTGGCTTGAGTTCGACGATGCCAGGCATCAGTGGCTGGAAGAGGACGATGGTAGTTACCAACTACACACCACGACCAGTTTTAAGCTGCCGACCGAACAAGCTCTGGCGGTTAATGCTGGCGGTAGCCTCGAAATTGATGGTGCCAGCTGGTTTGTCACCGAACGTCTTGAGGCAGAAGTTGCCGGTACTGAGGGTTCTCTGCCGGTGGCCACCAGGCCTTCCGAACAAATTATTTGTGTCGATGCCATCGGTGGCGGCACTGAAATATCAATAGAAGCCAGCGGGCTGGATATCAGCATCACGCAAAGCCAGTCCATATCAGCGTCAGCCCTGGTGTGGGACTAGTCGGATAAGCCCATGCAAACAGCCAAACGATTAGCCGATATCCACCCGGATAAATTACTGGGGACATTGCAAGCGCACATTGATGACGGGCATGAGCAATCAGCGCTGCAAGCTATTCCTGACTTGCAGCTCAGTCACCCGCAGTTTCATAACGAACTCGATATCATAAAAAGAAAGCTTGCCGACAAGCTGCTGGATGGTGTCAAAGTCATTAATCCTGAAAGCGCAGAAATTTTTCGTTGCGTTAACTGCGGAGGCGGTCTGGCAAAACAGTGTCGGGATACTGTGCATGTTATTTGTCACTATTGCGGCTGTGATGCAGAGCACCCGGCCGCTAACAAGTCACTGGACCGGTGGAATCAATCTCTCGATCTGGAAGCTAATTTTTCTATCGGTGATTTCTTTACCTATTCCGGTGCGCAGTGGCAAGCCGTAGGTGTGCAGTTGTTCAGTGGCAGGGTGCGTGAATACGACAGTGAAGACGGCTGGGAAACCAGTTACTCCCGCTACACAAGCTGGTGGATGCTCAATGAGCAGCGTGAGTTGGCATGGCTAATAGATGACGGTAGCCGGCGCTACTGGGCTGAAAAATATATCCCGCAAAAACCTGCTGTGCCGGACGGTAAGGATCGCGGTTTTGAACACGGTGAGTGGGCGCTTGAATTTGCCGCTGGTGAATTCAGTTATCAGCCGCGCTTTAAAGAAAAACATCTAAGTGCAGAAGATCCGAAGTCCAGGGCCCTGCCTGCAGGGCAGTCTAAGGAACTGCCGCCCTCAAAGCAGCGCTTTTATACCAGTGCAGAATCCCGAATCAATGAAAAAGGCGATGTATCAGAGATCGAGTTTATTAAATCCCGAATGATTCCACACGCTGAAATGCTGAAAGGCCTGGGTAAAGATCTTGCGCTCAATGACCGGAATCGCTGGAGCAATACAATGCGTGGGTTGTTTGTTGCCTTGCCACTACTTGCGGCCAGTGCTTTCCTGTTGAACCGCGGCGGTGAGCAAACTACTGAAGTTGTCGCACTGGCAAAGAACGACAAACAAGTCGTCATGCAGCAAATCAAGGTTGAAAAGCCCGGGCAAGTCATCAAGTTGCGTGGCTCGATAGCGGGGCTCCGGGATAATTCATGGTTCGGGGTAGACGTTGGTTTGCAAAGTAGCGACAACGAAGACGTCTATAGCAAGTATCTGGAATTCTGGCGTGAGTCAGGGGTCGATTCAGACGGTCCATGGTCGGAGGCCAGTCTGGGTGCCAGTTGGTATATCAGGGTTGATGAAGCCGACACCTACAATGTAGTGATTGATGGTGATGAGCAATCTACCAGCGCAACTGCAGATTTTCGGCTGCACATGGAACCTAACAAGACTTCAATAACACCGTTTATAATGGCAGGCTTCTTCAGCTTGTTTTTAATAATGATGTGCCGTTCAAAGATGGGCTCTGTCAGTGCTGCGGCATCATCTATAGCGCTCAAACTGAACAAGCGCTTTCAGGGATCTGATAAAGACAAGCCTCAGGGCAGGACCATTTAGTGAAAAGATTGCATTATCCCTTGCTTGTGTTACTGCTGGTCGCCATCGTTGGCTTGCCAAGCTGGTATTCTGTTCACGGTAGCTCTGCCGAGGCAGTGCCAGGTAAAGGGGACAAAGAAGTGCTGCGTTCCAAATCTGGCCGTACTTATGTCGGGGGTGGACCTCGTGTTGGTAAGTAAAGATCAGGTAATCAATAATAATTTTTCGGAGAATTCAATGAAAAGACGTGCCCAAGTTCTGGGATTGTTGTTACTGGCAACGGTTAGTGCGCCTGCATTTGCGCAAACCGGAATGGCTGATTTCGCTGCTGAACTGTTATCTACGGTTGTTTATTCTGCTGTGGGAATCGTGATGGGTGTTGTGGGTTTTAAGGTTGTAGACTGGCTGACACCCGGTAGCCTTGCAGAGGAAGTAGCGCATAAAGAAAACCGTGCCCTGGCAATTCTTGCCGGTTCAATGATGCTGGGTGTCTGTATTATTATTGCAAGCGTGTTAGTCAGCTAGACCTTTCTATTGTTGTCCGCAGGCGACCTTCCGGGTCGCCCGTCCTGTCGCCACTGTTGTGGTTAATCATCGTGGTTTAATTATGCGGCCGCCCAGCCATGAATGATCTGAACGCTGCCCGTCAAACTGATTCATCGGTAGTCACACAAAATCAGTTTGTACTGCTTAGCGGCTCAATTTTTATTATTGCCGCTTGCAGTCTGATTTATGAACTATTGATCAGTAGCCTGTCGACCTATCTGCTTGGCTCAAGCGTTATTCATTATTCGCTGACGATTGGTTTATTTTTGTTTTTTATGGGGGTAGGCGCCTGGTTTGCCCAGTCAGTTGTACGTAGCCTGATACCGGCCTTTGTTGCCATTGAAATTGCCATAGGTGCTGTTGGCGGAGTCTCAGCCCTTGTGTTGTATGCAGTTTATGCATGGACTGATTTTTATTATCCGGCGGTCCTGATAACCATCGCTGTGATTGGCATACTCGTAGGGATGGAACTGCCGTTATTAACCCGGATACTTGAGTCCCGAAGTGGTCTTCGGCGCGGGATCAGTCAAGTGATGAGTTTTGATTACTTTGGTGCGCTGCTGGCGTCTTTATTGTTTCCTTTTATTCTTTTGCCCTATCTTGGGCATCTGTTAACGGCCAGTGCCATTGGTGGCATAAATCTGCTGGTAGCGCTTATAGTGGCGTGGACCTTTAAGGACCAGTTAGGGGCGTGGAAGCTACATGTTGCTGTCGGATCTGCAGTCGCTGTCATTTTATTGTTAGCCAGTGCATTTTGGTCGAATCCTGCGGCTGAAATTTTTGAAAACGCGCTGTACGAAGATCCGGTAATCCACTCTGAACAAAGTCGCTATCAAAAATTAGTGATGAGTAAACAAGGTGACGATCTGCGATTGTTCCTCGACGGGAATTTGCAGTTTTCAAGTGTTGATGAATATCGTTATCACGAGGTTCTGGTGCATCTGCCAGCTGCTTTCACAAGGCATCTTGATCGTGTTCTGGTGATCGGCGGCGGTGATGGTCTGGCGATCAGAGAACTATTGCGATACCCCACGGTAAAAGAAATAATAGTTGTTGATCTTGATCCAGCGGTAACTGATCTTGCCAGAACACATTCACAGTTAAAGGCGTTGAATCAGGGCGCTCTTGATCATGCAAAAGTCACGGTTGTTAATCAGGATGCCTGGCAATGGCTAAGCAAGCAAGGCGATCTTTTTAACCTGGTGATAGTTGATCTGCCAGATCCTGAGAGCGAAGATGTGGCCAAACTTTACAGCGTTGCGTTTTACGAACGCGTGGCACGGAGGCTGGCAGTCGATGGTGTGATGATTACGCAGGCGACATCGCCCTGGTTTGCGCGACGTGCGTTTTGGAGTATCGGCGCTACGATGGAGGTCGTATTCACTAACGTCCGTCCGGCAACGGTGTACGTACCATCATTTGGTTTATGGGGTTTTTTCATCGCTGCACAACATTCCCTGCAAAGCCCGGTCAAAGCTCCTTTTGCGGGCGAGTATCTAAATCAGGATTCAATTGCCAGCGTATTAACTTTGCCACCCGATCTCCCTCGTCTGCCGGTTGATGTGAATCGAAACCAGTCACTTCCCATCATCAATTATTATCGGGAAGGCTGGGAAGCGCTCAATCATGCGCCGGTGCCTTTACCTGTGCTGCCACCCGGGAGCTGAAACAAATGATAGCTATTCGCCACGCTACCGATGCTGATTGTGCAGCCATAGAATCATGTGCACGGGCGGCCTACCTGAAATATGTGGATCGCATTGGCAAAGAGCCCGCACCGATGGTGGCAGACTTTGCTTCGCAGGTTAACGAAGGCAAAGTGATGGTGGCAATTGAAAATAGTACGCTGATCGCCTTTGCCGTCTGTTATCCGCTGGAGGGAGACTTCCATCTGGAAAACATAGCCGTTACCCCCGATTATCAGGCAGCCGGTGTTGGCTCGCGACTGATAGAAACTATCCACCAGCATGCCAGGCAGGGTGGTTTCGATGCAGTGTCTTTGTATACTAACGAGAAAATGATCGAGAATCTCGTCTGGTACAGAAAGCTTGGTTATACTGAAACCAGCCGTCGTTTGGAAGGTGGGTTTAACCGGGTGTATTTTAGAAAATTGCTCTAGTAAGCGTGCGTCCAGAAACACGAGCGACCTTAGCAGCGCATGTTTATGGACGGACACTAATTAGTTCGCGTGCGTTATTGATAGCGGCTTCAAAATTCAATCTGTTTAATAGGTAAAAAGGATCTGATGAAATATAATCGTCTCGGTAATACTGATCTTGAAGTCAGTGAATTATGTCTGGGTAGCATGACCTGGGGAACACAAAATACTGAAGCAGAAGGTCATCAACAGATTGACTATGCAATTGAACATGGTATCAACATCATTGATACTGCAGAAATGTATCCGACTACACCACTAAGTCAGGAAACGCAGGGTCGCACCGAAGAAATCATTGGCAGCTGGTTAAAAAAAGGAGGCAAAAACCGCGATGTTATTGTCGCTACAAAAGTGACAGGCGTGGGCAATCAGTCCTATATCCATGATGGCATACCAATCTCACGAAAAAAAATTCGCATGGCGCTGGAAAGTAGCCTGAAACGATTGCAAACTGACTGCATAGATTTGTATCAGTTGCATTGGCCCAATCGTGGTTCGTATCATTTTCGGCAGTGCTGGTCCTATAATCCCACCAGCCAGAATACCGCAGAAACCAACGATCACATTCGGGAAGTCTTGTTTGCTTTGCAACAACATATCGACGATGGCAAGATCAGGCATATCGGATTGTCGAATGAAAGCAGTTGGGGCACCATGCGTTTTCTGCAAATTGCAAAAGACAATAATTTGCCTCGGGTAGTTTCGATACAAAACGAATATAGTCTGCTGAATCGACTATACGATCTTGATCTGGCAGAGCTATCGCATCATGAGCACGTAGGGTTATTGGCGTTTTCGCCATTGGCCGCCGGTCTTCTAAGTGGTAAGTATGCCGATGGCAATATCCCTGCGGGTTCACGTCGAACCTTAAGCGATAATTTAAGTGGTCGTTATTCTGAACACACCGCTCCCGCTCTTGATAAATATCTCGCCATTGCAAAAAAATATAATTTGCCGCCAGCGCAACTTGCATTGGCATTTTGTGTGAACCGCCCTTTTATGGCTTCGGCGATTATCGGCGCCACCACGATGCAACAACTGGAGGAAAATATCGGTGCGACAGATGTCACTCTCAGCGAAGAGATGCAGGCCGATATTCAGGCTGTCTACCGGCAGTATCCAGTGCCAATGTAATGGGTATGTCTGATCTGCTGCATCCGCTAAGCAGTTCTGCGACCGTACCCGGAATTTTCCCCAGCCCGTTTAGTAATGGTGTTTGTGATCTGGCTTCGGATGCCGCCAGATCTCTTCAGTCACGACTGTCGCAATTACTTAACGGAACCCATGATTTTGAGCAACCCGACGGTGGCAAAATGATGGGGGTGTTAGTGGTAAAGACCTCCACGAATAAGCTTGCCTACCTCTCCGGGTTTTCTGGCATGCTGGGCCAGCGCTGGCAATGTGCCGGTTTTGTTCCTCCTGCATTTGACTTTGATCAGCGCAATGCGTTTCTTGGTGAGGGGGAAGCATCTCTTGCCAAACTCACAGATGCCATTAACAAAATTGATGAAGATGTAGCCTGCAAAGTTGCTGTGCAGGAATACACCGCGCTTCGCGATAAGAGCACACTGGTTTTGGCGGAGAGCAATGTGACTAACCGGCACCGACGGAAAGAACGTTCATTTCGTCGATCACAAACGCAATTCGATTCCCGGACTGAAGCATCACTGATTGTAGAAAGTCGTGAAGATAAGCGTAAGCATCGTCAGCTAAAACAGTATTGGTCCGCACAAGTGGCGGTGAAAAAAGAATGCGTCGATCACTTTGTTACCCGCCGAGAGGCTCTTGTCGAAGAGCGTCGCCGCCTGTCTCAACATTTACAGTTAAAGGTATTCGACGGATACTTAATTAGGAATTTTGCTGGTGAGGTTAAGTCGTTGCAGCAACTGTTCGGTAAAAGGGGTCCTCCGGGTGGTGCGGGAGACTGCGCTGCGGTTAAGTTGCTTAGTTTTTGTTTTGATCACCAGCTAACTCCCCTATGCATGGCGGAATTCTGGTGGGGGGCAACGCCGTCAGGTGGCATCAGACATCATGGCAGTTTTTACCCGCCTTGCAGGGGTAAGTGCGGCGTTATATTGCCGGTGATGCTGCAGGGCATCGCCACCGGCCAACCCAGCCATGAAATATTACAGGTGTTTGCTGGTGATCAGCCTGCTGTCGTTTATGAAGACAACGCGTTAATTGTAGTGAACAAGCCAGCAGGTATGTTATCAGTACCCGGAAAAATCAGTGTTGATTCAGTAGAAGATCGCCTTCGCTCTCAGCACCCACAAGCTTCTAACGCGTTGATGCTGGTTCACCGCCTGGATCAGGCAACATCCGGACTACTGGTGGCTGCGAAAAATCCGGCAGCCCACAAACATCTACAACAGCAATTTCAACAAAGGTTAATTGAAAAGCGCTACTGTGCAATTTTGTCTGGTGCGATTCAAGATGAGGCAGGCACTATAGATCTGCCCCTGAGAGTAGATATTGATGATCGACCAAGACAATTGGTCTGCTACCAGCATGGTAAATCTGCAGTGACTCATTTCCGTGTGATAGAGAAAAATACTGACACTACAAGAGTAGAATTTAGACCGGTGACTGGACGCACACATCAGTTAAGGCTGCACGCTGCGCACCATCAGGGATTGAATGCCGCCATTGTTGGAGATGAGCTTTATGGCAAAGTAGCTGATCGCTTGCACCTTCACGCAGAAGCGATAGCCTTTATCCATCCGGTCACAGGTCGTCGAGTGGAGTTTACTCAAGCTTCACCATTCTAGCCTGTGCCGTCAAGGCTGAAGAAGTACGCGACCAGATCGTCTATTTCATTTTGCGATAGATCAAGTACAGTAAGCTCAACTGCCAACAAGAACACGGGTCCGGCAAATACACTGGTTATCGAAAATTACAATGTCAAAAAAAATTATGGTAAATATTAGTCAAATTAATTTTTACATTGACGCTGTGTTTAGATAGGCAATACTTTGTTATGTAAGCGTTACGCACTGATTCAATCTTCATGCACCAGAAAACTATGAATACTGACCGTTATTGCCTTTTTCCTATTCTCGAAGGTATCGTTTTCCTTATTACATTGCCTGCTTTCGACCGCTGATGCATTACGCTTCAGACCCTGATAGTAAGGCTATAACGTTTTCCACTGCGATGCCAAGGCAGTTTGAGGGGGATTGTCCGGACGCTGTAGATGTGGTGATTATTGGTGGGGGCGTTATAGGTGTTTGCACTGCCTTTAACCTTGCCAGGCAGGGGGAGCGGGTACTGCTTTGTGAAAAGGGCAGGGTGGCTGGAGAGCAGTCTTCACGCAACTGGGGATGGATTCGACAGTTGGGACGTGATCCGGCCGAACTGCCGATCATGATGGAATCAAGACGAATCTGGCAATCGCTCACTGCAGAAACAGGCGAAGATCTTGGCTACCAAGAGCACGGTATTATTTACCTGGCCAGCAGCGAAAAAAAACTGGCGGCCCGTGAGTCGTGGCTCGACGTTGCAAAGCAGCAAAATCTTGATATCTCTATGCTTGATCGTACTGGTGTTGAAAGGCAAATTCAAAACTCGTCCGGTCAGTGGTGTGGTGGTATCTATACACCGGGTGATGGCCGAGCAGAGCCGTGGCTGGCGGTCCCTGCTATAGCGCGTGCTGCGGAGCGCAGCGGTGCGATCATTCGTGATCACTGTGCAGTCAGGACAATAGAGCAAACCAACGGACAGGTCAGTGCAGTAATTACCGAGCACGGCCGGGTTCGGTGCGAGCGTGTGGTGCTCGCTGGTGGTGCCTGGTCTTCTATGTTTGCGGCGAATCTCGGACTGCGACTTCCGCAGTTAACCGTGCGCTCAACTGTGGTGGCAACGACAGCGGTACCCGAGGTATATAGCGGCAATGCTGCTGATGAAAAACTGGCATTCCGTCGACGACAAGACGGGGGCTACACGCTCGCTTTATCAGATCTAACCAATCACTTCATTGGACCGGACTCGTGTCGATACATGCGCTCCTTTGTTCCGGCTTTAATTTCAGACTGGCAGTCTTTTCGTTTTGGTTTACCACCGGAGGATTTCCCTGACGGTTGGGGCACTCGCCGTCGATGGACTGCTTCTGAGGAGACACCGTTTGAACGAAACAGGGTGCTGAATCCCGCACCGAATCGAGCCGCCGTGCGGCGAATGCTAGAGAGATTTAAGCAGCGCTTCCCGTCGATGGCAGATGCTGGCATCGCGCATAGCTGGGCGGGTATGATCGATACCATGCCTGATGTAGTGCCGGTCATAGATCATGTGTCTTCGATCGGCGGGCTGGTAATCGCTACAGGCTTTAGCGGCCATGGTTTTGGTATTGGGCCGGGAGCAGGAAAAGTAGTGGCAGAGCTGGTACAGAATAAACAGCCTTCCCACGATTTAACCCGCTTTCGTTTTAATCGGTTCTCTGACGGATCTGCCATAGATTTGGGCCCGGCACTGTAGAATTTACTTCCTAAAATCTATTATCTGGATAATATTAGTCATTGTGAAAAAAACCTTCTCTATCATAGCCGCAGGATTATTGATATTTGTCGGGGCGCTGGTGGCAGCCTTCGCCGATGATGAAAGTAGAGTCAATATTGAATACCTGATCGATGCTGACAACGATCACATAAGATCAATATTAATCGATGATGGTGTGCTTGATAGCGGTGTCGACTTTATCAATGAAACGTTCCGGCTTGAGCAGGCAATCAAGGTCACTGTTGGTAGTGAAGATGGCCCCTTGTATGATCCTGGTGTTGTTGAGATACAGATCCCCTATGCTTTTTATACCGAAGTCATTGAACGCTTCAGTGAGATAGAAAAAGATCCGGAACAGCAGGCCGTGTTTGCAAGCGATGCTATGCTGCATACTCTGTTTCATGAGTTAGGTCATGCATTAGTTGATCAGCTGGAATTGCCTGTTGTTGGCAAAGAAGAAGACGCTGCTGATGCGCTGGCCAATGTACTGCTGCTTGAGCACTACAAAGACGGTGCCGAAATGGCGGGCAATGCTGCCGAGCTATTTGCCCTTGAGGGTGAAGACAGGGGCGACCTTGAAGAAGAAGACTTTTGGGATGAGCACAGCCTGGATGAGCAGCGTTACTTCAGCACACTTTGCCACATATACGGAAGCGATCCGGATAAATTCACTGATCTGGCAGAAGACGTTGGTTTCTCGGATGATCGACGTGAAATATGTGTGGAAACCTACGAAAGACTGGTTAATGATTGGGGTGTTCTGCTAGAGCCTGCTTTCAAAGATCAGGGTTAATAGTCAAAATGGAGAAACCAGTGCCATTCGGATATGTCGTTGCACAGATAAAAGTCAATGATCCTGAAGTCTACCAGGGGTATATTAAACTGGTACTACCAACCATAGAAGCCTACGGTGGGGAATTTCTCGCCCGTGGTGGAGAGTCACAAAGCTTTGAAGGTGAGCCCGCCGGGGATCGCAATGTGATTATCCGGTTTCCATCATATAAGGCTGCACAGGACTGGTACCACTCTGATGAATACGCACACGCAAAAAGTATTCGCATGTCGGCGTCATCAAGTGTACAAACCATCATAGAAGGTGTGTAAGGTGACGGGTATCAAGCTCATCCGCTAAAAGTCAGTCAGGGGAACACAATGAGAACACTAAACAGTAACGGCACTGGTTTATCTGCATGGGCAATTGTGCTGTCGATTTCGATTTTTACGGCAGGGCCAGCATTGGCCCATCATCCTTTAAGCGGAATGCCGATGGAGACTTTTACGCATGGTGTATTATCCGGCATCGGTCACCCTGTGCTGGGGTTTGATCACCTGTTTTTTCTTATTGTGGCTGGAGTGCTTGCAGCCTATTCGGGGTACGCGCGTAGTGCGCCGCTAGTTCTCATCGTTGGTGTGCTTGGGGGTGTACTACTTAGCGTTTCAGGTGTCGGTCTGCCAGCTGCTGAAATACTCATTGCGTTGTCATTGATTGTCCTTGGGGTAATCGGAATACGTGGGAAATCCTTAACGCTGTTGCAGGTGGGGTCGTTATTTATCACATTGGGGATTTTCCACGGCTGGGCGTTTGGTGCAGCGCTGGTGCAGCAAGAAAGTGTCTCTGCTGCAGTGCTGGGTGGTTATCTGTTGGGATTGGCTGTGGTGCAGTACATGATCGCCATACTAGCCGGGCGTTTATTGATTAATCAGTTAGGTGCGTTAAACGCAAGCGATCTGCAACCCAGAGTTGCATGTGCGGTAGTCACCGGGGTTGGTCTTACATTTTTATTAGAGCATATTGAAGCGTTAGTACTGTAGGGGCTGATTGGAGTTTCCCGGTTAGAAGGGCTTCTCTAGAGGGTGGAAACTACGATAACTTATCGGGCTTCCCCTCTTTTTTGCTTACGGACCCAACCCTTAATATTGCGGTGGCATATAAGAACAGGGCGACTAGCTGGCTTTTTGCTGCGCCAGGCTACTTTTTCTCCCGCCGAGTCTTGACAGGGCGAGAGCGATCAAAATAACGCCTAATGCAACATAAGCATTAACTGGTAGTCGCTCCAACAGAAAAATACTGCCAAACGCTACACCGAATAGCGGCACCATAAAATTTATCTGGCTTAAGAAAGAGGCGCCCTGACGGTCGATAATGATCAGTATTAACCAGGTAGCGAATGCGGTTGCTCCCGCTGCCAGGATAAATATTGAAGACATCGCGGGCACAGTGAAAGACAGCTGCCACGGCTGATCAACCAACAAGCACAAAGGTAGCATCAGAACCGTACTGCTTAGCATCAGCGCTGATAACATCGGGAGCCTGGGTAGAGAGACTAACCTGCGTGTGATGATCGCATTAATGGCATAACAAATTGCAGCCGACAGAATTGCTGCCTGCCTGATCGTATCATCACCGATTGCACTTAGTGCAGACGGGCCCATCAAAATAATTACGCCAGCCAAACCGCAGAGCACACTGGCGATTTTCCATCGATTTAACCTTTCATCGTTGGTAAAGAACTGCGCCAGAAATATTGTCGCAAGTGGCATAACCGCCATGAAGATAGCGGTGAGTCCCGCTTCAACCGTGACCTGACCCCAGCTGATTAGTGAAAACGGCAGTGCATTCCCAAAAATTGCTGACGCCGTAATAAAGATCCAGATTTTTCCAGGACCGGGTAGTCGCTGTTTCGAAAGGATCATCATAGAAAAAAGAATGATCAGCGCAATGCCCAGGCGCAGGGTGACCACTGTAAACGGCGGGATATCTCTGACACTAATACCGGTAAAAATGAAACTGCTGCCGAATATTAGTGACAGACCAAACAATAGTCCGTAGTCAACCCATGTGGGTGATTTAAAATAGTTGTTTGGCACAGGAAACAATGACATGAACAAAGACAAGCGAGGATAGCCTGTTTACCAGGGCATTGCTTAACAATTTATGATTCTATTCAGACTGAGTGCTTTGAACGAGTGCTTTATCAAATGGTGAAATGTCACTGTTGCGCGGGGGATTGTGCGAATGCGCAGCGAGTATAGATAAACAATGTGATAATGGTGCGTAACATTCATCTAATCAGTAATGAAGTTAGGGAGTACGCAGGTCATTCATTCAGCTCAGACCAAATCTACCAGTATTAATACTTTGATCGCTGCGTGTGGAGCGCATGCTGTTCAGGATGGGATGGTTGCGGTTCAGTATGTCTTGTTGCCGGTGTTGGCGCAGAGTCTGGGATTAAGTTACACGCAGGTAGGCATACTGAAAGCTACCAGCAGCACTGCGATGGCGCTGTTGGAAATACCTTCGGGTTTTCTGGCGGATAAATTTGGTGAGAAACGGCTGTTGTGCATGGGTCTGGTCGGTGTAGGTATTGGTTATACCGGCGTAGCGTATTCAAACCAGTTTTTAACTGTTTGTTTGTTTTTTTTGCTGGCGGGCTGCGGTACCGCGTTTCAGCATTCCCTGTCTTCATCGTTATTGGTGAAGCAGTTCAATGGCAGCCTTCGGCGTAAGGCGCTGGGTACCTACAATGCATTTGGCGATCTGGGTAAGCTGGCTTATGCGGGAGCATTCAGCCTGTTGCTTGGGATGGGGCTGGCCTGGAATGCGGTTGTATTGATTTTGGCATGCACTGCCCTGGGTTTTGGTGCGGTGGTCTGGTGGTTGTTGAGGGCAAAAAATAGCGGTGCTTTGCTTCATTTGGACTCATCAGGAATTAGTCCTGATGAAACATCTTTACAGCCAGGCAGATGGGGTATTACAAGGCCTGGCCGTTTTCTGTCATTAGGTACTATTGTATTTTTAGACAGCATAGTCCAGGCGGCCTTTTTGACTTTTATCGCCTTTGTGCTGGTAGAGAAGGGGGCCAGTGCTTCGCACGCTTCGGGCGGTGTGGTGCTGACACTGATCGGAGGCACGGCGGGTAAGTTTGCAGGGGGATTGCTCGCGGCCCGTATTGGTGACCGGTATTCTTTTTTTATTGTTCAGTGTATGACTATTGTGGGTTTACTGGGTGTTTTGTTTCTGCCTTTGCAGGCCGTCTTTATCATACTGCCGCTGGTGGGAATTTTTGTACAGGGTTCATCGACCGTGTGTTACGGCACAGTTGCAGACTATGTTGATGAAAGAAAAAGTTCCCGTGCTTATGCCATCATTTACACGTTGTCCAGCGCTGCCAGTGTCGTAGGTCCGTTTTCACTGGGCGTATTAGCTGATCGCGTCCATATTGATGCGGTACTTTGGAGTTTGATTTTCGTCACTGCGGCATCGCTGGTGTTCGGCTTCTCATTTTCAAGCAAGCCGGGTTCGTCGGCAATCCCTTAGTTCAGCCGCAGTGGATAGAATCGCAGGCCTTGTTTGGTGGTATCAGGTGTCAATGTCGAGACATTCTCGGCTGAATTTCCAGAGGTCCTGATCTCAATCAACGGGACTGATCCATCGGCAGGCAGCGGGATGCGGAGCAGGGTCAGGTAGCGTGGCAGACTTTGCCAGCTTCGTGTATCCGCTTCTTCAAGCGCGAATAAAAGCAGACGCGCCAGTTCCCCGACTATTTCGTCCTTGTCACCGATGGCATCTGCCACCGCCTCTTTTGTGGCTGCCCGAAATAGTGATTTTGCTGCCAGAGCGATGCCGCGTTGATTTAAGGATTCACTGACAAGCTGCCCCAGATCGCTATGAATAGGCTGACAGCTACAGAGTTCTTTGTTGACAAAAACCTGCAGGGCAGGAGGGCTTGCATTGCTTACATAGTATTGGGGGAACGAGAGCCGCGATGTATTTCCAGTGATAATGCTACCCGAGAATTTTTGCGGAATTAGACCGCTTGCTACAAACACAATGGCTTCGTTAGGGCGTTCCGGATCGCGTGTTGTAGTAGTTGTACCGGTTTCTTGAAGACGTTTTTTTATTTGCTGTGCATCGTTTGCAAAGCCCAGGCGCATGGCCTGAGGTAACAGAATCCGGTCAAGGCTCTGATACTGATCAGCGTCTTCTGCCAGTTTGCGATATTCAATGTATGAGTCATTCAGCTGTCCGGCGGCTTCGAAGCTTAAAGCGATTAGCGCGCGGGAAAAATGGTCATTTTGTAGAATATCCGGGTGCGATTCAATTCGAGCCAGTGCCTGACGCGCTTCAACTGCCGCACTTTCGTACTGCCCCAGTGAGAGGAAATTCATCATCAGGTAGCTGTGTATCCACAGCTGTTCGCTATACTCCCCTGCGTAGTTCCCCGCCCATTCATTGGCAACCAGTTCTGTTGCTTCCTCACGCAGGCTTATATAGTCGTTTTGTTCAAGATACCGGCTGGCTGCCAGTAATTCCTTTGCACTGTCTTCATAGTTGCCAGTGTCGTGCAGCACCATGGATTTTTCCATCCAGTACAGTAGTTGGTCTTTCGAATCCACCACATCACTACTTGATAGCGTAGCCAAAGCGGCAACGGGGTCGCCGCTCAGGTACTGTGCCCGTGCCAGGTTAAGCGTAGCAGTTGTGCTGCAACCAGACAGAAACACAGCAAACAACAGTGTTGCAATCAGGCGCAGGCAGCCCAGTGGCGATCGAATTGTAAAGCGGTGACGCACTAGAATTACCAGCCAATGATGGGTCGTGAAGACTCGCGTGCAATTTCTACTTTGTCGGCCCACGTGACAGCACCGGTCACGGTATCAGTGAGTTCAAGATTCAGGCTGTAATGCACCAGCTTCTTTTTGTTTAAACGGATTTGCCGCGGCTGGTCTTTCACGATCGAACGCAGTGTGCCGGCCAGCACGTAATCTGCGCCCAGCTGACGACCTTGTGCAATTCGTTGTGATACAGGCACTGCGCCGGTTTTCTGGTAGTCAGATTCTGTTGTTATGTTGGCGCGTTGTGCTTCATTGATCAGCTGGTATTTTCCAGACTGTACCAGCGCCAGCCGGATGTCGTCGCTGATACCGCCGGTGTTGATGTGTTCTGAAGTCTCATTGCCAATGCCGTAGCTGATCACTACCGGGCGGGTATTGGTAATGTCGACAAATTCCAGCAGATTCTGGCTTAAGTGATCAACTATCTGCTTTTTGTCAGAAAAATCGTAGCTGGCATCATAGTGAATATTGGAGTCAGGATTGATATCGCGAGTGGTTGCGCAACCGACGATAGTGGTGGCCACTGCCAGCAGTAGTGTGGCGAGTTGGCATTTTTTGGTCAACGTTGACATATGAGTTCTCCCAATTTGTGTATTTTTAAAGAGTAGACTGGTTGATACACTTAAAATGTAACAAGATATTTGGTTTTAAAGGGGGGCAGTGGTTATTTTTTGGTTAAGTGGTTTTAATCATGCAATATTGAAGCAAGATGGGGGCTTAATGAGGGTTTGGGTGTTTTTTGATGTGCTCTTTCTGTGGAGTCACTTTTTAAAGGCCCCTTGTTGTTGAAATATGGCTAACGAAAGGCTTATATGGCGACCGATCAGGGGGTGCCTTTGCTAGCACTGCTCCGGCAGGCCGCGCAGACGTACATCTCAGTACTACTGCGCTAACGCCGCCATCCATAGCGCCCTTATTTTGCTAATTAGGGCCTGCTTCCGCAGCACTGTTCAAAAAACTAATCAAACGCGAATAGATCAAGAAGCATGACTTCTGGTCAGTTGAAGCTAAAACTATAAAAAATGCCCAATATAGCTACGCCAAATGTGCACAGTGTCGGCAAGTGCGACCTCTTTCTAATATCAAAGTTGCAATGGCCGAAGGACGAGCCTGTCGCTGTGCTTTGCGTCTGTTTGGCTTTGTCTATTGGCAGTGGAGGCGGTAGCAGCGAAAGGACTTCGCGTAAAGCGAAGCGCACATGGATGTGCGTCCTGAGCGACCTCCGGAACTGTTAATAGACAAAGTGGCGCAGCCACCCGCAGGGCCAAGAGGTCGTGATGACAATTTTGCTTACTTTTCTTGTTTGAAAAGTGAGTCCGCCGGAAGGGCACATCTAACACAACAGCCCCCGGCAGTGACACCGTCCAATAAGAATAAGCCCAGACAGGGAGGCAACTTCTAACAAAACCTACCTTAACTGACTATCCTTAGACCCCCGTCGATTGTACCCACTGGCACTGGCGGCCTCATCTACGACAGTCTGACATGCAACACATAGCCGCACACCCGCCACCGCATTGCGCCGTGCCTCGGGAATTTCATTATCGCATTCTTCGCAATGGCTTAAGCTTTCGCCTTTCGGTAATTGATTGCGGGCGCGATCAACGGCATCTTGCACGCTGGCATCGATCTGATCCTGAATTGCTCCGTCTTTTGACCAACCGCCCGCCATGATTTTATCCTGCTGTTGTAAGTTTTTATTCGGCCAGGTGTGACCAGCCACGATACGCTGCTATGTGATCAGGGATGTTGTGTACGCGAATAATATCTACCCCTTGCTGACATAGCTGCATTGCAGAACCTACTGTGACCATATCGCGTTCATGAATATCGTCACTGGCGAATTGCTTCATGAATGATTTTCGTGAGTGGCCGACTAATAATCGTAGTCCATGTTTTCTGAAAGAGCCTGCCGATTGTAATAAGCGTAGTGACTGCAGCGGGTTTTTACTAAATCCTATACCCGGGTCAAAGATCATCTTGTCTTGCGGTATCCCTGCCTTGTCCCAGATTTCAAGTTGTTGGTCCAGCCATTGGTGTACTACCTGCACCGGGTCTGTGTCTGTTGGGATTATAATCTTTGGATCTGCAGGGACACTAAGGCTGTGCATTGCTATCCACTGGCAGTCGCTGTTGGCGGCAAGGTCGATCATTTTCGGGTGAGTGACGCCGCCGACATCGTTTATGAAATCAATGCCGATGCTGATCGCTTTTTCTGCGATTTCAGGGTTACGGGTATCAAGGCTGATTAGTGGTCTAAGCCGGTCGTTTTTATAAGTCTGGTTCAGGTGTTCGAGTACCGGCGCCACTCGGGACCATTCGGTTGCCGTGTCTATGGTAGCGGCACCTGGACGGGTTGACTCCCCGCCGATATCCAAAATAGTCGCACCGCTTGCCACCATGGTTTGCATAGTCTGTCGGGTTTGCTGGAAATCGTCATGGGTACCGCCGTCTGAAAAAGAGTCAGGGGTGATATTCAGGATACCCATCCATAGCGGTATATGGTGTGGCAGTTCTTGTGACCACTGCAGCAAGGTTTTATCGCCCCTGCCTGGTATCGTCATTGTGGCGTTAAGTGCAATTAGTGGCGTTAATACAAAGTGGCGAAGGTGCAAATCTTTATGTGGAATAGTCAATCGATCAGTGCTGATGACGTTATCACCCCATAGCAAGATATCGATATCAATCGGACGTGGTGACCAGCGTGATTTATTGGTACGGCCCTGGCGGTTTTGGATATTTAATATGTGTTCCAGCAACTGTTCAGGTGTGCCGTCAAAGGTGCATTCGATTGCCAGGTTTAAAAAAGGCTGGTTCCATTCCCACGGCGCATCATCTGGCAGCAGGGCGGGGGTTTCTATCACCGGCGATGTTCGCAAGCACCGGACCCCCTGATCCTGCAGGTGTTCTATTGCATCCCGTAGTTGGGTTTTGCGGTCACCCAGGTTAGAGCCCAGGCCAAGATAAATATTCATGAATTGATTCTTTGTCCCTGGATCACACTGCGATATTGGCTGCGGACAGCTGGATTGTGATAAATCGTTCGGTCATCAAGTCGATTTGAAATGTCATTACACATTACCTTTTGATCATAATGCTCTGGTGCGGCTGAATTTCAGCAACGAGGCCGGAACAGCTCGCCAGATCGGGTAACATTGGATCCCTGAATTTTAATCTGGGAAAGGGTGATCTGTGGAAAATAAAATGAACAAGCAGTGGCTATTGGCAGAGCGCCCAACCGGCCTGTTCAGTAAAAATAACTTCCAGCTCAAAGAGGTAATGATACCCCAACTTCAGGATGAACAATTTCTGGTGCGTGTGATTTACCTGTCGCTTGATCCAACACAGCGCATGTGGGCACAAATGGATACCTACCTGCCCGCCGTGAAAAAAGGTGAAGTCATGCGTGGTCTGGGCATGGGGGTGGTGGTTAAAAGCCGTAATCCTGCATTTAAAGAAGGTGATGTCGTGCAGGGCATGACCGGCTGGCAAACTCATGTGATTACTGACGGGCGTGATTACTCGCAAGTGCCCTCGAAAAGTGGATTACCACTCGAGGTCTATATGGGCCCGCTGGGTATGACCGGCATCACCGCCTACTTTGGTCTGATGGAAGTAGGCAAGCCCGAAAAAGGTGAAACGCTGTTGGTGTCTGCTGCTGCCGGGGCAGTGGGGTCGGTGGTTTGCCAGATTGGAAAAATCAAGGGACTGCGAGTCGTCGGGCTTGCCGGCAGTGACGAAAAATGCGCATGGCTCACCGACGAGCTAGGTATCGATGCTGCCATCAATTACCGTAGCCCTAATGCCTACAAGCTGTTGCAGGAGGCCTGTCCGAAGGGCGTTGATATTTGCTTCGAAAACGTTGGCGGTAAAATGCTTGATATGGCGCTGGGCCTGATTAATGTTGGCGCACGCATACCGTTGTGCGGATATATTTCCGAATATGCCTCATCTGAGCCTGGCCCCGGTGTTCACAATCTGCCGGCGCTTATCTCCAAACGTGCTCGCGTTGAAGGGTTTCTGGTGCTGGATTACGTACATCGAAGCCGTGATGCGCTGGGTGATCTTGGTAAATGGATTATGGATGGGCGTTTGCAATATAAAATGGATATCGACGAAGACTTTGAAGATCTCCCCAATGTGATCAATAAGCTGTTCAATGGCAAAAACAATGGCAAGTTGCTACTTAAGGTAAGTGAACCCCCCGAATAGGCATTCGGAAATCACTGCAATAGAGAAATAACGGCGTATCCAGTGTTTTGCTGTGCTCTGTTATATTGTATAAACGGTATCAGGCTGTCGTAAATCTCTGATCTCCTATTGTCACAGTAATACTGAGCCTGTTCGGCACACTCACACGAAGGATTAATCATGTTAAAACGATCTGTTACCCGCCACCCGATAACAGGCGGGGCGTCGCTGTCTGCACTCCTTGTTTCGGCAGCCATAGCCACTTCGCTGGTCACCCCGGTGGTGGCACAAGACGCTGAGCCATTCAGGCTGACGGTAATGCATACCAATGACACTCATTCGCACCATGAGCCTCAGGGTCGTAGTGGTAATGGCGGCGCAGCCCGGCAGGCCACAGTAGTGAAATCAATTCGTGCACAGGTCGAAAACTCAGTATTGCTTGACGCAGGGGATCGTTTTACCGGCACCCTGTTCCATAAGTATTATGCTGGCGCAGACAACGTAAAAATCATGAATGCCATTGGGTACGATGCCATGGCGTTGGGCAATCACGAATTTGATAACGGTCTTGAAGTACTGGAAAGCTTTGCCAAAGGTGTTAATTTTCCTGTGTTATCTGCTAACACAGATTTTGGTACACAAGAAGTACTGGCATCGACCATACCCGGTTCAACCATTCTTGAAGTGGGTGGTGAAAAAATTGGTGTAATTGGTCTTGTCACTGCAGATACGCCAGAGATTACTATTAACTTCGCCAACAAAGACGCAATCACCTGGTCTGATGACTACGCTGCTGCAGTCAATCGTGAAGTCGCTAAACTAAAAGAAGACGGGGTAAATAAAATAATTCTTACAACCCATATCGGGTTAGGTAACGATATCGCAGTGGCCGGCAAGGTCACCGATATTGATCTCATCGTTGGTGGCCATAGTCATACTGCGATAAGCAGTATCTATAAAGAAGGCGGTGACACGAAGTATCCCATTAAAGTTGACGATGCAGAAGGCAACCCCGTTTATATAGTTCAGGCTGGTGATCGTGACCGTTATGTGGGAAAGCTTGATTTACGCTTTGATCAGGATGGCAAAGTCATCAGAGCCCGTGGTGATTTAATCCTGCTTAGTAGCTTCATTACCCCTGACCCTGAAGTACAGGCATTGGTTGAAGGATTGGCTCAGCCGATTAATGAATTAAAAAATACACCGGTGGCCGGTGATGATGATAAACCCGTCTCAAGTGCCCAGTTAATGAGTAACAAAACCTGCCGAAGTGAAGAGTGTCTGATCGGCAATTTGATCTCTGATGCTATACGCGCTGAAACCGGTGCTGATGTTGTGTTGCAAAATGGTGGCGGTATCCGCGCTGATATAGATGAAGGTGAAGTCACTGTAGGTGAGGTCCTGACCGTACTGCCTTTCGGCAATACTATCTCTACCTTGAAGTTGAGTGGCGCAGATATAGTTACCTCACTTGAAGGTGGTGTGTCGCGTGTTGGCGGCAAGAGCGGCTCAGGGCGTTTCCCGCAGGTCTCAGGCATGCGCTACAAGTATGATGTCAACAAAGAAGCAGGCAGCAGAATCGTATCGGTAGAAATCATGAACGCAGAAGGCGGGTTTGATGCAATTGATGATGCAAAAATGTACACCGTAGCGACAAATAACTTTATGCGTACCGGCGGTGACGGCTATACACTTTTTAACGACAATGCGGTAGATCCGTATGATTATGGTCGCCCGCTTGAAGAAGCGTTGATTGATTATATGGTTGCTAATAATCCCGTAGTTGTTGAGCTGGAGGGGCGTATTAGTCAGTAGGTTGACGGGCTCAGGTGTGTTTTGCACCTGGGCTTTCCTGCTGGGCTGTATTTGATGTCACGTTATGCGGGATAGTTTCTCGCTCACGCGTCGGGTTTCCTTTCAACTGAAGCACTATTGAGCCCGGTGCTCTGCATAGACAGTTATTGTTTGTTATTTTCCGGAGCTTGAGACACCGACCTTTTTCTTTGCTGTCTTTTTTTTCGGCAGTTTTTTCTTTATTACCTTCTTCTTCGGTGTTTTCTTCTTTGGCCGTTTTTTCTTCAATGTTGTTTTAGCGGCGGCTTTCGACTTTTTTGTGCTCTTTAACAAGTCATCAAGGCCAGTCACCTTCTTTACAATTTTCACCCCGAAGATAGACTCCAGATGTTTGTCAGCCACTTGAGGTTTGTCGGATTCCGAACCGGGATCGCCACCTGTGCTGATCACTTGCTGCAGTAGTTCTGACTGATTCACGCCTCTAAGTGTAAACAGCAATTCTGGCTGAGTATCCAGGCGATGTCCGACCCCGTACATTGCTGCAGCGATATGCTTGCACATGTAGGCACTGTCCGGGCAGTCGCAGTCCATGTTGATTTCGTCAGGTGAAGGAAACAAGCCTGCGTCCAGATCTACAATTCGTTCCAGTACATCGTCCGGCAGTTCACCTTTTATCAGTGCAATTGCCGACGATATCTGACCTGTGGTGGCTTCTTTAAAGCATTGCCATAGCTCTTCGTCCAGCGGTTCGACTGATATATTTACTGAGTAGGCGTAGCTACCCATTAACGTGGCTTGTATATGACCCGTTTCAATTCGTAAGTCGACAACCGCCTGGTTCAATACATAACTACGGCCGCGGGGGAGTCTGTTCGAAAAGTCGTGGTATGCCTGCAGATTTTCACACCATGCTTTCCCCCAGAATGTTTTAACAATCTGTCTCCCCTCGATAATAACGGGTTGTACTTTTTTATTTTCTTTTTGCAGGGCTTCGGCTTTCTTTTTTGCAGCTTCACGAATACTGGCAGCTGATGGCTTGGGTGGATAATAATCCCAGCTCATGGTTTGAAGTTCCTATTGCCTGATTGCAAAGTGCTTACTTCAGTATAGAACCTGGTGAATGGATTAATATTCATTGTTCTTTATGACACCACTGCTGAGTTAACATCAAGTGATACAAAGTTCAGTAGCTCCTCGTTATCCATTTCTGTTAGAAGTTTTGCGCCGTCTGTATTTAAAACGGAATCTGCCAGCGCGCTTTTCTCGGCAATCATTTGATCTATCCTTTCTTCAACTGTGCCCCTGCAGACGAATTTGTGCACCATCACGTTGCGTTTTTGACCAATTCTGAAGGCGCGGTCGGTGGCCTGGTTTTCGACTGCCGGGTTCCACCAGCGATCAAAGTGAATCACATGAGTGGCCGCTGTCAGATTAAGTCCGGTACCACCAGCTTTTAGCGATAGTACAAAGAATGGCGGCCCGTCGTCATGTTGAAACTGCTCTACCATCGACTGGCGTTTCTTGACTGCAGTGCCCCCGTGTAGCACCAGACCCGGTGTGCCAAATACGTTGGCCAGCACGGTTGCCAGCGGCTGGGTTAACTGTTTGTACTGGGTGAAAACCAGTACTTTCTCCTGGCGCTGTGCCATTTCTTCGCATAAAGCCACCAAACGCTGAAACTTGCCGCTCCCGCTCAGAGTGTATTCGCCTACTCCACTCCAATGAGCGGGGTGATTACATATTTGCTTAAAGCGAGTCAGGTAAGCCAGCACCAGTCCGCGACGCTCGATGCCATCTAATTCTTCGATACTGTCAGTAAGTTCGCGAACCGATGCCTGATACAGCTTTGCTTGTTGCTTGCTTAGACCGCACCATGTCTGCAACTCTGTTTTTTCCGGCAGATCATTAATAACATTTTTATCTGTTTTTAGTCGACGCAGCAGGTAAGGGTTTACCAGTTTGCGTAACGGTGCATAGCTTGCGTCTTTGTTGCTTTCAAGGCTTTTGGCGAAACGCTTGAATTCCGTAGCATTGCCTAGTAATCCGGGGTTTAGAAAGTCAAATAGTGACCAGAGATCGCCTAACTGGTTTTCAACCGGTGTGCCCGTTAACGCAACCCGTGATTGCGCCTTTAGTGTTTTTACTGCCCGTGTGTGTTTGGTCGTTGAGTTCTTAATCGCCTGTGCTTCGTCAAGAATGACCAGTTGCCAGTTTATCTCTGGCAGAATCTTAATCCGTGCCAGCATGGTATAGGAAGTGACCACTAAATCACTGTTGCCGATAACTTTGGCTAGTACGGCATAATCTTTTAGATCGACGGTCGTCTCTGATGGATGCAAAATAGTGGTTTGTAGCGTAGGGGCGAATTTTTCAATTTCTGAGCGCCAGTTACCTAGCAGAGAGGCTGGTGCGACCAGCACACTGGGTAGTGTGTTGTTTTCTTGTTGCTTTTTACCCGGGCTTTTAGCGGATGCTGCATTGGCCCTCTTTTGTTCAGATTTTAATCTGAGTAGCAGCGCCAGCACCTGAATGGTTTTACCCAATCCCATGTCGTCGGCCAGACACGCGCCAAGTTGCAGCTTTGCCATAAAGTGTAGCCAGTTGACACCCACTGACTGATAGTCGCGCAAGGTGGCCCGGAGTCCAGTGGTCTTAAGCGATCTGATTTGTTCGGGATCGCGTAATTGGGCCAGTGTTTTCTTAAGCCATGGTCCTGCTTCAATGCCTAACCATTTTGGATCGATGTTTAAATCGTTGGACTCTTTTCCTTGTTTGTTAATGCCGGATAACCAGCGCATTGCTTCAGCAAAGCTGACCCCGTTGTCAGCCTGTTCTTTTACGGTTGTCCAGTGGTCAAGAACTTGCGCCAGTCTATCGCGATCAAGTTCTACCCAGCGTCCACGCAAGCGAACCAATCCGTTGTCGGTGGCAGCTGTGGCATTAAGAATTTCGTGAAGTTCGGACTGGCTGACTTTCCTGCCATCGAACACCACGTTTACATCGAAGTCTATGAGTGCATTAAGCCCAGCGTGCGAATGTTTCTTCGACCCGATCTTTACCTCGACGGTCGGCTTGCGCTCTTTGCTGCTATGCCACCAGTCTGGTGCACGTACACTAAGACCACATTTGTTTAACAGATCAACTGACTGCAAAAATTCGTGTGCCTGTGTTGGTGACCAGGCTAAGGCCTGATAAAAGCTGCCATCATCAATCAACTCTTGAAGCCACGGCAGCTCATTGGCAGCGCGTTGTACCGGGGTAAGCATGGCAAGCAACATGTCTGTTTCGCCGGAATCAGCGCTGGCTTGCAGGGCATGTGACAAAGGTACATGATGCTCTGTGCTTCCCTTGCGTGCGGGTTGAATAAGTGTTGCCATGAATGCGAACGGGTGATTGGAATCTTGTTTGTTTTCAGCCAAATGAAAAGTAACCCGCCCGACAGCCCGCCATTTCGGGTGGCGTTGTTCAAGATATGCCATGACCCCGCTTGTTTTGCTTTCTTCAATGACAAGTTTTGTCAGTTCCTGCCACCATTGATCGAATAATTGGGTGTTCAGGTATTCGCCGCCGCGCAGCGGTGGTAACCGTTCTAATGTTTGCTGCAGCATTGATTCATCAGCGAGTGCTGGTTTTTGGCCTTGAACCGATGAGCGACAGAGGGAAGTCAGGCACTCATGGGAATAGTCTCTGAATGCCTGGGATACAGGTGCAAGCTCTGCGTCGTGCAGATTGGTTGACAGATACAGAAGACCTGCGGCGGTGCTTTCAGAGAATGCAGTTATTGTATTGCTGATCTCTTTTTTTGAAAGAGAGTCTGTCCGTCCTGTGCTGGTACGAGCACGTAGTTCATTGTGGGGAGTGGCGAAGAGCTCTAGAGAGAGGTTTTCTGTCATGGTTGTTGGTTGGTTTTTGATATAGGTCTGTCTTTGATTTTACACTAGTTGGGTGGTGCTGCCGGCGGTTGCTGGCTGGATTTTGTCCCCTCCGGACTGCTGTTTTGATGTGCCCTTCTGTCGGACTCATTTTTCAATCAGAAATTGAAGGGTTGATGATTCTTCGCTTATGACCGTGATAGTGCGCAATAATCAACTTGCACCATTTTCCGTTGAAAATTACACATCTTGCTGTGTGAACTCGAATAAACCTGTGGCAGTACCCCCTGGGCTCTAGTCATTCAAGCTTTGTCGGGTCGAGAGCGACAGATGGAAGAAAGCGTTAAGAGCACGTTGAATGCGCCCCTGGTTGGAGTATTGGTCTAGCCCAGGAGTCGCAGTTGGTCTCCTGAATTCTGAAGTCTGCGTGTATCAGTGTATTATTACCCTGGAAGATCAAAACGAAAAACGGGCCAAGCAAATGACTGAACATGATTCTGACCATATAGCGCATATACATGATGAATTGCACAGCCACCTTCCTTCGGAACCGGCCCTGCGTGCTAAAGCGCTGGAAAGTCTGCTGGTAGAGAAAGGCATGGTTGATTCTGCGGCGGTAGATGCCTGGGTTGAGGCCTATTCGGAGCAGATCGGGCCTAAGAATGGCGGGCGCATTGTTGCGCGTAGCTGGGTTGATGCTGATTTTAAAGCGCGCCTTCTTGAAGACGCCAGCTCGGCGATTAAAGAACTGGGGCTTGAGCAAGGGCATCTCGTTGCTGTCGAAAATACTGATGAAGTACATAACCTGATTGTTTGTACACTTTGCTCCTGTTATCCGATGGGTTTGCTTGGTATGGCACCTACCTGGTACAAAATGGCGGCTTACCGGTCGCGAGCGGTCCGTGACCCTCGAGGTGTGCTTGATGAATTTGGCGTCTCGGTTTCAGAAGAGACTCGCGTACGTGTTTGGGACAGTACGGCAGAACTTCGTTATCTGGTGGTGCCGCAGCGCCCGGCTGGCACAGAGGGTTGGAATGAAGACAAATTGGCCGATCTGGTCAGTCGTAACTCAATGATTGGTACCCATCGTGATTTGACTGACCGAATCGAGGGCATAAGCTAATGGATGGCATACATGATCTGGGTGGCCGTCATGGCTTTGGAAAAATAGACGTCAATGAGCCAGAGATACAGTTTCATGCGCCGTATGAAGCACGCGTCAGATGTATGGCACACGCAATAACACAAGCACCTGACTGGAGCGTAGATTGGTTCAGGCACTGTCGTGAACTGATTAATCCAGCGGACTATTTAACCCGTCCTTACTTTGATCAATGGGCACAGTCCTATAGCGCGATGTTGATTAATTCAGGATGGGCAACCATCGATGAAATCTGTGCCGGTAAAGCTGCAAGCAAAGTTGATGGTCTGCCACCAGCTGTCACAGAGTCCCAGGCGCGTGCAGCGGTGTTGAAAGAGAAGCGGTTTGATGCAGAAATTGAAGCGAAACCCGTTTACGCTATCACCGATGAAATACGAACTATCACTAACGTGCCGGGCGGGCATACTCGTTTGCCGCAATATGCACGTGGCAAGGTGGGGCAGGTGATAGATCACCACGGCGCACATATATTTGCAGATGCAATGGCGATGAACGAAAAACGGTACGAACACCTATACACCGTAGAGTTCAGCCTTTCAGCACTATGGCCTGAAGCCCGCCAGTCAACCGACAGTGTGACACTCAATTTATGGGAAAGTTATCTTGAAAGAGTCTGAAGCCTTGGGGCCACTGGTGCGCAACGATAATGGCCCCGTGTTTGAAGAAGGGTGGCAGGCGCAAGTGCTTGCTTTGGCGTTTAATCTGGTTGAACGTGGTCAGTTTTCCAGTGTTGAGTGGTCAGAAGCGTTGGGTGCAGAGTTAGTGCGAGCGAAGGATCGTGGCGAGTCTGATGATTCAGCTACCTATTATCAAGCGGTATTGACTGCACTTGAGGAGTTGTTGCACAAAAAAGAGGGTTTGGCTGACGGGCTACTGGATCAGCGTACTCAGGCGTGGCGGGATGCTTATTTGCAGACACCTCATGGACAGCCGGTTGAGCTTGGAAGTAATTAGTTGTGATGCTACACGATTAGCACTTAACGTCGTTCAGTTTCAAGTGACGTGAATGTAGCTTATGCCATTCGCAACTTCCGGTTCCTTTATATCAAACTGGCTAGGACGTAGCAGGTAGTTATCTTAAGACAAGCAACTCAGAGTTGAATCAACTCAGCGGACATGTAACTTTTATCTTTCGACTTAGGGTGAATTGAAGAGCTTTCAGTGATTTACTGAAAAGGTTGTCTAGTCATTTACTACTGTCGCCAGAGAAGATTTCAGGATTGCATTTTGCTGGTCGTTACATGGGGAAATTCTGTGACGTTGTCTAAATCGGACTCATTTTTATGAACACGGAAGTGAAGCTAAACAAGCGTACGGTAGGTGGGACACGTGTCATTAGTCGGTGTGTGTTTGTATTCTCGAATAGTGATGTTTTTAACCGTTCCAAAATAATTAAGTCAGGTGTATTGGTTTTTAATGTTCGGGGTGGGTCTTTTATAAGCCAATCCCAATTCGATGAGACGACTATTAATTCGGTGGTTGAAAAGGGTAGTGTTTCCAAAGTGCAAAGCATTCAGCTTTGCCCAAATGATACACCTGAGATATCCCTCGATAATTATCAGATTCGTTTTCTTAAGTTCAGTCACCTTGCTGAATACCGTTGTTTGGTTTTTCGTTTTGCCAATCTTTCCGAACCTCAGTTGGAAAAATTGAATTTATTAACCAATAGTTTACCTGGTGTCGATCAAAGCGAAGAGCAGCATGTTGTTAGATTAATGAAAGACTCATCTGACAGTAACATGGCAAGTGGCATTTAAATATTGCTGTTATGGGGTAAGCTGTTAAGGCTAGCTTTGGACAAGTCATTTCTTTGTTTGTCTAACGCACTATGGCTTCCATTCAACTTCAAGGCTCTGTACTCCACGAAACACTAGTGTAGGCAGGTATTCCCATGATTGGTTGCCGACCAGCTGGAGTTGCGGCAGACGTCTGGTGAGTTGTTCCAGAATCACCCGCATTTCGAGGCGGGCAAGCGGTGCTCCCATGCAAAAGTGCGCCCCGAGACCAAGCCCAAGGTGCTTTTTTGCATTCTTCCGTGTCGCGTCGAATTTCGATCCATCCGGAAACATACTTTCATCGTGATTTCCCGAGCCCATCATCATCAGAATTCGTGCGCCTTTGGGAATGGCGACGCCACCTAGCTGTGTCTCACGTGTGGTGATTCGGCGCCAGCCAAAAATTGATGAGTCGATACGCAGTATTTCCTCAACAGCATTTTCTATGAGTTCCGGCTGCTTACACAGTAGCTCCCACTGTGCGCGATCAGTCAGCAGATGGCGTAACCCGTTTGCTGACGCCTGAGTGGTAGTTTCATGACCGGCAAATTGCATCAGGAACATCACGTTGTACAAATAGTTGATGCTGAAAAGCGTTGGATCATCCTGATGGATCCGCACCATGTCTCCCAGATAATTATCTCCCGGTGCTTTACAAGCACGATCGACCAGGTCCTTTGTAAATTGCCAGTGCTCACCCATGCCGTGCATCATGGCGATTTGTTCGGATTCAGAGGGTGACCCCCAGTTGACTATCGCTCTGTCTGAACCGAGCTTTTTTACGAATAAGGCGTCCTCATCACTGGCGCCAAGAAACAGGAAAATTGCTAATGCCGGCACTTCATACAGGAGCTGGGAAACAAGCTCTGCATGACCATCATTGATGAAACCGTCGATGTATCGATCAACGATTGCCCGTATCCTGTCTTCCATCTGATTAACGCGTTTGGGTGTAAATGCAGTGCCAAATATTTTTCTGTGATGCTTATGCGTGTCAGAAGCTTCATCAACCAGTGAGGGCTCGATATCAAGGTCTTGTTGGTCGCGTACTTTCGCTGCAGCCGGACAGATAGGGGTGACGGGGTGGCGTGCATTAACCGGTGAATAGGTTTCCGGGTCGCGATAGACGGTGGCGATATCATCGTATTTAAGTATTACCCAATAGTTGTATTCCGGACTGTAGAATACAGGTTCAGTTTGGCGGGCTTTGTCAAAAAATTGATAGGGGTCTTGAAGATATTCTTTTGAAAATGGTTTGAACGCACAAGCTGTTTCGCTGCCTGGTTGATGGTGAATGGTGTTTGCTTCCGAATAGCCCGGGTCAGACTGAAACATTCCGTACTGTTTTTCTGAAGACATCTTTAAAATCAACCGTATTGATACATTGGCGGAAAATATAGCACAGCTCGTGTATCGTAGATTATCTGGCTACGGACGTTGTTAGCTTGATTTTTAAAATGCAGCTTGTCTATTATGTTAGGGGTTTGGAGTTTATCGCCCACTCTGCGAATATGGGGGCTCCAGTGTTTGTAATAACACTTTTGATGAACTACCGGACACGACATATCAATAACCTGGCTATCGAAGATAGTCATATCTTTTATTTCCAGGTTGAACTGGATTTTCGTATTGTTGTCGCGAAGCTCATGTGAATAAATAACCAGGAGGTCATTACAAATGATAGATTTTACTAAGGCATCCTGGATTAACGAGCCACAAAAGCACGCCGTTGCTGCAGATAAAGTGGTGATAGTGACGGATCCCGGAACGGATTTTTGGCAGCGTTCATATTATGGGTTCAGAAACGATAATGCGCCCGGATTAATGATCAGTAGCAGTGAAAATTTTAGTTTTACAATTAAAGCTGAATTTCAGTATAAAAACCTGTTTGATCAATGTGGGTTGATCATATACCTGGATCATGAAAACTGGTTTAAAGCCTCTATTGAATTTGAAAACGAGCGTTTCTCTCGTCTGGGCAGTGTGGTGACGAACATGGGGCACTCAGACTGGGCAACTACTGACATAGCGTTACCGTCTTATATATGGTTTCGATTGAACCGAAGGGGTCCGGACTTCCTGATAGAGTCATCAGTGGACGGCACGGTATTCAAGCAAATGCGTATTTTTCATTTACATCAATTAGGTAGCACAACAGAAAATATGGGAAAAGCAAATCCCCCGTTACCATCGGAAAAAGCAATTCGTTTTGGTGTGTATGCGTGTAGCCCTGTGCAATC
This sequence comes from Laminaria ephemera, assembly GCA_036873875.1. Classification (NCBI taxonomy): domain Eukaryota; class Phaeophyceae; order Laminariales; family Laminariaceae; genus Laminaria; species Laminaria ephemera. Next base: position 166,854 of record JAYJMJ010209184.1, read on the forward strand.
GTCTTTCACCGCAACTTTTACTGAAATGCACCTGGAGGCCTGCATTTGGCAAGCTCATAGCGCGAACTAATTCGACGCACGATGTTCTTGGTGCCAGCGGTGATGATTACAGTCGTGCACCTGGTACGAAAATTAAATAGATGTCCGTTAAAAATACCAGATGTTTCATTTCAGCGTATATTGGTTGTTCGCCCGTGAAGCCCGCATCCGTTTCAGATGCTTTCTGTCGGTTTGCTACTGAACTGTAAAGGGTCTTGTTTTTTATAAACTGTTGCACCGTAAGGTTCGTCAGCTTGGAAGTGTGACTTTGTAAATAGGGAGTAAAAGCAATTAAAATAAGTTGTCACTGTAAAAACGTTGTAATCGAGGCTGAAAAGCCAGACAGCGTGACTCAATGTAATTGTTCAATATGCAGTCGCTACATGGCTTTATGGGGTTACTACGATCCCGGTCAGGTACAGATTGAAATTGGTGTGCATGGCACTGATGCTTACTCCTGGGGGGATCATGAATTAGATTTTATTCGTTGTTCCAATTGCGGTTGTATTACTCACTACCGTACGAAACCAGGTCAGAATGATCCAAAAATAGCGGTAAACTTCAGCCTGGCGCGCAATAAAATTGGTGAGCTTCCTGTCAGGCATTTTGATGGGATCAATGAGTTGTAAAAGTCCGACAGAACGTGGATTTACTTCAGTTGGTTCCCACGATCTCTGTGTTATCAGGTTTGGATCTCACGCGTTTGTTCAGCATAATCAGAATAAAAACCAGAGCTGCAAGTAGCAGATGCCAGACAAGAGGAAGTGGCCAAATTAAGGCAACACCTGCTGCGAATATTGCAGGTCGTAGCCAAAGCACTAACGGCTGTTCTGCAAACCCTTCAAATCCAGCTGCTATCGCATAGATACCTATGGCTGCAAAGCAGCTGATAGTAATCGCTGCAATCCAGTCGCCGGAAAGTATCGGTGTATAGGCAAACAATACAGGGATAATGTAGAGGCCTTTCGCGATCCGCCAGGCGGTAAAGCCGGTAGCCATCGGCGGTGTTTTGGCTATGGCGGCAGCGGCAAATGCTGTCAGACAAACCGGCGGTGTTACATTACTGTCCTGACTGAGCCAGAAGATAATCATGTGTGCTGACAATAGCGCTGTTGTTAGTGCTTCAGGGGAGACTGCCTGATCAAACAATGTATGTGCGAAATCTCGGGGCATCAGTGCATATAGAGCCTGCGCATCTGGTAGCGGCATTGGTGCGGTAAGCTTGCTGAGCGCCTCCGGGTTTACCAGCATAAAAATAGCATGTGCTTCCTGAGGCAATGTGCCCGATGCGATTTTGGAAATTACGACATCGTTTAACATCAGTTCTTTCAGGGCGGGTGCGGATAATGTGGCGAGTACAATATATGAGGCGGTGACGGGCAGCCCCATACCCAGTATCAGTGAGACAAATGCTATTAGTGCCAGCGCTATCATTAAATTGCCATTGGCCCAATCTGCGAGTACCAGTGATAGCGTATTACCGATACCGGTTGTGCTTACCGTCATTACTACAATGCCGACTGCAATCAGAAGTATTGCAGTTGTAATCATGTTGCGAGTACCAAGTGCCAGGGCCTCGGTAATAGCCTTAGGGCCCATTTTATTCGGGGTGAACCAGCTGGCGACTATTACTGCCACGATTGCATAAGCGGCAGCGTAGGTCGGGGTAAAACCGGACATCAACATGCCGATCAAAATCCCCAGTGGCAATAAAAAGGAAATTCCGCCTCGTGCAAATACTTCGCGTACGGTCGGGGCATCGTCTTCGCCGTGCACCATGTGTTGTTTTTTGGCTTCTATTCTTACCCACACAGCCACAGAAAAAAAGTAGAGCAAAGCCGGTAACACCGATACAGCAACAATGGTCAGGTAAGAGATTTGGGTATAAGTGGCCATCACAAATGCACCTGCCCCCATTATTGGTGGCATGATCTGACCGCCCGTTGATGCCGATGCTTCAACTCCTGCGGCGAACTTTGCAGGAAATCCGGCCTTCTTCATTAAGGGTATGGTGATGCTGCCTGTTGAAACAGTGTTGGCCACTGCAGATCCAGACACTGTACCGGTCAGCGCTGAGCCGATAACGGCCACCAGACCTGCGCCGCCAACCAGCCTGCCAGCAACGGCACGCGCCAGATCAATTACAAACTCACCTGCTCCCGAGCGCAACAGGAAGGCGCCGAACAGGATGAACATGAAAACAAAGGTTGCACTGATTCTGGCAATCGGGCCAAACATGCCTGCTACTTCTATGTAGCTTCGAAACAGTGTGGTTTCCCAGGTCAGGCCTGGAAACTTGAACAAGCCGGAAATCAAAGGCCCCATCCAGGTCATATAGGACAGGAAAAACAGCGTCATGATGGGGATAAATATGCCTGCAACCCGACGTGATAGTTCCAGAATGATGGCAATTGCCAGTATTGCGAATAGCCAGTCGCTCCAGATAAAGCTGATGCCCGGACGTACGTATATCCAGTCAAACGCAAAGATTACATAGATGCCGCAAATAAACGCACCCACGCCTATCAACGCGTCGAACCATAGTGGCGCACCACGCCATGCGGGTAAGGTTAAGGCGCAGAGCAGCCCGAACCCTGCAAAATGAATGGCGGCGAGTGTTAGTTCAGGTAGTGTTGCAAAGGTGTTTGCCCAGATATGGAATAGAGCAAATGCAACACTAAACCAAAAGATGAATTGCCCCAGCAACCCGCTTTCGGAATCGCGATGAGGTTTCGGGTCAATGAATGCCTCGGTAGATTTATTCACTAGCTGTGATTCCGAAGCAATGTTGTATCAGAGGATTGTTCACGGCGCACGGCGCCGTGAACACAGGCAGGAGCACGGCTGTTTACTTTGCCATTAGTGCGTCTGGAATGTCGATACCTTGTTCTTTGTAGTATCGCGCGGCACCGGGATGTAATGGAGCAGGCAAGCCGCCGATAGCTTTGTCGATCGACATGGCTTTAGTTGCGGCATGAATTCCGTTGAGGAACGTCAGATTCTCATAGATTGTTTTGGTGATTAAATAGACGGCTTCTTCATCTACGTCGGCATTCACAGCAAGAAAATTTGGCTGCGCAATGGTGTTGATGTCTTTATCAACACCGGGGTAGGTGCCAGCGGGAATCACAAATCGTGTCCACAGTGCGCCGTCGCCATTTGCACGAGTCATTTGCTCGTCGGTGAAGTCCAGTACAGTCAATTTGTCTCCCATTGATGCAAAAGCCTGGGTGACTGCAGATACCGGTGGGCCACCTGTCATGTTGGCACCCGCAATTGTACCGTTTTGCAGGCCTTCAGCAGTCGGCGTGTATCCCTGATGTACAAGTTCAAAGCCTTCGTAATCCAGACCCAGATTGCCAAGGATGGTTTGTCCTGACCCTTCTGTGCCGGAATTCTTTTTGCCAATGGAAAATGATTTTCCACTCATCGCTTTGAGATCGTCAACGGTGCCAGTCGCCGCGTGATCAGTGGTGACTACCATTTGTTCTACGTTTTGCCAGAGCATAGAAATTGATCGCATGTTTTCCTGTTTGCCGTCGGCGGCGACTTTTCCGGTGCCGTTCCAGGCCCATTGTCCGAATAAGCCCTGCAGGATAGCGAACTGTGCCTGGTTCTCGCGCAGCAACTTTACGTTTTCACCTGAACCGGCAGAACTAATTGCCGACATGTCGATTTTTTCTTTGTTCTGGAGCTTTATTTTAACTAGTGTTGCTAGTGCGACACCTACTGGATAGTAGGTGCCGCCTGTCGTGGCTGTAGTTAGAATGTAGGAGCGCTCGTCAGCGACAACACCGGTAACCGAAGTCAGAGCGATAGCGGCGACAACGCCTGAAACAAGGTGTTTGACGCGCGTGCTAAGTGTTTTAGTCATGGTAGTCTTCCTGGTAAATTTGTTCACCAATCAAAGCCGGGTTGGCTCGTGTGCATTGTTGATACTATTCTATCGGGCGCATGGTTGCCAGACTCTCTGACAATCATTGATCATGATACAAAAGCACGGTCAATGAAATCACAATCAGATCAAAAAGTGGCCATCGGCAGCCCGGGCGCGATCGGATTGGCGAAATGTCTGGACGCAGGCGAAATTCCCTGAATGGTGCTTGGTGCTGTGGCGGCCCGGGACCGACAAGCCAGGGTGAAATGTCGGCGATTTTAACCTGCAACCAGGGCATGTGCCTGTCGAGACATTGGGGAAGGATGCAGATATTGTGATTCAATGTGCGCCAAAGTCTGAGTTAGTGCCTTTGCTAATGTCTGCGATAAAAAACGGACCGCGGTATTACGACACCTGACCGCTCCATTGATTGTTGGTACTTCGCTGGTGACATCCATAAAGCACGCATAGCAAGGTTGGCATTGAGCACTTAAGTTTTGTTTGACACCATGGAGTTTTTTAACACAACTAACTAGTCATATATTGTTGGTGATTTTTATTACAGTAATAAACGGGGTGCAATACAAATGGTTGATCCAGTGCTTGCGCAAACAGTGACAGCATAGAGCCGGGTTATTCTTTTTGCCAAATTTGATAGGTGTAGTTTATATTTGATTCGAAAAATTGTTCGAACACTAATTTGAATGTCTCTGGTATTTCAGGAAAGAAAATATCACCGTCCGGATTACTATCAATAGTGGATATATGCAGAGTATCAACCTCAGTAATTAGACTGCGATAGAGCTCACCGCCACCCGCAACTATAACCTGATCCGTTATTGTGCCAAGTTTGTCTAATGCAGCTTTAATTGAAGGGAAAACCAAAACATTATGATCGTTTGATTTGTAGCCGGATCGTGTTACGACCGCATAGTTTCGATTCGGTAGAATGCCCATTGACTGAAAAGTCTTGCGCCCAACCAAAAGCCATTGATTGTATGTAATTGCCTTAAACAAATATTGCTCACCTTTTGCGCTCCATGGTATGTCAGCTCCATTGCCGATTACGCCGTTTTTAGCCCGTGCGGCCATTAGTGAAATTTTCACAGGTATTCCTTCTTGCACTTCAGGCAAACTGAATGGTAGAGCTTTGTCGTTGGCAGTTAATTTTGTGTATTACTATACTCGACGGTCCATTTATTATCTTCCTTGATGTTGAAGTAATAACTATTTTTCTGTTCATTTGCGAGCGGGCATTTCCCTCATCGCTTAACTTTGTGTAGGATTTAGCTAACCAGAAGGATTGATTAATCAAAATCTCTGGCATCATTTAATGGAGGAAATCATGTCTGCTATGAATTTATTTAGCCGCTATAGCCTGTCTGGCATAGCGTTTGTCCTGCTGGCGCTGCCGCCAGTGAATGCTCAGGAAGTTCAAACCACCAGCGAGGATCCCGCAGCCTGCGTTGACACTGATGGTGACGGTTGGGGCTGGGACGGCACCAGGTCTTGCCTTGTTTCTACCAGCTGCGTTGATACCGATGGAGATGGCTGGGGGTGGGATGGCACTCAGTCATGTCGAATCGCGTCTGCCTGTATAGACTCGGATGGCGATGGGTACGGGTGGAACGGATACCAGACCTGCCTGGTCGTTTGTGAAGATACTGATGGTGATGGGTATGGGTGGGACGGGTTTGGTACCTGCCTGGTCGATTACTCGCTGGGGGTCCCCAGAGGTCAGTCCGGCTTTAGTGAAGGTGTGGTGACCGCAGCCAACCCTATCGCTGCAGAGGCTGGTGCCAGGGTTCTGGAGGAGGGTGGTAATGCTGTCGATGCGGCAGCTGTTGTGCAATTTGTGCTTAATGTTGTTGAGCCTACTTCGTCGGGAATTGGTGGCGGTGGTTTTATGGGGGTATTTCACTCAGAGACTAATCGAACTTTTTTCATTGACTCACGTGAGAAAGCGCCGTCTGCTGCAAGTGCCACGCAATATCTCGACTGTGATCCTAACTGCAGTGGTGCAGAAACTCGTGACAACGTTATTGGTGGCTTTACCGACATTGCTACCAGTGGTTTGGGCGTGGGCGTGCCGGGGACGCTGTTAGGTGTGGCCAGCGCTCTGGAGCAATACGGTACTCTAACACTTGCCGAAGCACTACAACCTGCTATCAAACTTGCTGAGAATGGCTTTGCGATAAACGAACGGCTGGCTTCATTGACGGCTAGTTCACGCACTACATTCTGGCCAGAAACTTCTTCAAAATTTCGAACAGAGTCTGGTGATCCTTTGTCTGCGGGCTTCTTACTCGTACAGCCCGGTCTGGCCAAAACTTTCAAGCTTATTGCCGATCAAGGCGTAAGTGTCTTTTACACCGGGGAAATTGCAGATGCCATTGTTGATGCGCAACTCCGTTACCGCGATACCGTTGGTGCAATGGGGGCAGGTCGAATGACCAAGGCAGATCTTTCTGCTTATCTGGCGGCGGGTGTTGATGAGCGTGATCCGGTGCTGAGCGACTACCGGGGTTATACTATTAAAGGTATGCCGCCGCCGTCTTCCGGTGGTTTGACTGTCACTCAAATTCTTGAGTGTCTGGAGCAATTTCCGTTAGGAGATACTAGCCAGGGGTTCGGACCCGGGGCGGCCAACACGCTTCATGTCATGGTTGAATCCATGCGCCAGGCGTTTTCGAGTCGCTCTGTATGGATGGGCGATACCGATTTTGTCAATCTGCCGGTAGCAGGGTTAACCGATGCTGGCTATTTAGCGCCGCGTTGCGCACAGATCCAGACGGAACAACGAATCGCTGATGAAGATGTATTGCCTGGTGATCCCCGTCAGTTCGACCCTGCATTCAGTGTGGCAGAGGCGAGTGTTACCAATGGTGTGGAAGGCCCGGTCGGTGTAGACACCACGCATTTCACTGTCATGGATCGTAATGGAAATGTCGTATCCTGGACGTCGACAATTGAAGGTACCTGGGGTTCCGGTATCACTGTACCCGGGTATGGATTTCTATTGAATAATGAATTGACTGACTTTAATTTTATTCCACAAGCCAGCGATGGCTCAGCTGACTTCAAACCCGGCGCCAATGATGTCGCACCTGGCAAACGGCCCCGTAGCAGTATGGCGCCTACGCTGGTATTCCATGACGATGATCTGGTTGCCGCTTATGGGTCGCCGGGTGGTTCGACTATTATTAATTCAGTGGTAAATATAACGGTCAATCTCATTGATCACGGAATGTCTATTCAGCAGGCGATAAACGCACCAAGAATAAGCTCTTCAGGCGGGAGCGTCGCCTATGAGGCTGCATTCGATGCCATAGAACTTGAACAATTGACCGCGCTTGGCCACACCTTGAGAGGTGCGCCCAGTGTTATCGGTTCAGTGCAAGCAGTGGTGGTTGACTTGAATAAAGGCACTTTGCATGGTGGTGCAGACAGCCGCCGTGCGGGAAGTGTTGCAGGGCTTCCTCGATAGTCGTTAGATGGTTATGGCAAGAGCTGGTTTATCGTCCGGTTCTTGCCATTATTTTGTGTGAATAATATTGATCGCAACGGTCTGGTATTTCTATTCAGGCATCTACAATCTACGCATGCGATACATTCTCGTTGCCTGTTGATGGTGTAGTGTGACACTCAAAGTCCACAATAATTGATTTGATTGATTACATTAACCTGTATGTAAAAAGTCCCGTGGCGTTGCATACTTCGTCACTGTTACAAGTTTAGTCAACCGCCTCTGCGGGGCGCCTCCTTTCGCTCACGCCTGCAATTAAACTCTCGAAAAGGGAGTGAGAATTTGCCATTTGGTTCACACCAGAGCGAAGCTTACGTTAGCTATTTTCTTCAAAAAAGAGCTGGCACTAATTGTCAGACGTCTGCCAACAATAGCTCCTTAAAGAATTCAGGCATGCAGCCGCTATCTTAGCCCCAAGGAATCGCATCTGATTAAAAACGGGAGTTCTGCGCGGCTACGCAAGCTTTGCCGGGTAAACCGCATTTGATTGATCGCGCACTTCGATTTGTAGTTAGTCATTTTGAAGACTGTTCACGGGTTTGGGGTAGGTCAGCGTTCGGAGTGACGCGAAAGCCATAACGGTACAGTTAAGCACGTCACATAGAGACGTGTTTCGCGATACTTCTATCAGCCAGAATATTTAGATTCACGGGTCGAGTGCGCAGATTTTCAGTGTTCGGACTTCGTTTTGTTTCAGGGCAGTACTTATGAATAATCGACACTTTCAACTATCGCTCGTTTCTTGTCTCTTTGTTTTGTGGGGGTGCAGCGAGAGCGGAGGTGAAGTGGGGTCCACGCTGCCAGAAACGATAGAGCAGACCGACTTTCAATTGCCGAGCACCCCGGTTCTGGTGGAGGATGGCAAGTATGTCGTAGCAGCTGAGCGTAAAGTTGAGATACTACCGCAACAGGTGAATATTGGCGAAAGCCTGCCATATCCTGATCGTACGGGTTTTGAAATCAAGTCTATAAATACGGATTTTTGGCCAGACCGCGAAGAGCTTGTCAGTGCAAACGCGGCGGGAGTGATTACTAATCTGCTGTGGTCTAACTGGCAGCCGACATTTGAAACTGACTGTAACAATACACAAATAGAATTCGATGGCCAGTGCTTTACTGTCGAAGTGGCGTTTGATCATCAGATCCGCTATTGGTCGAACCAGGGTAAAAACATAACGGCTGTATTGTACGGTGTGCCGGCTTGGGCGCGTAACAGTGATAGCTGCACGGCAGAAACATCAGAAACAGGGAAATTCTGCGCTGCGCGAAACCCCGACGATTACGCTCGATTTGCTGCATTGATCGCTGAGAGATATAACGGTTTAAATGGTTACGGCCGGGTCGTAGACTTTATCATTCACAATGAAGTCAATATGAATCAGTGGTACAAAGTGGGTTGCGGCGCCGGTATTCCCTGTAATCAGGAAGAATGGATTGCAGATTATGCGGCAAATTATAATGCGGCCTATGATCGCATTAAAGCCGTTCAGCCGGATGCACGGGTTTTGATGTCGTTTGCACATCAGTTCGATACCAGTTTTGATAATCCGCAGGGCAGCAATCCAATACTATCGGTAAAGACATTCATCCGTGGTGTTCACAGTCGTGCGGAAGGCCGTAAATGGCGCGTCGCCTATCACCCCTATAATCATCACTTGTCGAGTGCAGAGTCATCATTTGACGATCTCCCGCGAGTCACCTTCGGTAACATCGGTGTGATAACCGGTTGGTTGCGTCAGGAATTTCCATTTCAGCCTGAGTCATGGGAGGTTCATTTGACCGAGAATGGCATTAGCTCAAACGGCCAGTCAGACGAGTACAGTCAGGACGTCGCGGTATGTAATTCTTATAGAAACGTGCTGGGTACACCCGGGATAGAAAACTACATTTACCATCGCATGAAAGACAACAATTACGAGGCAGTTCGTGGTGCGGCATTTGGATTGCACAATGAGGACGGCACTCCGAAACTGGTGTGGGATACCTGGTCAAACATGAGCGGTCGCGATGGTCAACGAAATAATTTGAACTGTGGTTTTGAAAACCTGCCGTTTATCAAGTTAAGCAGTTTTGCTAACAGTAATGGCGATAATCGAGCGTCATCCCGCGTAGTTGGAGACTCCTATAGCGCGGTTAATTCATGGTACTTACTACGCGATTATGCACCGGACACCTATATGGCTTACGAGTGTAAAGCGGGGGGTAGTTCGTATATCAGTACGGATGTGAACTGTGGCGGTGAATTGTCCTACGGTCCTGTTGGTTATGTTTATGAGAGTGATGCAGCAGACAGGGTTGCATTGTTTAGTTGTCTGAACAATACGAAGTTATTTGTCAGTGATGAATACGGTTGCGGCAATGACGAAATAGTAGAGTTTATCGGTTACGTGAACAAGCAACGATAACCTCCTCCATTGAAAGTAAGTTGATCGAGTGGCTTCAGTCTTCGCAATCCGGTGATTTGAATCGGTACAATAGGTAAGGTGGTCAAGTAAATGTCATTGACTTCTGCCTGGAAATTACATACTGATAGTGAGATATTTGTGTTTCGACACTAGAGAAATATTAATGAATAAAGCGGACGAGTCACGCATTGTTGAAATGGCATGGGAGGACCGCACTCCTTTTGAGGCCATAAACCGGCTTTATGGAATGTCCGAGTCTGAAGTTATAAAATTTATGCGAAATTCGTTGAAGTCAGGAAGCTTTAAACGATGGCGAGAAAGGGTGTCAGGAAGGCAGACCAAGCACTTAAAGCTGCGAAGTCCAGAGGTTAGCCGGGGTTACTGCCCGACCCAATATAAATCCAGGTCCAGATAGTTATTTTCTGAAATTCAGATAACTGCACTTAATATGATTTATGCGTAACGCCGAAGCAGCCCCCGAGCCTGGATATTAAGATTAATCAGGAAATCACAGCTATTATGATTCACGTGCCTTGCGTGGAAGATGGGCTGATCTGGTATTTAAGAGCTTTCCCGGATTCTCGACGGCAGAAGAGTGATGATGATTTTGAATCTATATTAATTGGGAATGTAGTAATTGAAGTGGTGCAGGCTGATGCAAAAGTTGCAGCGGGGGCTGCCGGCACCGTGGTGTATTGGTATACCGACGACTTTGTATCAAGAATCGACTATTTGCTTGGCATTGGCGCAACTCTATTTCGCGGGCCAATGGATATAGATCATGAAATGCGAATGTGCCAGATTCTGGATCCTTTCGGCAACCCGCTCGGTATTCGGGGTAAGGCTCTTTAAAGTCATTTCCCTTACCTTCGCGTGAGAGTGTCTTGTCTGATTTAGGTGATTTTGAGCTTCCAGGGTATGTCCTGGTAATAATTCCTGTAGAAAGTAATTATAATAATTGCTCGCCTACTAACAACAGGATAACCCCATGGCAGTCATTCAGGATGCGGACAACGCGTCGTCCTATGTCAACCTGGAGCTATTCCAGCCGCCCACAGCGCACCTGGATACTTTCTCTGATGCGCTAAACCGCGTAGTTGGCAAGGTGGATTCACTAGTGCCGCAGTTTGGTCTAAGAAATCCGCGAATTTCAATTCCCGGTACACGTCGCTATCATTTTTGTATCCCGGACGAATGGGTAGCAAGCTTTTGGACCGGCCAGCTTTGGCTTGCTCATTCCGTTACCGGGCAAGAGCACTTTAAAAACAGTGCACGTATGCGGCGACCGTACTTTAAAACAGTGCTGGAACATCCAGAGTGGCACGATCATGATCTGGGGTTTCTGTTTTCACTTAGCTGTGTTGCGGACTATAAACTTACCGGGGATGAAACTTCACGCAGCATGGCGTTGCGGGCAGCTGATTTTCTGGCTGCACGATGGCGCCAGCCGCTTCCGTTTGTTATGTGCTGGAACCCGATGCGACGCGATGACGATGAATTTGCGCAGCGAAAAACCTGTACTTTGAATATCGACAGTATGCAGGCCATGGCATTGTTGTTGTGGGCTGCTGCAGAGACAGGTCAGGCCTCGTTTACAGAAATCGCCAATATGCATCTGGAGTCCTGTGCCTCTTATCTGGTTCGTGAAGATTACAGCTCCTATCACTGTTTTGAATTTGATCCGCGTTCTGGTGAGCCCGTGATCGGGTATACACACCAGGGGTACGCCGACGAAAGCTGCTGGTCTCGGGGACAAGCCTGGGCTATTCACGGGTTTGCTCAAAGTTATCTGAGTACAGGAAATAAGCTCTACCAGGATACTGCAGCGCGAATGGCAGACTATATCTCTGACAAACTACTAGATGACGGTGTTTGCCCCTGGGACTATCAGCTTCCGTCGGATCAACATCCTTACCGGGACACGTCTGCTGCGGCTTGTACTGCAGCAGGGCTGTACGCTTTGGCGCAGGGCTTCGGACAAGGTGCCGATTCCGTTAAATACACTGAATTGGCTGATCGCCTGTTGTTTGGTCTGGTTTCACACCACGATATCACTGACGACGACAACGCGCAGGGGCTCCTGAAAGAGGGTGCGGCATTTGTTGGTCTGGGCCGCGCTGACAATATGCTTCCCTATGGCGATTACTATTACCTGGAGGCTCTTATGCGTTCGGTCGGGCACACCGAATTCTTTTGGTGAGTCTGTAAAAGCTGCTTTCAAATCTCTGAGCATAGCCGATTGCCCTTCGTATGGGCGTCAATGCGGGTATTCTGAATACTAAATCTTGGCGTCCAAAGGTCGTTAACAAAGTCAAAGTCCATGTCAAAGGAGATGGCACTGAAAGGCCCGTTGCGGTGAGCATTGGATGGGGTCAGATGCGCAGTAGTAGGGAGAAACTAGTTTCGCGGTGGTTGGAAGCAGCCGACGGGCTTTTATACAAAGCAAAAGAGCTTGGCCGAAACCAGTTGTGTTGCTTACCACAGGCGTAGGCGGGGACCTAAAGCCGCGTGTGCAGGCTAGTGATTGTGATTATTAAAAATAGTGATGCATGAAAGGATTTCGATGACTATTAACCGTAAAAATAATTATGCGGCCGATCTGTTTAATTTGTTTCCCGGTATGGTTTGTAGTGCAATAACTTTTGCATTCTTAGTGTTGCCTGCCGGTATAGTATCAGGCACACAAGCAACGCAATGTGAATCGAACGCGAAAGCGCTTCAGGCCTACCCGGAATACAACCCGTGTCCGGTTGGTTATACGCTGTTAATTGATGATCGCTTTGACTCGCTGGATACCAAAATCTGGGAGCGCAGTACCGGCGGGTTTCCTGATAACGAATGCCGTTTTATAGATCACCCGGACAGAGTTCGATTTGATGGCGATGGTAAAATGCGCCTTGTGATGGAGGCGATGGAAGTACCAGCCAGCTTTAGTCGGCATGAGAAAAAGATGGTTGATGCAAAACCCTGTGCCTCCGGGGAGTTGCGAACCTTGATAGAACACGGGCCCTATGGCCGGTTTGAAGTACGAATGAAAAGTCCGGATACCTCAGGCTTTGTTCAATCTCTTTTTACTTTTCAGTTCTATAAAGACCCGTGGCAGGAGATAGATATTGAACTGCAGGGTCGACTGCCAGAGTCTGTCAGCACCAATGTGATTACTTCGCATGCCACGACTTTCGAAGAATGTGATCTTTATAAATGCACTAATAATACTGAAAAGCATTTGCCCATTGGTTCGCGTCATTCTGCCGACTGGCATGTATACGCTATTGATTGGCAGCCTGAAAAAATAGAGTATTTTGTTGATGGCAAATTAAAAAGAACGGTGACACCCGAACAGATAAATGGGGCAGGGGGAAATTACCCTGATCAAGCAGCCACTATTTTGATGAATTTTTGGCAACCAGCGCAGAAAATTGCAAAGTGGTTTGGTGGTGAGTGGTCGTTGGATCAGTTGCCGCTGGTTGCGGAGTATGATTGGTTTCGGTATTACTCCTTTGATGGCGGTTAGTCACTTCCATGCCCGGCGCCATCCATGGCACTTGTTCGTGTAGATCATCAGGTCGCTGTTTGATGGCACGGTGTTTTTGTCAGCTGTTTTTGCTTTGGTTTCTGTCGCAATGAAACGTGGCTAGATTAAATAATGATAGAAACCTTGCCCTTGACCTTACGATCCATCACATAGGAAATTGCTTGCGCAGTGTCCTTCAGGGCAAAGGTCTGATCAACGGTAACTGATACCAGCCCGGACTTTTGCCAATCAAAGAGTTCTTGCATATTATCCGAAAATACTTCTGGTTCTTTGCGAGTGAAGGTGCCCCAGAACACACCAACAAGGCTGAATTCTTTGACCAGTGCCAGGTTGATCGGTAGTTTCGGAATAGTGCCAGAGGCGAAACCGATAACCAGATAGCGACCATTGCGGGCCATGGCACGGATGCTTGAGTCGAACACATCGCCGCCTACGGGATCGTAAATGACATCAGCGCCCTTGCCGTTTGTAAATTCACGTATACCATCCTTAATGTTGCCAGAGGTGTAATTAAACACATGATCGGCGCCATGCTGAGTTGCAAGTGCCAGTTTGTCATCTGTTGATGCAGCGGCTATTACATTGGCGCCCATAGCTTTACCAATTTGCACAGCGGCAATGCCGGTGCCACCCGCCGCTCCCAGTACGACCAGGTTTTCTCCGGCTTTAAGCTGGCCACGCTGCTTCAGGGCATGGTGTGCGGTGCCATGCGCAACCAACAGGTTACAGGCCTGCTCAGGCAGGATATTTTTGGGTGCGGGAATCACAAAGCGATGATCAATCACCAGTTGTTCTGCAAAAGCGCCGTATTTCGGGCTTGAGCAAATCACCCGATCACCCACCTTGAAACCTGTGCAGTTAGCGCCGGTGTCTAATACTTCACAGCAACACTCCATGCCAGGTATGAACGGTGTTTCCGGTTTTGCCTGGTATAAGCCCTGGACCAGTAAACCGTCAGGGAAGTTAATACCGGCTGCCAGCACTTTTAGCAGTAGTTCTGATTCTTTGGGTTGTGGGGAATCGACTTCTTCCAGTGAGAGCTTACTTAACTCTCCGTACTCGTGGCATACGATGGCTTTCATTATAAAGAGGCTCCGTCTATTGCGATCTGTTTTGCCATTTTGGCCAGTGGTGCGACAAATTCATGTACTTTAAGTGCGCGCTCACTTGACGCGTTTCCTTCACGACCCCGTTTTGCCACACCCTGTAAAATTGCCGCCAGTCGATAGACACTGAAAGATAAGTAGAAGTCCCAGTGGCTAATATTATCTATATTGCAGCGCTCGCAGTAGAGCGCGACGAATTCCTGTTCGGACGGAATGCCAAGTTCTTTCAGGTCGGCATCTGCAAGGCCAGACATATCACCGACTTCAGCAGGCATGCGTTGCTGCATACAGTGATTGGCAAGATCTGCAAATGGATGCCCCAGGGTAGAGAGTTCCCAGTCGAGTACAGCTGCTATAGTGGGTTGTTGTGGCTCAAACATCAGATTGTCTAATCTGAAATCACCATGTACCAGTGACACTCTGCCATCGTCTTCCGGCAGGTGTTCGTGCAGCCAGTCGATCATCCAGTCCATGTCATTGATGACCTCAAATTGTGAGGCCCGATATTGCTCGGTCCAGCGTTTTAATTGTCTTGCATAGTAGTTTCCGGGGCGTCCGTATTCGGCTAATCCTATGCTGGTGACATCGGTGCTGTGCAGATCAGCCAAAACCTGATTAACCTGATCGTAGATTTTTATACGATCGTCTTTAGAGACCTCGGGTACTGCGGAGTTCCAAAACGTTCGGCCGTCCTTGAACTCCATAATAAAGAACTTGGCACCCAGAACATCAGTGTCTTCGCATAGATGATGCATCTGTGGCACTGGAACTTTGGTGCCTTTTAATGCGCTCATTACCCGGTATTCGCGATCAACCGCATGGGCTGACTTAAGCAATATGCCGGGAGGTTGTTTGCGAAGTACATAAGTGCCGGACCGGGCACTTATTTTAAAAGTAGGGTTAGACTGACCGCCACTAAATTTTTCGGCAGTCAGTGGTCCGTTAAATCCTTCAATGTGAGCCTGCAGGTAGTTGGCCAGCGCTGACTCGTTAATGCTGTGGATGCCATCAGTCATGAGCTGGTGAGTCGCTTAATCAGGTTGCGACCCAGCTGGTTAATATGAACCTGATCGGGACCGTCTACAATTCTGACAATTCTTGCGTACAGGTAGCTGTCTGCGAGAATTGTATCCTGACTGACACCTGCAGCACCGTGCATTTGTATGGCCCTGTCAGTGACTTTACATGCCATATTAGGGGCGACAATTTTAATCATAGAGATTAATTCGGTGGCCGCTTTGTTGCCGTGTTTATCCATTTGGTCAGCGGCCATAAAGGTAAGCAGCCGTGCTTGTTCGATTTCACAGGCGGACAATGCAATCTCTTCACGTATTTTTCCCTGTTCACTTAGTTTGCGACCGAAGGCTACCCGTGAGTCTGCGCGCTGACACATGATTTCAAGCACCCGTTGTGCGCGCCCGATTAAACGCATGCAGTGATGTATGCGGCCTGGCCCGAGACGCCCTTGCGCGATTTCGAAACCGCGGCCCTCACCAAGTAATAAATTTTCAGGTGGCACTCTGACGTTATCAAAGACAACTTCTGCATGGCCTTCCGGGGCATCGTCGTTACCAAAGACCTGCATCGGCCGCACAATCTTAACGCCCGGTGTATCCATTGGTACCAGAATCATTGATTGTTGTTTATGACGGTCCGGGTTGTCCGGATCATTTTTGCCCATAACAATCATGATTTTACAGCGCGGATCACAGGCGCCGGAGATGTACCACTTGTGGCCGTTAACCACGTACTCGTTGCCATCTCGAAGAATGCTGGTCTGTATGTTGGTCGCATCGCTCGAGGCAACGGCCGGTTCGGTCATCGCAAAGGCTGAACGTATTTCGCCTTCAAGCAGTGGTTTTAGCCAGGTTTTTTTTTGTTCTTCAGTGCCGTAGCGGGCGAATACTTCCATGTTGCCGGTGTCAGGTGCACTGCAGTTGAATATTTCGCCGGCGAATCTTGATCGTCCCATCAGCTCACACAGTGGTGCGTATTCAAGGTTGTTAAGGCCGTAACCGTATTCGCTTGAATCGGGTAGGAAAAAATTCCATAAGCCCTGCGCCTTGGCTTTGGCTTTTAATTCTTCCAGTAATGGCGGGATAGACCATCTGTCTTCAGCGTTGTCGATAGAGGCTTGTAATTCTGATTCAACGGGATAAAGATTTTCCTGCAGGAATTGATCGACTTTGTCGATAAGCCCCTGCGTTTTTTCAGAGTGTTCAAAATGCATAGGTTTTTCCGTAGAGTGTAGTAAGTGTTAACCCGAATTAATTGTTAGTACAGTAACAGTGCAAGTTGTTCGGCGATGAATGCCGGTTTGTCCCGGTCGCGTATTTCGACTTCAGAGGTGTAAGTGACCAGCACCCCCTGTGATTTTTCTTCGGCGGATTTAACTTTCATGTGCAGGCGGATGTCTGAACCACTGGGGACAGGGGTCAGGAAGCGGACCCGGTTTAATCCGTAGTTAAGCACTGCGCGATCACCAATATGGGGCCGGGTCAGTGAGCTGCTTAAATGTGAAAGCAAAGAAAGGCTTAAAAAACCGTGGGCAATAGTACCGCCCAGTTTCTGTGTGGCCGGTGCTTGCGGGTCGATATGGATCACCTGATGATCAAGCGTGGTGTCTGCGAAATTGTTGATTCGCTCCTGATCAATGGTTAGCCAGTCGGTGGTGCCCAGGTCGGTATCGACCAGGCTTTGCCAATGGCTGAATAGTTCATCACTTTGCACCTGTTTTCCTCACTGGTTTATTTTACAATTTTAAATTCAGGATGAGCTTTTGCTTAAAAATTTTTCAAGGTTATTTTTAAATTCCGGTGTTTGCATTAAGCGCCCGAACTGCTCACCTTCGCGTTCGATAATTTCAAGGAAATGTTGCTTGCGGGCGTTTAACAGCTTACGTGATGTGCGCAGGGCGTCGGCTGGTTTGGCAGCTAGTTTTTCTGCCACTGCGTCAACAGTTTTATCAAGTGAATCTGAATCAATCAGTTTGTTAACCAGGCCGAATCGTTCAGCATCTGTTGCATTTAGCGGCTCACCCAGCAGCAGCATTTGTGCTGCGCGGTGATGGCCCAGCAGGGCAGGGAAGGTTTCCGACGACCCGAATTCCGGGCACACCCCCAGATCTGCAAACGGTGCGTGAAAACTGGCGCCTGGACTGGCGTAGATCAGATCAAAGTGAAATAGCATAGTGGTACCAATGCCAATCGCCGCACCATCGACAGAGGCAACGATGGGTTTCTCAGTGGCAAGTATCGCCTTCATTAACAGGAATGGTGAGTCAAATCGGCCGCCACCTTGCGCGAGTGCTGCTGCGAAATCTGCCAGATCGTTTCCCGCGGTAAAGATACCCGGCGTCCCTTTGATGACGATTACCCGGCAGTTGTCGTCGGCGTTGGCGCTACTGAACCCTTCTGTGAGTGATGTGTACATCTCACGATTCAGCGCATTGAGTTTGTCTGGCCGATTAAGGCCAAGGGTGCAAATAGCGCCATTCATACTGCTGGTGACAGCGGTCATCGGCGGGACTCCGGTAGCGAAAATGAAAAACTGAATTGGTATTGGCGTGCGTCTGGCTGTGTGATCAACTAAGTTTTTTCAGGCTATCTGAATATTCTTTGGTCAGTCGTTCACACAATTGTGCCACGGTTGGGTTGTCGTGGATATTGCCGACACCGTGCCCGGCAGACCAAATAGTTTTCCAGGCCCTGGCTTCATCGCCCAGTTCTTTCCCCAGATCGATATCAGGATCAGTGGCAGCTTTAATGTCTATGCCGTTCCGCACAAGGCTTTCGGCAAGAAAATTGGCTGGAATCCCTGATACTTTGGGGGTGTAGACAATATCTTCAGCACTGGCTTTGATCACCATTTCTTTGTATTCAGGTTCGGCCATACTTTCCTTTGTGGCAATAAAACGTGTCCCCATATAGGCAAGGTCGGCACCTGCTGCCCGTGAAGCCAGCACCTGTGAGCCAGTGGAAATTGCACCTGATTGAATCACACAGGTGTCAAATTCGCGTTTGATTTGCTCAATAAAAGCGAATGGATGCAATGTGCCGGCGTGACCACCGGCACCGGCGGTCACCAATATCAGGCCGTCGGCATTAGCGGCCATGGCCTTCTCTGCATGACGCATATTGGTGACATCGTGAAAAACCAAACCCCCATAGCTGTGTACAGCATCGACAAGTTCTGAAACGGCCCCCAAAGAGGTGATAACAATGGGTACCTGTTCTTCCACGGTGACTTTTAAATCAGCTTCGACTCGCGGGTTGGTTTTATGGACAATCAGGTTGATGCCGTATGGCGCGGCATCTGGATGTTCGGCTAGCGTAGATTTAATTTGTAGCAACCACTCGCGGTAGCCATCTGTGCTGCGCTGGTTCAGTGCGGGAAAGGTACCGACAATACCGTTAATACAGCATTCGCTGACCAGATCTGGTCCTGAAACCAGAAACATGGGGGAGGCAATAACAGGCAGCTTAAGACGGCCTTCTAGTTGTGCAGGCAATGGCATATCGGATTCCAGACAGATTTTGCTGTTAGTATATGGGTTATTCAGCAGGATTTATAATCAATATAAATTGATCTGATCACTCCTGAGCACAGACACTTTCTGAAAAAGCTGCTGCCTGGCCTCTGTCGACAAAGTTCGTTGCGTGCACTTTGAAAAGCCACCATGTCCGCAGCACACTGAAAAAAATCGTCATCGTTTATCTTCAACTGAAATAGTGAATAAGTTTGTTACACATCGTCTTACATTTTTTAGTCCCTTTAATCATTGCAATCTTATTTTATAAGGCTGCCTGGCGATTGCCGTTTATGTTGATGCTGTCGGGGCTTGTCATTGATATTGATCATTTACTGGCGAACCCTGTCTATGATCCGCTCCGCTGTAGCATAGGGTTTCATCCGTTGCATAGTGAAGTGTCTATCGGTTTATATGCGGTGGTTTTTCTATTATCACTACCGCATAAATATGGTGAACGCTTGTTTGGTCGTTACCGTCGTGGTGTTAACTGGGTTGCTATCGGATTGGGTGTGCATATTGTGCTTGATGGCATTGATTGTATTTTTTAAAGCGCCTAACCCTCACTAATGCGTGGTCGATATGCATCGACCCAATTTGCAGTGTTAATGGCTGCATTATACAGGCGCGGCTGCTGACACCGGTGTATCTGTGATGTCTTCAAAAAACCAGCGTGCCAACTCATACCGCCTGACAACCCTGCTTTGCGGTGAAACGGTCCCCTGGCGACTGCCTGTGGGGGGGATTTTGACTGGATCAGAGTCAGGCCACGTAATAGTGGCAGGGTATCTGCAGAAGTCACACTTGCCAAAAATGTAATCCAAATGCAGCGTAAATACCATTAACAGACCAATGAGATACGATCGACGAGATCCTGAAGACGATCGCATTCGCCGTACGGCTAAAAAGAAAATGATTAGCGCTGAGCTGGAAGATTTTCTGCGCTATCTGAACTCACCGTGGCATATCCTGTGGCGCAATATGCTGGTCGGTTTAGCCCGGGGTCTTGGGGCAGTGTTTGGCGCTACTGTGCTTGTTGGTTTGGCAATATGGGTACTTAAGATTTTTGTCGATATTCCATTGATTGGTGACTACGCACGAGAATTTCGAAATCGCGTCACTCAGGTGGCTGAGGAGACCCGGTATACCGATGATTTTGAAAGGTTACAGTCGACGCTTGAAAGAATTGATTTGCGGTTGAAGGAGCAAAATGAGTTGTTGAAGGGGTTAGGGGATAAGTAGGTTTTGCCCTGTGGGCTCAGGGGTAGTGTTGTCCCTGCCGGGGGTTACTAATTAGATGTGCCCTTCCGGCGGAGTTACTTTTCAACATCTAAAACGGAAGTCCGCTGTACGCGACATCAAAACAGCAGACTCCCGCAGGGAGCACCTGACATAGAGCCCCTGCAAGAACGCCCAAATTACTCTTAATCACTAACCCTTTGCGGCTTAGCCAAAACGCCTCTTAAAAACATAGGGGCAACAAAACCCAGCACGGCAGCAATCCAAAACCCTATAGAAATAGGTGATGAGAACAAATACATCAGATCACCATCTGCTATTACCATTGCGCGCCGCAGTGCATCTTCCATATGGCCACCTAACAAAATACCTAAAATTACTGGTACGGTAGGTACATCCAGCTTTCTTAACACGTAGCCAAGTAACCCGAACCCGACCATCAGGACCAGATCAAAATAGCTGCCTGACAATGAGTAGATTCCGACGAATGAAATCATTGTGACACCCGGGAGTAGTATCCACGCTGGTACTTGTAGAATTCGTACAAACACCCGAACCATTGGTACATTCATTAAAAGTAGAACAACGTTGGCGATTAGAAGTGATGCGATTAATCCCCAAACTACTTCAGGTCTGTCGGTGAATAGTGTTGGCCCCGGGGTGATGTTGAGTGTCATCAGCAGTGCCAGCAAGACAGCGGTGGTCCCTGAACCCGGTACACCAAGGGTCAACATTGGCACCAGTGCGCCACCAGCTGCGGCGTTGTTGCCTGCTTCCGGGGCCGCAACACCTTTGGCGACACCGGTACCGAAACCCCCCTCTTTACCTGCGATGGATTTCTCTGACATATAGGCGAGAAAGCTGCCTAATGATGCACCGGCACCCGGTAAAATTCCTGCAATAAATCCTACGGCGCTACTGCGTAACATAGTCCATTTGGTGTTGAAGATATCTTTCCAGGGGATCGTGACCTTCTCTACTTTTACCCCGATAGAAGACCCTTTGCCATGACCTTCGATAAAGAAGAATACTTCAGCAATGGCAAACAGGCCGACAATAGCAACCAGGAAATCAACGCCATCCATGAGGTGCATGTGGCCGAAAGTAAAGCGTGGCAAGCCAGAGTTATTATCAACGCCGATCATGGCGATACCCAGGCCGAGGCAGGAGGCTATGGCCGCTTTTGCCTGATTGTTAGACGCGACACCGCCAAGGGTACAAAACGCCAGCAGGTACAGCGCGAAATATTCAGCGGGCCCGAACAGGTAAGCAACCCGTGCCAGCATGGGTGCTAAAAGCAGTAATCCGATTGTGGCTAGCAAAGCACCGACGAATGAGGCGACCCCTGAAAGCACCAGCGCATGACCTGCCCGGCCTTGTTTTGCCATGGGGTAACCATCCAGCGTGGTCATCAGTGCGGGTTCGTCACCGGGAATATTTAGCAGGATAGAACTTATACGGCCTCCATACATAGCGCCGTAATAAACACTGGTCATCAATACCAACGCTGATGTGGCATCGAGACCTAATGTAAATGTGATGGGAATCAGGATGGCGACACCGTTTGATGGGCCCAGTCCAGGCAGGGCGCCGATAATGGTGCCTAGAAAGCAACCCACTATCGCAAGCATCAGCGTATAGGGAGATAGTGCAATGGAGAATCCCATTGCCAGGTTAGATAAAATTTCCATTAGTTGAGCCAGCCTTGCGGAAAGGAGACGAGCCCCAGCCCCAATGCGTATTTAAAAAGCACGAAGAGACCTATTGATAAGCCCAGGCCGGTTAGCACCGCGTTCATTGCCTTGGGCGAAATTTGATAACTTAGAATGGCTGCAGTGATTGCTGTTGGTATAAGAAAGCCGAACGGTTTCAGCGCATAGGCGTATGCCACCAGTACGACGATTGCCAGCAGTATTGAAAGTAAAGTCTTAGCAACAGGCCAGTCCGGGTCAGGGTCGGGCTTAAACATCATAACCAGGCCACTTATTGCTGCCACTATGCCAATCCCGATAGGGAAGGCCTTTGGTCCTACAGGGTCTGCAAGAAAGCTGGTTTGCACCTGAGTGGCGCTTGCAATAAATGCAAGCGCCGTCAGTAAAACAACCAGACCAAAAATCCGGTCGCTAATCATTACTGAATAACACCTATGTCCTTAGACAGTTGGCGAACTTCAGCTACCACATCATCGATATAGCTTTGGAAATCACCACCTACTTTGGTGAATGGCGCCAGTCCGTTTGCAACCATGGCTTCTTTCCACTCGTCACTGTCAGCAACTTTCTGCAGACGCTCGGCCCACATGTTGAAAGTGTCATCGCTAACGCCTTTAGGGACATACAAGCCACGCCAGTTTACAGCAACAACATCAAAGCCCTGTTCTTTGGCGGTAGGGATATCGTCAAAGCCAGGTACTCGGTTGTCAGCTAAAACAGCCAACGCACGAACATCACCTGATTTCAGGAAGCCAACGATTTCAGACATATCACCAGTCATTGCCTGAGTAAAGCCACCAATAGTTTGAGTGATCGCATCTGCACCACCATCAACACCGATATATTTTACTTTGGTGATGTCAGTGAAGCCTACGCGCTGAAGCAGCATCAGTGGTTTCAGGTGATCAAAGCCACCGACCGCTGAACCGCCTGCGAAAGTGACGGAACCCGGATCAGTCTTGACGGCTTCAAGCAATTCACCCAGTGATTTGAACGGGCTGTTTTTAGCCACAACAATCACACCTGGATCAGCGCCGATTGCACCAACAAAGCGAACCTGATCTGCAGTCATGCCCGCGTAGGCATTTTGGGCCAGGCGGGTGGAAGTTGCAGAAGATGCCGCGATAATTAAGTCAGCGTCGTCATTGCGCTCTGAAACGACATGGTTATAGGCCAGTCCGCCACCGGCGCCAGCCATATTGGTGACCTGAATGGGTTTTTCGACGGCACCGATGTCGAACATGATTTTACCGATGGTCCGGCAAGTGAAGTCCCAGCCGCCACCCGGGTTAGCTGGTGCGATACACTCGGCAGCGTTGACAGAACCGATCATGCCGAGGCTAAGCAGGACGCCCGCCGTAATAGATTTGTTGATGGAAAATTTCATATTCTCTCCAGTAGGTGTAAGGCCCGCTCTGTAAGCGTTTCTGGAACGTCTTTGACGATCAGGCCGAATGTGAGCAAGTCCCGATGATCGATCCTTGCAAATAGTATGGTTTCATGAAAATCTGTCATCAACCTGTCATATAGTCTTAATCAATCCCTAAAATGCGATTTCTGTTAGTCGAAGACAACTCTGACCTTGCGATGTCCGTCAGCGAGCGTCTAAAGCTTGACGGCCACGCGGTGGATTGGGCGGCCAACCTGCAAACTGCCGAAGCTTGTCTGGCGGGAGCATCTTACGATTTAATCCTGCTGGACATCATGTTGCCCGACGGAGACGGGCGTGATTTTCTGAAAAACCAGCGCCTGAAGCAACGCGATACTCCGGTAATAGTCATGACCGCAAGAAGTGCGGTGTCTGATCGGGTTGATCTCCTGGACATAGGCGCAGATGACTACGTCACCAAGCCCTTTGATTTTGCCGAACTTGAAGCGCGCTGCCGTGCGGTGCTGCGTCGGCGCGGAGGGTCGGCGCAAAACACCCTCAGTTTCGGCGGCATGATTTTCGATTCATTGGCTGCGACGATTATTGTTAACGGTGAGACTCGTGAGCTTCGCAATCGCGAATTGCGTTTACTTGAAATACTGTTGTCATCACCTAAACGCATTTTTTCAAAAGCCCATTTGTGTGATCGGCTTTTTTCTTATTCTGAAGAATCATCTGAAAACGCTATCGAAGTGTATGTGGGCAGATTGCGTAGAAAGCTGGAAGGCTGTGAGGCCAGAATAGAAACGGTGCGTGGTGTCGGGTACCGGATAACTTCATCTTAATGAAGCACCGGTCAATGAGTCGCCAGAGTTTATCGTCAGGCTCGCTTGGTCGTCGACTGTTGATTCAGTTGTTGTTTGTCGCGGCTGTACTCTCTGCCTTGCTATACCTGGCGGTCCGGTCTGTGGCGAATCAAGCTGCGGTTGCAACGCACGATAATATTCTTGGTGCATCTGCCACATCAATCGCTGAACAGCTTAGTTCATCAGATGATGGTGTAGTGATTGATATCCCCTATGCGGCTTTTTCAATGTTGGGGGCCATTAGTGAGGATCGTGTTTTTTACAGGATAGATTCCGGTGAATTTACGGTCACAGGTTACGAGGATCTGCCTCGGCCAAATGTGCTTCCTACTTTGCAGTCCCCCCTTTATTACTCGACTCTGTTTCGCGGTGCCAAGGTAAGAGCGGTTGCCTTGTTACGTGTGATACCAGTGGACAATAAGCCTGTGAGTGTATTGGTTATGGTGGCGCAAACCCGATTCGGGCAAAACGCTATCACGGCACGAGTTGCTAATACAGCGTCAGCACTGGGTGTAGGCTTTTTTGTGGTGGCAGGACTGATGAGTTGGTTAGCAACCCGTAGTACCGTAAAGCCTTTACACATGGTAGCAGACGCCATTGGCCGCAGAGGGGCACATGATCTTCGGGCACTGAAGTCACCGATGCCATCAGAGCTTGAACCTTTAGTTAATTCGCTGAATGATTTTATCGTGCGACTACGCGAGGCATTGCACCGGACTGAAACCTTTATGGCAGAGGCGGCCCATCATGTGCGGACGCCGCTGGCGACAGTTCGAACTCAGGCTGAAATTGCTTTACGCCAGGCAGAGACAGACGCAAGCAGAAAAACATTGCACTCTGTTATCAGGGCGGTTGATGAAAGTTCACGGTCGGCAAATCAGCTGCTGGATTATGCAATGATCACCTATCGCTCAGAGCAACTCTCACGGGAGAATTTTAACTATAGTGCACTTGTCTCTGACGTGATGAGAGTGCTAAGTGCTACTGCAGAACTAAAAGATGTCGAACTTGACGCAAGCATAGCATCGGGTGTTGAGTTTTCCGGGGACCGCATACTGATTGAAAGTGCTTTGCATAATCTACTTGATAATGCGATTAAGTATTCGCCTGAAGACAGCAAGATTACCCTGTCACTGCAACAAATAGCCGACAGGGTTGAGTTTAAAATTTGTGATCAGGGGCGTGGGCTTGGGGCCATTGATCAGTCAGCTTTGACGGTACGATTTCAGCGCGGTGACAACGTTAACGATATCGTCGGGTCAGGGTTGGGGTTAACTATCGTGGAGCACGTAGCCGAGGTGCACCATGGCAACTTCGAAATCTTGTCAAGAGAAGGGGGCGGTACTTGCGCAACATTATTGTTGTAATTTTTGTAAGTTTATTCGTTAGCGATATATGCGCTTTTGAGCTCGAAGATAAGCAGTTGTTTCCGGTTGAAAACAGCCGTAGCGAGTTACGCATACTATCCAATACGGATCTTGATTATTTTGAACCGTTAATAGTGGCTTATCAAAAGCGCAACCCCGGTGTCAGCGTTGTTTATGCAGTGGCATCCAGCAAAGAATTATTCGCCGCTATTAATGATGAAAAAAAAGAATATGATGTGGTGATATCGTCAGCAATGGATTTGCAGATGAAGCTGGTGAACGACGGACTGGCACAACCCCATGATTCTGATGTCGCTGATGGCATGCCCGACTGGGCGCGATGGCGTAATCTGCTCTTTGCCTTCACCCAGGAGCCTGCTGTTTTATTGGTGTCACGTGCCGGAATGAGTGGTTTAAAGCTACCGCAGAACAGACAGGAGTTGATTAGCCTGTTACGTGATAACCCTGATCATTTCAGGGGGAAAATCGGCACCTACGATCTGCGGGTCTCTGGTGCCGGTTATTTGTTCGCCACTCAGGACTCCAGGCAAAGCGATATGTTCTGGCGACTTGCCGAGGTCATGGGGGCTTTAAATCCCAGGCTTTATTGTTGCTCTTCGGCGATGATCAATGGTCTGAAGACAGGTGAAATTTTACTGGCGTATAATGTCGTGGGCAGTTACGCCTCAGCGGTGCTTGAGAAAGATAGCGATGGCACCATTGTCTCGCTTTCAGACTATACGCATTTTATGTTGCGCACAGCATTGATTCCCGTTACGGCCAGAAGTCCGGAGTTAGGCGGATCTTTTATTGATTTTCTAATTGATGCAAAGGGTCGGCAATTAATTAATGAGGCGGCAGGTCTGCCCCCCATTGATGGTAAGGCGCTGGCCAAGTCGCAACACTTTAGACCTATAACTTTGGGTCCAGGGTTGCTGGTCTACCTTGATAAAATTAAGCGTGGCCAGTTTTTGAAAGAATGGGCTGATGCAATGGTACAGCCTTAAAAGAGTAATTCGTTTTTACCCACATGGAGATGTATGGGTAGCGCGGGAGTTTCATTGTATTAAAACTTCCGGTAACAACTGCGTTGTTACGCACAGACTAATGCAAATTGGAGTGAATAATACTCGCAGGTCTATCATCTGGTTTAGGTCTGGAAAAAATGAACAATTCCATCTCACCAGGGAACTATCGTTGAAGGCCCAGTCCCCTGATGACTCGGTAATGAATAAGTCGTAAGACATACATCAGTCAATAATAGAAGGCTATTTTTAAGCTTTGAATAAGAGCCGTCTGTGCTAAATTACCGGGTTGGCTTTTGCAAATTCGTGCGGGTAATTTGCCTTCAGCCAGGCTGTTTGATAGGCAATCATGGCGTAAGCAACGGCGTGCGATTTATTAAAATAGCGTGGGCCCGATAAGGCAATATGGTCAAACAAACCTATTGCGTCGGCTTGTAACAGGCCAAAGTTCATCGCCCCGCTTATGAATTTATTCTTTTGAATAAATATTGCCTCTTGATTTGTATTTTTTATTACGCGGCAAAATGAGTCGCCTTGCGCGAACGAAAACCCGGCTATTTTATGTGCGATGTGCATGACTTGTTCCTGGTAGAGAATAAGGCCGTATGTCTCTGCCGTAATATCTTCAAGTGCAGGGTGAAAATACTGAATCAATTCAGGGTTTCGGCTACGTTCTACATAGAAGGGGATGTGATTCTGTAGGAAACGCGGTAGGCTCATCCCGACTACTGCGCACAAATTCTCGAATCTATCAGGCTGTACTGCCATAAGAACGGCTTTATATTGCTCATCATCAAGCTCAGCAATATTAGATGCCTCGCCTGCACTCAAAAGGCTGTAGGCCCCTGTATCATCTAAGGGGATATTGTCGATATCAATTGCCGCCCCCGATTTTGTGAGTTCTTTGACGACGCGCTGAATTATGGTGAGCGCTTTTTGATTGATCGCATTAAACTGGACAAGGCCCGCATCTTTAATCTGCTCCATAGTCATTTTCGCTACGGGAAATCCTGATTCCGGATTGGGATAAAGCGTCACTAGTTCGGTTAGAGGGCGATCACAAATGACAAGCCGTGAATTCAGAGGCGTTGTGTCATGAGCGCTGATTTGCGCTACCCGGTCAGGGCCATATCTGGACTGTATGTAGTTAGTAACTTCGCCTTGGCGCTTATCACAAAAATCAATATCAAAGTCCGGGAGTGTCTGCCTGTCTGGATTGACGAACCGTTCAAATGGAAGGTCATATTTGATTGGATCAACATTCGTAATGCCTAGTAAGAATCCGACCAATGAGCAAGGCCCTGAGCCGCGTCCCGGGCCAACGGCGATCCCGTTGTCTTTCGCCCATTTCACGTAATCAGCCACAATTAGAAAGTAGCCGCTGAACCCGTGTTCTTCGAGAATCCCGAGCTCAACCTCAAGGCGTGCTTTATACACTGACCCGGGGGCTGCATTGTCAAGCGTAGTCATTAAACACGACAGGCTCTCCCGGCTACGTTCCCCCAGGAGTTCTGCTTCGGCGTTCATATGGTATTCGCGGGAAGAATCGCCGGTTGAATGTATAAATTTAGGCATATAGGTCATAAAAAATCCCCCTGAGTGGCAGTCCGGTCGTGTTGCGGTGATAAAGGCGCAAAGCTGTTTTTGAAGTAAGTTGACTACGTCTTAAGGCAGTCTTTTAACGCGTCGCCCGCGAAGCGCACATTTGTAGAGCTCCTGGCTGCTCACGTTTGAATGTTACTGCATGGAGTTGTCCAGCCGGCAAGTATTAAGATGATACACTGTTGCCTGTGAATTTATACAGCAATGTATGATTGTGCGCCATGCGGGATTGCCATCGGTTAATCTGCAATTGTAAATTTTTGGTAGTATAAAAACGTAACCGCTTTTGTTGAGTGTGTTTAGCCGTATTCCGGCCGTCCGGGATGCAGTGTTCGAGCTAGTAAGGCCCCGGGTGCAGTAGATATTTATTTATGCGACTTTTAAAAACGGTTTTTCATCCCGATGTATCTCCTGTAGAGATCTCTCCCGGCAGTGAGTCAACGCTGATTGAACGTCATGCTGCACGAGGCATTGTGGTTAAGGGCGAAAATATTTTACTGTTGTATACGCAGCGATATGACGACTACAGCCTGCCTGGTGGTGGCATAGACGAAGGAGAGGATGAAATCGCGGGCTTGATTCGTGAATTACAGGAAGAGACAGGAGCCCGGGGCGTGCGCAATGTAAAGGCCTTTGCGCGTTATGATGAGTACCGCCCGTGGTATAAATCCGATGCAGATATTATTCATATGATATCGCATTGCTATGTTTGTGAAATTGATGAAGAGTTGGGCGAGACGGCATTTGAATCACATGAAGTAAGTAATGGAATGAAGCCACTGTGGATGAATATTTATCTGGCTATTGAGCATAATGACGTAGTGATTGCTAATAGTGACAAGAAAGGGCTTTCGATTGAGAGGGAGACTTTCTTATTGAAAGTAATAGCTGAGGAACTGGTGGCGCGTTAACGCATTCCTGTTTGCCCACAGTCCTGATTTGTCATTGAATTTCCTCTCGATACAAAACGATGCTAATTATTCATTCAATACTGTCAATAATAGGGTCGGGGCAAAATTCTCTTCTTTTGCAATCGTGGCAGTGTTGTCCAAGATAGAGGCTATCAATCCAGTCCATTAACTGGTCTATCTGGTTTTGGTCGTCGAATAAAAAGCCCGCTTCAAAATTACGTTTGTGCTCTCCTTTTGCACCGATGCCAGCGCCGGTTAGGTTGGCTGATCCAACAAAAGCCTGTTTGCCGTCGATTACAATTGCCTTAGTGTGAACCCGAGGGCATAGCACTCGTTCGAATAGTTCGCTACTGACCAGAGAATCGTACTGATCGAAGTCTTCACGGAATCTGGGGCCGGGTTCTTTGGCATGAATTAGGCGGACTGACACCCCCCGTTCTACCAGAGATGCCAGCACGGCCAGGAAGGGTTCGAATCCGGCGTCAGTCTCGACGTGCAAATCCTTGATGTCGGCTGTTGAGATCCATAAAAAATTTTTGGCCAACGGGACGCGTTTGAGCAAAAATTCTGTATAGATATCACGGTTAAGAAGCAATTGATGCACGGCTTTCTCGGGTGGTTGTTGAGCCTGAGTCTGGAAGTGGGAACGCCATGAATACATGGGCAAACATGCAACATGACAGGTTACCACTAATCCAATGATACATGGTTATATCGCCGGCACGGACGCTGAATCCTGATAACAGGACGGCATACAGTTTCGGCGCTCGCCGGAGTGTTGTGTGGATTGACTTTGATGGCACAGCTGTTTGCTGGTGATCAGGTCAGTGCGAAGGACGATGCGCCGCCGCACATTGGCATGCAATCTTTTCTCGGGCGTGTCAGTTGGCTGGTCAAATAGTAGCGGCAGATTGTGTGGCAGCAGATAATGCTAAGTACAATTGTGCTGTATTTCCAGATGATCGACAAATTAGTGTGGTGAGTTTGTATCACAGGCTCTCTGTTTGTCATGAACAAGGATTGCACTTACAGGGCAGTTTTAACTATAAGAACTACGAGCAAAAGGACCGGGAAAATAGATCTGGATTGTGGCAGATGCCCGAATCTCCTGATGCTTTGCTAAGTACTGGCGATTATTGACATCTCTCTGTTGGCCGGTATATTGGAATGATTGCTTGCAGGAAAACTTATGTTTAAGAAAACTACCCTGAAGTTTCTGCGGGAACTGGAAAAGAATAATAATCGCGATTGGTTTGAAACTAACAAGCATCGTTACGAAAGCGATGTCCGTGAGCCGGCGTTAGACTACATAGAAGCGATGGCTCCGCACCTGGCAAAGATTTCAGGGCATTTTATTGCCAGTCCAAAAAAAGTGGGCGGATCTCTGATGCGGGTGTACCGTGATGTGAGATTCTCGAAAGATAAAACACCTTACAAAACTAATATCGGTGTGCAGTTTCGCCACACGGCTGGAAAAGATGTGCACGCGCCCGGATTTTATATGCACATAGAACCATCACAGGTTTTTGTTGGTGCTGGAATATGGCGGCCGGACAGTGCGACTCTCAATAACATGCGACTGCATATAGACGAAAGTCAGGCGCAGTGGAAAAAGATCAGCAAGGCGATAAAGACCAAAGGGTTCGCGATGCATGGTGAATCTTTAAAGAGGCCCCCCAAGGGTTATAGCGCTGATCATCCGTTGCTTGAAGATTTAAAGCGCAAGGACTTTATCGCCATTCAGGATCTGAAAGGTTCGATGGTGAGTCAGGATGATTTTGTTAAGCAGACGGCGAAGTTATTTGCGGGTGCTAAGCCGTTGGTGGAGTTTATTTGCGAGGCATGTGATTTAGATTTTTGAGGGTGGTTTTCTTTTTTTTCTGTACCAGGTGTTGTCGTTGCCGGGGGTTTCCGTGTCAGATGTTCCCTTCGGAGGGGCACATCTAAATAGTAGCCCCCGGCAAGGACACCGCCCAATGCCTCGCCAAGGAAGTCTCAATCTCGATCATGGCGAAGCTTATACCGTTGAATTTTTCCAGTTGCTGTCTTAGGCAGTTCATCGCAAAACTCTATCCAGCGGGGGTGCTTCCAGAGTTCGATGTTGTCACGTACAAATGTTTTTAGCTCATCTGCCAGTTGATCGGTGGCGTGTACACCTTCCGTCAGGACTACATACGCATAGGGTTTTTCGTTGCCATTGTCGTCTTTGTTTGGCACTACAGCTGCTTCCAGTACTTTTTCGTGTGTGATCAGCGCTGATTCAACTTCGAACGGTGAAACCCAGTTGCCACCTGATTTGAACATGTCGTCGGTACGGCCACAATAGACGTAGTAGCCGTCGACATCCTGGTAATATTTATCGCCGCTCCAGGTTTGATTGCCTACAAACGTGGCGATGGATTTACCTCGCAAATTCCAGTAACTGCTGGCGGCAGATTCACCGGTGACGACAAGTTCACCAATTTCACCTTGGGGTACCTGTTCGCCGATTTCATTGCACAATTTAATTTCATAGCCGGGTACCGGTACACCGGAGCTGCCGTAGCGAACTTTGCCAGGGGCGTTACTAACGTAGATGTGCAGCATTTCGGTGGAGCCTACACCGTCGAGAATTTCAGTGTGAAATCTTTCCTCCCACCGGTTGCCGATATCTGCTGGTAGCGCTTCACCTGCTGAGATACACACTCTTAGGCTGTCTGAACCATTAGTAGTGTTGTTGTCTGGGTTTGCCAGCATGGCAGCATAGAGTGTGGGGACGCCACAGAATATTGTTGCATTGTTTTCTTTGAGGATCGCCATGACTGCATCCGGCGTTGGGCGTCCTTCTAAAAGCACGGCGGTCGCGCCGACGAACAGTGGAAAAGTCATTCCATTACCGAGGCCATAGGCAAAGAAAAGTTTAGCAGCCGAGTAAATGGTGTCAGCTTCGGTGATTCCCAAAACATTTTTACCATACTGGAGTCCGGTTGAGTAAAGGCTCTGGTGTCTGTGCAGGACGCCTTTTGGATTTCCGGTCGAGCCGGATGAATAGAGCCAGAATGCAACCTCATCGGCATAGGTCTCAACGCTTTCAAGAACCGGTGTAGCGGTGTCTAACAGGGTATCAAGGGATAAATATTCATTGTGGTCTTCACCAACAACAACCACTTTTTCGAGTTGCGGTAGCGAAGATATTATTGGTGCGAATGTTGGTAGCAGCGCGCTACTGACAAACAGTACACGGGCTCTACAGTCACGCAGAATATAATCGTAGTTTTCAGTGACAAGAAGGGTGTTTAACGCAACCGGTATAACCCCTGTCTTAAGCGCGCCCCAGAACACCGAATGAAAATCTCTGGTGTCATGCATAGCGATGGCAATTCGATCTTCCTGACGCAGCCCCAAATCAACCATTGCGCCGGCTGCTTTCGCAACATTTTCTACCAGTTGGGCATAGCTGCAATCACCACCGCTGTCGATAATTGCAGTTTTCTCAGCGCGGTTCTCTTTCAGGTGGCGATCAATGAAAAAGTCGCAAGCGTTGAATTTTTCAGGCATTGGGTTTTACCTTCTAGCGGTAGTAAGTGTGAATGTTGTTCGGTGAAACATACACTTTCTGGCGGCTGGTGCCAACGATGTGGGGCATGCGATGTTTGATGTGTCGGTGGATACTGCGGGCTACTGCTGGATTATCGTTGAAATGACAGGTAGTGCTGACCTGATCAGTATCCCGGATTTTTTTATAATGATTTTGTTGTGTGGGACTGATAGGTTAAGCCATACAGGTGAATACAGGATCTTTTTATGAGCGATCAATTTTCGTTACGCGCCAGAGTCGACGGGGGCGGTACTCCCGCATTGACGGAATGGGGGGCTGATTGTGAATATGGGGTTCTAAAAGATATATTGCTTGGTCCAGCTGATCACTATCAATGGCTTGAGACCAGCTCTGTGTCGAAAAAAAGTATTCGCAGACAGCTGCCTTTTGATTCCTCAGTCGCCCGAAAACAGCATGCCGAAATGGTGTCAGCGTATGAGTCGGCAGGTGTGACGTGTCATTTCCATGCCCCCGATCCCGAGCTTCCGTATCACATTTTCGCTCGTGACTCATCAGTGATGACACCTTATGGTGCAATTATAACCAGCATGGCCAACTGGTGGCGGCGAGGTGAAAATTATCGGGCTATTGAAACCTACCAGCGCCTGAACATTCCCGTGTACGACTATGTGACGGCAGGTACCTTTGAAGGCGGTGATTTTAATATTATTGAACCGAACACCGTTCTAATTGGCTGGGAAGGTGATGAAGGGCGAAGTCAGGAAGGTTCTGCCGTGCAGCTTAAGAACTGGTTCGAAGCTGAAGGCTGGGAAGTTATGCTGGCGGACATTGATCCGTTCTACGTACATATAGATTTGATGGTGGTGATGCTTGCGCCGAAACTGGCCGCGGTTTGTCTGGAAAGCACCGACCCACAAGTGGTTGACTGGCTGAAATCGAAACAGATCGAGATAGTATCGGTTCCTTTTCAGGATACGCTTGATCTGGGTTGTAACGTGGTTGCATTAGGTAATGACCGAATATTGTTGCCGCAAAAGAGTACGGTTTTAAAAGAGAAAGCGAGGGCGTTGGGGATTGAGATTTATGATCCGGACGTATCGATGATTACGCCCGGGGGTGGTGGGGTTCATTGTATGTGTCAGGCTTTGCGGCGGTTGCCTGGGTGAGCTTTTTGTTTTTTCCCTGTTAGATGTTGTCCCTGCCGGGGGCTCTATATTAGATGTGCCCTTCCGGCGGACTCACTTTTCAAACAACAAAAGCAAGCAAAATTGTCATCACGACCTCTTGGCCCTGCGGGTGGCTGCGCCACTTTGTCTATTGAAAGTGTAGGGGTCGCTCAGGACGCACATCCCTGTGCGCTTCGCTTTACGCTAAGTCCTTTCGCTCCTACCCCCTCCACCATCAATAGACAAAGCCAAACAGACGCAAAGCACAGCGACTGGCTGGGCCTTTGGCCATTGCAACTTTGTTATTGGAAGAACAAAGCACTGCCAATACTTGATGTACATAGAATTTAGATTCTATTTATTCGCTATAAGCCTTTTCGTTAGAGGCTGGGCAAGAACTAAAACCCATGCGCCGCTCAGTCGCCTCGATTGAAGTTCGTCGGGAGTGAGTACTGAAGTGGGAGTCGTAGTGGGCAAAAATCCAGCGAAATTTTGTAGAGAAATAGTTCTTGCCCAGCCTCTTAGTTTTCGGCTTTTGAAAAGTGACTCCGCCGGAAGGGCACATCTAATTAGCAGCCTCCCGCAGGGAATACTTAACACAGCGGCCCCCGGCAGGGACACCATCTAACACTGAAGCCACCAGCAGGAAAAATCAAAAAGCGATGCGCTCGGCAGGCACACCTTAAAGTGCAAACCCCCTCAACATCAGCGATAATAAAAAAACAAACAAACGAGTAACGACACCTGAGATTTCTACACACATCCGACTGGCACCTGGGGATGACACGTCACTTTCTGAAAGGCGAAGCTCAGGCGCGCTTTACGCAGGATCGGATCGATATGATTCCCCTGCTTGGGAAAGTCGCAGTCGATCACAATGCGCGCTTTATGGTCGTATGTGGTGATCTGTTTGATGCTAATCAGGTTGCGCCGCAAACGGTTGTGCGAACTGTAGAGAAGCTTAAGCATTTTCCGGTGCCGGTGTTTATTTTGCCGGGGAATCATGATCCGTTAAATGCTGCCACTGTCTACGATCATCCTGATATGCGGCAATTACCTGATCACATACATGTGTTACGTGATAGTAAAATTCATACAATGCCTAATGTGCCGGGTGTAGAAGTTGTCGCTGCTCCCTGGCATCACAAGCAGTCGCTGACTGACTTATGTGCGCAGATGCTTGGTCCGCTTAAAGCGGTTAAAGATGATACTGTTAGAATTGCGGTTGCACATGGCCAGCTTGACTCAATTTCCCCTGATGATAATGATCCGTCTTTGATCAGTCAGGCTGTGGTGCGACAGGCACTTGCTGATCGCAAGATTCACTATTTGGCATTAGGGGACCGGCATTCTGTTACTGATGCCGATGATTCCGGGCGGGTGTGGTATAGCGGTACCCCCGTGGCTACAGACTTTACTGAACAAAATCCAAATCAGGTGCTGCTGGTTGATGCCAGTGTTGGTATTGATCCTCGTCCCAGGGTTGAGCCCGTAATGGTTGGCAACTGGCACTTTAACGCGATCACCGAAAGAGTAGAGAGCCAGGCAGATATAGATCGTCTGGCCGGTCAGATTGACTCGATCGAAAACAAGGAGCGCGCGGTCGTCAGGCTGGCGTTGCAAGGGGCGTTGAAGTTTAACGAGAACGTTGCTCTTGAAGCAATGATCGATAGTAACAGCCAGCTGTTTGCGAGCCTTCGGTTGCATGTGCGAAAAAGCAGTGTGGCAGTATTGCCCGATAGTATCGAGCCGGATGATTTAGGTCTCAGTGGTTATGCACGCAACTGTTGGGATGATCTGGCAAAAACCGCTAGTGAAGGACACGAAAATGCCGACGCTGCACGTGCGGCTCTGGAATTGTTTTATCGTATTGCCAGTGCTGAAAGCCGTGTTGGCTCTCGTTAGTCGTATCTAATGCACTTAATACGGATTAAGCTTGAAAACTGGCGTGGTGTGCGATCTAGTGAGGTTACTCTTGACGCTGGAGTGACCATTGTCGAAGGCGCTAATGAAACGGGTAAATCTTCTTTTATTGAAGCGTTAAACCTGCTCTTCAATGAACGCGATTCTACTAAAAAGCAGGAAATCAAGCGTGTTACCCCCAAGGGCATTGATGTTGGTAGCACCGTGGAGGTTGAACTTAAAACAGGTGGTAGTCATTTTACCTACACTAAAACATTCAACAAAAAAACATCGACCAGTCTTTTTCTTCATGCGCCAGAAGTATTGCAGCTGACGGGTTCTGAAGCGCACGAGAGAGTGCAAAAAATCCTTGATAGCAACATCGACTTTGATCTTTGGAAAGCAATTCAGCTTGAGCAGGGCAACGATGTTACGCAAGTTAATCTCAAAGACAGTGACAGCCTGGCGCAAGCGCTTGATTCCGCGGCCGGTGGTACGGGGGCCGGTGATGGTGAAGCGCTGTTGCTGGAAAAAGTAAAAGCAGAATACCTGCGTTACTTCACCGAGCGAACCGGCAGGGTCACAGGCGAACTTGGCCGACTGCGTGAGCGTGTAACGGTGCTGACGAATAGTATCGAAGGTACAACGCAAAGTTTAGCTTCGATGGAGTCAATCATCGATCGCAGTAGCCATCTGGGTATTGACTATCAAGCTGCAAAAGCTTCTATACCTCATATGCAAGAGCAGTTGGCGAAACATGAAAAAGTGCTGTTGCGACGGATAACTTTACTCGAGCAGCAAAAGCTTATTGCCAGCCAGTTGCAGGCTCAGCAACTTAAAGTTGAGGGTATCGATAGCAAGCTGGTAGAAAGAAAGCGGGTACGTGAGCAGTTGCAACAGTTAAAAGACAGTTCGAAGGCAGGTGGTGTCGCCTTGACTGAACTGGAGAGAAAATGTCAAACAGCCGCGACAGTATTGCTGGAAACCACCACCGGTAGGGAAGATATCGCTAAGGGGCGGGCAACTCTTGAAAGCCAGCTACGCATATTTGAGTTTGCTCTGCAATTGCGCGACAGAGAACGCGAGTTGAAGACGCTTGAAGTTCAGCTTGGCAAGGCGATGGAGGCGCGTGCCGGTGTTGAAGATATCAATAAAAAAATTGCTTTTTTGTTGGTGGATGATGCAGTACTGGCGAAGGTTCAGGCCTTTGAGCAAAAGCGACGTGAGATTGAAGCAAAACTGGGAGCTCACTCACCTGCAATGAACATTGTGGCTTTGCAAGATGTACCACTGACCATTGAGGGTGAAATTCAGACTCTGAAGCAGCATGAGCACCTAAGTCCCGATACCACTGGTAAGTTACGACTTAAGGTTTCAAATCTGCTCACTATCGAGTTAATACCGGCTGCTGACCTTGATTCGTTGCGAAGTGAATTGCATACCGTGCAGGCTGATATCACCGGTCTGTTGCAACAGTGCGGAGTAGCCACGATAGACAAAGCGGTGGAGGTTCAGCGGGAGCGCGAGACTCTTCTATTGCAGAAAAAAAGTCTTGAGCTTCGTTCTCACGAGCTTTTGGATGGAACTACTTTAGATGCTTTGCAAAATCGAGTGCATAGGCAACAACAAAAGGTGGCTCAGCTGCAGCAGCAAGTGGTTGTTGACAACAGTACTAAAAGCCCGCTTCAGGGTGTTGATCAGGAGGGGGATGGTCTGGAGCACCAACAACAGAAGCTGCGTGGCCAGTTGGCTGATGCAGATCTTGCGTTGCAAAACGTCAGGCGTGAAAGAGATGCGGCGCAAGAGAGCAAAGCAAATGCTGATACCAAATTACAACTGGCTCAACAGCAGCGACTGAGCGACGATGCTGCAATCGATACGCTTGAGCGGCAGCTGAAAGATGGTCGAGCTGAGACTCCCGATAAGGATCTGCAAACTGAAGCTGAGCAAGAACGGCAAGTGCTACTGGCGCACATAGAATCTGCAGAGCAACGGCAACGCGAATCTGAGTTACAGCCGGTAGGGGATGCAGAAAATTCAGTGGCAAACGCGCGTGGTGTCTTAGAGCGGGCGACTGCAGATTTGCACGGTATTGAAAAAGAACGAGTCGAGATACGCGCAAAACTCGATCTGCTACAGGCCGAGGGTTTACACGAAAAACGCGAACTGCTTTTGGCTGAGTATGATGATGCAAACGCCAGATTGCAGCAGTTAGAACGAGCCGCGCTGGCAGCGCAAATGCTGTGGACTTCTCTGGGTGAGCATCAACGCCAGGCACAACTTAGCTACGCACGGCCACTGGCAGAGCGGGTGGCGCAAATGGGACGACTGGTGTTTGGTAAAGATTTCTCGGTGCAATTAAGCACTTCACTGACCATTGAATCCAGAACTCTTAACGGGCTGACCGTGCCGTTTGATGATCTCAGTGGTGGTGCCAGAGAGCAGCTAGGTGTGATGTTGCGGCTGGCGGCCGCACAGCTTGTGTCAGATGACGAGGGAATGCCTCTGATTCTTGACGATACGCTGGGACATACAGATGCACGCCGTCTGGAGACAATGGGTGCTATATTAAGTAACGCTGGCCGCAAGGCACAGATAGTTGTAATGACTTGTTATCCGCGCAGGTATGGGTATGTGGGCGAAGCCCGGGTGGTGAAGCTTGCAGAGCACCAGCAGGGGGTGCAGACAGAATTGCCGTTATCGATATGATCAGCTACTGTAATTCAGGGATCTGTGCCGGTCTTTAAGAGGTGGGTCATTACGCTTGCTGCGGTAATCAGAATTCTCAGCGCGGTAGCCAAAATATTTGTATTCGATGACAACATGCGATAATAAGTTTGACAGGGATCTGAACTGAAATTTAGAAACTTCAAATCATTATTCGCCGCCGGCCACGACGATGACCGTAATAAACTAAAATAGTATTAGAATGACAACGACCAATAAAATTGCCTATCAGGGAGAGCCGGGTGCTTATTCGCATCTGGCTTGTAAAAATACCTATCCGGATCTTGAACCATTGCCTTGTGAGTCTTTTGCCGGTGCGTTCGCAGCCGTTGAAAACCGCGAAGCAGATCTGGCTATTATTCCCATTGAAAATTCATTGGGAGGGCGTGTGGCAGGGATGCACTATCTATTGCCTGAATCCACCTTGTTTATTATCAACGAACATTTTCAACCGGTGAAGCATTGTTTGCTTGGTTTGCCTGGCGCCAAGCTCGATCAAATCACTCATGTACGTTCGCATCCGCAGGCATTGGCGCAGTGCCGGGCATTAACCGAAGAGCTGAACGTCAAGCCAATACCGGTAGCGGATACTGCCGGATCGGCCAAAGAGATTAAAGAATTGGGCGACCCGACCCAGGCTTCTATTGCCTCTGGTTTGGCTGGTGAAATTTACGGGCTGGAAGTGTTGCGTGAACGTATTGAAGACAGGCTGGGCAATACCACCCGGTTTGTGGTGTTGTCGTCCAACCGTGTCGATCCCGATCCGCGTGACGGCCCGTGTATGACCAGTTTTGTGTTTCATGTACGCAGCGTACCGGCAGCACTTTACAAGTCACTGGGGGGCTTTGCTACCAACGGCGTCAATATCACCAAGCTTGAAAGTTATATAATTGATGATCGATTTCAGAGTGCACAGTTCTATGCAGAGATTGAAGGGCATCCGTCGGATAAAATGGTTGATTATGCGTTTCAGGAGCTACAGTATTTCTCTACCAAGCTTAAGGTGTTAGGGACTTATCCGGCGCATGATTATCGGAAGAGGATGGCGGGGTAAGACTTTTTGTTTTTAGATGTTGTCCCTGCGGGCTGCTGTTTGATGTCGCGTTCGGCGGGAGTCACTTTTCAAACACGAAAATTAACGAAAAGCGTCATCACGACCTTATGGCCCTTCGGGTGGCTGCGCCACTTTGTCGATTAACAGTTCCGGGGGACGCTCAGGACCCACATCCCTGTGCGTTTCGCTTTATGCGAAGTCCTTTCGCTCCAACCCCTCCACTATCAATAGACAAAGCCAAACAGGAGCGACAGGCTCAGCCTTTGGCCATTGCAAATTTGGTGTGCGAACGAAGATGCTGGAGGGATGTTGTTTGTGCGCTGGGTTACGGCCCATCCCGTGGTTTCTTTGGGATGGTGAGGTTCGTATTACTCACCTACACCTGTAAGAGATTGTGGTTGTTGCTTTGGGGCGGCGAGGACTTTTGGTGAGTATTCTATTGGTCACCCAGTTTGAATTGGCGGCGTCTTTCTCTTAGGGATTGAACTATTTCCCAGCGCTCTTGATTAGGGAGTCGACCCCAGGTTGCGATTTCGGCCAGCGTTCGGTAGCAACCGCCACACAGACCGGATTCTTTGTCCATTTCGCAAATGCTGATACACGGTGAGGCCACGTCTGGTGCATCGGCAGGTAGGGCCGTGCGTTTTCGGCGCGCACGCCGAGCGGGTTTTGGTTGATCCTGTTCTGACATGGACTGCGTGCTCGGGGGTAGGGTGGTGTCTGCTATTCCTGTAAGAATATGTCTTTTTTGTGCCAATGCAACAGGAATGTTATTTCTACGTATGTGGGCCATTCATTTCGAAGGCAGCACACAGCGTTTCACATAAAATCATCAAAGAAAGCGAGATCCTGCAGAGGGATGGTGAGTGATGCCGAGCCACAGCATCCGTAGTCAAAGTACTTCCGTCAATCGCCACAGACAGTGAAAAAAGGCAGTCTCCTTTCGGCAACAAAGTTGCAATGGCCGAAGGCCGAGCCTGTCGCTGTGCTTTGCGTCTGTTTGGCTTTGTCTATTGACAGCGGAGGCGGTTGGAGCGAAAGGACTTCGCGTAAAGCGAAGCGCTCAGGGATGCGCTTCCTGAGCGACCCCCGGAACTGTTAATCGACAAAGTGGCGCAGCCACCCGCAGGGCCAAGAGGTCGTGATGACAATTTTGCTTACTTTTGTTGTTTGAAAAGTGAGTCCGCCGGAAGGGCACATCTAACACAGCAGCCCCCGGCAAGGACAACACCTAATACCCAAAAGAACAAAAACCACCCCCAAGGAAAATCCCACACAAACCCACTTCCAACTTTGCATGGTTGCTTTCCCCCATCAATAATCCGATGATACAAATACCAATTATCGATAAAATTGATAGAGACCAGGCTGATGACCAGAACCGTATATGTGAATGGCGAATTTGTGGCTGAGAATGCAGCTAAAATCTCTGTTTTTGATCGCGGGTTTTTGTTTGCTGATGCAGTGTATGAAGTCACTGCTGTGGTTGATGGACAGCTGATCGATAACCCGGGTCATATAATGCGTTTACATCGATCGTTGGATGAGTTGAGTATTAATGCGCCAGCGACGGATGATGAAATCATCGCAGTACAAAAGAAACTGATCGTACTCAATAATTTGAATGAAGGTGGTATATACCTGCAAGTGAGCCGCGGAGAAGCTGACCGCGATTTTGCCTATTCTAAAGACATGCGGTCAAGCCTGGTGATGTTCACCCAGGCTAAAAACCTGACCTCACCGGCGGCAGCAACGAGTGGTATATCGGTGGTTTCCATGCCTGATATTCGCTGGAAACGTCGCGATATTAAAACTGTGGGTCTGTTGGCTCAGTCAATGGCCAAGCAAGCCGCACTCGATGCAGGTGCCAATGATGCGTGGATGGTGGAAGACGGTCTTGTTACGGAGGGTAGTTCAAACAATGCGTTTATCGTAGATCAGCAAGGCGTGATAATTACACGCCAGCTTGGTAGCGAAATATTGCATGGTATTACCCGTGCTGCGGTTCTGGAGTTGGTCAAGGAGAAAAATCTGGAGCTTCAGGAAAGACCATTCTCTATTGAAGAGGCACTGCAGGCGCGGGAAGCGTTTTCCACGAGTGCCTCGACATTTGTATATCCCGTAGTATCGATCGATGGTCATCAGATTGGCAATGGTGAGCCGGGCCCGATCGCCAGGGAACTTCGGCATGTCTATCTTAAGACTGCTTTGCAGTCAGCAAGCTGAAGTGTCTATGACCTGATTGTTGTTTATGAAATTAAAGTTTCAAACAACAGGTAGTCAGTTTCGGTCATTCCAAGGTTTCGGTAGGTGGCTTGTGCGACTGCGTTTTCTTTTTCTACATATAGCCGAAAGCCGCAGACATCAGGGTTATCTGATGCCAGTTCCTGAACCTTGCTGTACAGAACCCGGTACACACCTTGACGACGGAATTCCGGTGCTACATAGACGCTCTGAATCCACCAGAACAATCCGTCACGCCAGTCGCTCCATTCGGTGGTGACCATCAGGGTGCCGGCTATGGCGTTGTCGGTGCTATTCTCGGCAATCAGATAATAGCCGTATTCGGGCTTTTCCATTAGCCGTTGTACGCCGCGGTAAATGGTCGCTGGTAGTAGTTCTTTTTTTTCTGTCTCCCACGCCATTGCTCGATTCCAGTCACTGATTATTTGGGTATCGTCGGTAGTGGCCTGACGGGTGTGGAATTGATTCACATGGGCTCCTGAATGATTGATGTGACAGATGATTGTAATGCAGTGTAACTGCTGATCTAATCGTTGTATCAGATAATTGGATTGGCGACAGGAAACGAAATGTTCAATGCACTATTAGTAACAAAGAATGATGAAGGCAAAACAGCGGCCGGTGTTGAATCGATTACCCTTGATCAACTGCCCGAAGGGAATGTGACCGTCGCTGTTGAGTACTCCACTGTCAATTACAAGGATGGTATGTGCATAGGGTCGGGTGGAGGGCTGGTCAGAAACTACCCGCATGTGCCGGGTATTGATTTCGCCGGTACCGTTGAAGACTCTTCAGATGGTCGCTACAAAGCAGGCGATAAAGTATTACTGACCGGCTGGCGTGTTGGCGAAGTGCATTGGGGTGGTTACGCACAAAAAGCCAGAGTCAATGCGGACTGGCTGGTGCCCATGCCCGACGGATTGTCGGCCAGGCAGGCAATGGCCGTGGGTACTGCTGGACTTACCGCCGCACTGGCGATCATGGCGCTTGAAGATCATGGGCTTACTGCCGGAGGTGAGCCGGTACTGGTGACTGGTGCAGCTGGTGGCGTGGGGTCGGTTGCCACAGCCATGCTTGCTAAATTAGGTCACAAGGTTGCAGCGGTCACCGGGCGTGCTGAAACAGCTGACTACTTAACCGAACTAGGGGCTAGCCAGATTATTGCCCGGGAAGAAATCAATGAAACGGTTAAAAGGCCGCTTGAAAAAGAACTGTGGTCCGGGTGCGTTGATGCTGTTGGCGGTGCCATGCTGGCTCGTTTGCTGGGGCAGTTGAAGTATGGCGGTTCTGTTGCGTCAGTCGGGCTTGCAGGTGGAGCAGATCTGCCAGCCACGGTCCTGCCGTTTTTATTGCGCGGGGTAAATATCCTGGGTATTGATTCAGTGATGCAGCCATTTGAAAATCGTCAACGTGCCTGGCAGCGTGTTGCCACGGATCTTCCCATGGATAAACTTGAATCTATGGTGCAAACGGCCACACTTTCAGATCTGCCGGATTTAGGTAAAGCGATTCTCAAAGGTCAGGTGAAAGGCCGAGTGGTAGTGGATGTAAATGCATAGCTCAGTAGCTTGAAGCTGCTGGATGTATTAATCGCCGTTGTTGTACCTGTTGCCTGGGGAATGGGTATTGTGGTTGCCAAGCCGGTGGTCGCAGACTTTCCCCCGCTTTTACTAATGGCGCTACGATTTTTAGTCGCAGCGTTGATCCTTGTCTGGTTTGTACCAATACCACGCAAAAGTTTGCAGTCGTTTTTTATGGTTGCTTTTGTCGGTGCAACGCTCCAGTACGGATTTACCTTTAATGGGTTACGTTACCTGGAAGCCGGTACCACTGGCCTGATAGTGCAGGCTGAGGTCCCGTTTCTGGTACTTATAGCTGCCTTCTTTCTGAAGGAAAAAATCGGAATTCGGCAGATCGCTGGAATGCTGATCGCCTTCCTTGGTATCTACCTGCTATCTGGCCAGCCATCGTTGCGGGGTCAGCATAGCGCGATTTTGATGGTACTGGCAGGAGGTATGCTGTGGGCGTTTGGGCAGGTGATGGTTCGTCGCATGGGGGATGTCGGTGGATTACAAGTAACGGCATGGTTGGCGGTTATGGCGACTCCCCAGTTGTTTATCGCGTCCCTGTTACTGGAAAAAGATCAAGTGCAACTATTGATGAGTGCTGATTTCAGCCTGTGGGCTTCGGTGTTTTATCTGGGGGTGGTGATGACCGTCATTGGGTATGGTTGCTGGTATCACGTTCTGGGCAGGTACGAAGCCGGTAAGGTAGCTCCCTATCTGTTGCTAACACCGGTTGCGTCAGTCTTCGGTGGTGTCGTTTTTCTGGATGAAAAACTGACTACTTTGGGGATATTGGGCGGGTTAGTTATATTGTCAGGTGTTGCACTTTTAG
Organism: Laminaria ephemera; assembly: GCA_036873875.1. Taxonomy (NCBI): domain Eukaryota; class Phaeophyceae; order Laminariales; family Laminariaceae; genus Laminaria; species Laminaria ephemera. Next base: position 210,989 of record JAYJMJ010209184.1, read on the forward strand.
TGATTGAACCAAAGGTTGCGTTGTCTGAAGCACCGATTAAGTAGGTGCTACGGTTGAGTCAAGCGTGCCAGTAGGTTTTCCAACAGCTGGTTAATCTCGCGATAACCCTCGCGATTAACATGCAGGGTATCGATATACAGATCTGAATTAACCTTGTTATTAGCAGTATAAAATACGGATGAAAGGTCAAGCCAATGGGCTTCCGGCGGTTGGGTCATTTGCTCGAACACCTGGTTGCTTGCTTCGATATCCTGCAGCAGTGTGTTAAACCAGAATAATCGTTTGGTCATAGTAACAGTGTTACTTGGAAATACCGAAGTCACCACAACCTGAATATTTTGAGCGGTCAGTGTGGAAATAAAGTATTCCATATTCAAGTGCATATCCGTCACTAGTTTCTTTGGGTCTTTAATACCACGAGTCACTGAAGCCGTGAGGTCATTCGCACCAGCCTGAATAACAACGATATCCGGGTTATGCCGCAGGACATCGTGATGAAAACGTCGTCGCATCTCCGTTGTTGTTTCACCGTTGATACCAGCGTTAATGAAAACTGCGTTATCCATAACAGGGAACGGGATCCAGTTCTGTACTCTTGAATCGCCATAGAGAACAACTGTCTTGTTATTTCCGGCCGGGTCTGCAGCTTCAAGTGCTGAAGCCTCGCTGGTGCCTATTTCCAATGCCCGGAAATGCCGATAGTCGGTATAAAAGGACTGCGCCATAGTAAGTAGTGAAGCACACGCAAAAACTAAAAGCGTATTTATCAGTAGCGATACAAATAGAAGTATGGTTTTGGTACCGAAGGAAGGGATTTTCATCTGACTTTGCTTTTCAATCTGGTCTGAGTCTTATTGTACACAACACGAAATTAAGGCTTTTGACAAAATCAGGAAAGGGTGTGCGTGGGGTTGCAGCGAACGGCGGTCACATAGTTTCCTATATGCATGATCAAAAGGTTTAGTGATCACACCGTCCGCAGCGAAAGCTAGTGAACGGCTCTTCTGATTTCCTGGTCTTCGTCAAGGTCGTCTGGATAGGGATTTAATACGCCGGTAATAACGGTCTGGGTGCCGGCACGGGTCATAGCCGATAAGCCAAGTTCGGAAACCTTGTAATTAGTAATAACTCTTTTGATGTTGCGAGGGTTCGCTAACAAGTTGGTGGCCTCCTGCCGCTGCAATGGCAGGCTTAGCAAGTTGCCCTGAACTTCGTCGCAGTGGTGGTCTTGCAGAAATCTCAGTTGCTCTTCCTTCTCCACCCCTTCGCAAACCACCTTTACCCCAAGGCTGTGACTCATCGCGATAACACCACTGACGATTCGAGCGTCCGCGGGGTTTTTACTAAAATCTGATACAAAGGAACGATCGATCTTAACTTTAGAGATAGGAAATAGTTTCAGATAGCTTAGTGACGCGAAGCCGGTCCCGAAATCATCTATAGAAATTTCTACTCCGTTGCGATCCAGTTTTTCAAGCGTGCGGATTGCAAGATCCATGTCTTCCACTACCAGTGATTCAGTGATTTCCACTTCCAGCTTATTGGGTGGTATATCGAACTCGCGAGTAGCATTCAGGATGGTTTCGGCCAGATTCTCATTTCGCATTTCTATAGGAGAAATGTTGACTGCCACACTGATATGTTCGTACCCGGTCTCGTGCCACATGGAAATCTGGGCGCAAACTACCCGCGTAATCCATGCACTGATTTCATTGATTAAGCCGGTACGCTCAGCCACCGGAATAAAATCACCCGGAGATACAATGCCAAACTCAGGATGTCGCCATCTAACCAGTGCTTCCATACTGACAATCTCGCCAGTTCGAAGGTTTATCTTTGGCTGGTAGCAAACAAATAATTCGTTTCGAATTAGTGCCTGGTGTAACTCTGTCTCAAGGCGGATCAGTTTGCGTGATTCCAGGTTCATCGATTCTGAAAAGTAGACGATACTGTTTTGCCCGTTTGTATCGCGTGCTTTACGCATGGCGATGCTTGCACTGCGTATTAGGATGTCGGCGTCTGTACCGTGATTCGGATACACACTTATTCCTGTATCCAGTGTGATATATAGCTCGTGTCCGTCTACAGTAATGGTGCGATCAAAACTTGCCAGAATCCTTTCCTGAATTTGATCGAAGTCTTCGAACTGTTTTATATCGTGTAAAGTCAGGCAGATTTCCGTGTCGCCGTATCTGGAAATAGAGATGCTATGGTCGTCATCACCAATCAGCCGGGCGTTGTTTTTGTCGCGTAGCGTGTCATTTAGGCGTTTACAAATACGACGGTAAAGTTTTTCGTTGACCGAAAAACCCAGTGTGTCGTTGATTCGTTGCAATGCATCTACTGATATAAGCAATACGCCAACATAGTGGGTTTTTTTCACCGCAAGTTGCAAGGCCTGTTCAAGCCTGTCCAGTAGAAGGTTTCTGTCTAATCGAAGTGTGCCGTAGTCAGTGGCCTCTATGCCAGGTGCAGTTTCAACTGCTGACTTGTCGGTTAGGAAATTTTCTCTGACGCTTAATATGGGGGTAGAGACCGCGCTTGCTTTTGAAAATAGACCCGCCTGAATGTCGGTTTCGTCCTGCGGCTTTTCGATGTCACTGGCCAATTTTGTATTGGGCGAACGAATTGCTAGTACAGGTACCGAGGGCTTAAGGATCGGTGCGGGTGCCGCTGGCTGGTTTGGTGTTGTTGTACTATTTGACTGGGATTTAGTATCAAAGCTGTCACCAAGATCCCGGTTGTAATTAGTGACTCTGTTTCGGCCATTTTCCTTTGAGAAGTAAAGCGCTTTGTCTGCCTGTTCAACCATATCATTTGGCTTGGCAGCGCTTGAGTTAATTGAGGCTACACCGAAGCTTGCCGTAATTTGGCACTTATCATAGAAATCTGCACCGATGCCTTTTTCGATGGTATCTCGCACAGTTTCGGCGATAGCTGCACACTCAAGCAGGGTAGTCGAAGGCATTACGACACAGAACTCTTCACCACCAAATCGTCCGACCAGATCATTGGGGCGAGCGTGTTCCGATAGCACATTAGCCAGGTACTTGATGACTTCGTCTCCAACACCGTGTCCGTGGGTATCATTGACCGATTTGAAGTGATCGATGTCGGTCATGAAGCAGCAAAGTTCATCGCGATTTTGTCGGGCTTCATTAAATAATGCGTTAAAGCCTGCGAAAAATGAACGCCGATTCAGTGAGCCGGTTAACGGATCACGGGTGGCCAGGTATTCAAGCTCTTCGTTTTGACGGGTTATCTCAAGCTGACTTTTTTCAAGCTTAACCAGTGCGTTTCTGAGCTCGGCATTTTTAATTTCAACTTCGGTAATATCGTTGAAAGTGATTAATGCACCGCGAATTTCATCGGCTCTGGCGACAATGGGTGTAGCGTTGACGGTAAAGGTTGACACTTGTTGAAAGCCCGTGTGTAATTTCACTGCCGAGCTGCTGGTGATTTCCCCTCCGTCAAGAAGTGGTTTCCAGGGGAGTTCTTCTGAGTCTGCAAGCTCCCATTTTAGAGACTCGCAGTTTTTGCCCGCAAGTTCCATCGCGTCGAGCCCGGTGGTTCGCGCAAACGCGGCATTAGAGAATACGATTTCACTTTCACGGTTTATGATTAACAAACCCTCGGCAAGGGTATCAAGTGCCTTACGCACACGTTCCGGAATAACAGCATCGGGGTCCAGTTCGCGAAGCGTGCGTTTCAGAAACATGCAAAAGGCCGCAAAGCCTGATAATGCGACAAACAAAATAACTGATGCAAATGAAGCACGCCGATCTAACAGTGACAGTCCCTCTTTGAGTCCTTTGAACTTTATTTCGACAGTGGCGATTTGATTAGTACCTTCGTATAACGGTACCTGCACCTGGGTCGGAGTAGATTTTTCCTGCGGTTCCAGGGTCCAGTTTTCCTGATGGCTCCCATAGGCATCTATAAACGAGCCGTCTGCACGCCTGACTGCGACTGAGCTTACTATGGAGTTTCTGGTGACTGTGGTACGCAGCAGTTCAGATATTTTTTCGTTGTTTTCCTGCTCGAGTTCCATGGCAACGTGGACGGCAAGAGTTTCGACAATGAACTTTCTTTCTGTGAGTGCGTTGGTATTTGACTTTGGAAACAGGCCAAGAAATTCACTGGCCAACAGCAGTGAGATGACCAGCATCACCATGCTGAAGCTGATACGAAAAAGGGGAGACTGGAAGAATTTGATCATTTTTAATGCGCTGCTCTTATATCTAGTCTCGTTAGTCTGAATATTAATTCAGAGATCAAGCTGAGTATCCTTTGCTCTGGTCCTGCGGATGTCAGGCCAGTAGATCCACACTTACACCTTTAGGTGCTAGCGGCATGAAAACTAATCACTAAAAGAGCAATGTACGCCAAATCATTATTAATATTGACAATTCCTTCAATGATTTAGTTTGATCGTTGAAAATGTGATGGAAATTGATTTTGCCCCGCAGGATTTGCGGGGCAGGGTGTGGCTATTCTTCGCTGAAGTTCAAGTTGCAACGAATACCACTGGGTATTCTGAGTCCGGAATTCGGCATGCTTAAGAGAACGCCGAATGTGCCGCTGGCGGCATCTGCTACGCGATCAACGCTTTTTACCACGGCGACGTGGCTTTGGCCTATCTGTGATTCGATGTCCAAAGCAATCTCTGCCTTCATGCCACGTTCAATTTGTCCCAGATGCTCGATAGGAACAATTAGTTCAACGTGTAACGGGTCAAGGTTGGCGATTCTGAAAACCGGTTCTGCCTCTACGTATTCACCCGCTGATTTGTAGCGTTCCATTACTACGCCGCTGATCGGGGCGCGAACAATGCGCTGGTTGAAAGCCTGTTGTGCCCGCACAGCTTCGAGTTCTGCAATCCGTTTGTTATCTTCTTCCTGTTGTGCCTGCAGTTGTGCGATATAAGTTTCAGTTTTGACCTTGTCCATATCTTGTGCAGAGATAGTCGAGTCTTTAAACAGCTTTTGATTTCGCTTTTGTGTGCGAAGTCCGAAATCTGCGTTCCTGCGACGCAAATTTAGAGATGTATCAATAGATGCTCGAGCATTGGCAAGCTCAAGTGTGGCCAGTTCGACTCTTGAGTCGAGTTCGACGACAATATCCCCCTGAGTGACAAAGTCGTTTTTCTCGAAGTGTAGTTTATCGATAACACCTGGAACGCCCGTGCCCAATTCAACCATCTGGCTTGGCTCGACAATGCAATCCATTGCCGGTAAGCCCGCGTTTTCGATGCTGTTTGCCTCGGTGCCGGATTGTGCGTTTGCTGTAAACGGGATCAACAGTAAAACGGCTATCCCTGTACTAAGTATTGTTCGCATGTCATTTGTACCAGAATATAGGTATTAAAAAGGAAGCGTGTTAAGCAACAGTTGCTGAATGTGTCTTAGCCACTGCTGTGCCAGTATTTCTCTGCCGTGATCAATTCTCACAAAGGCCCGGGTGCCAAGACCCGCCACCTTGCTGTTTGTTGGTATGGAAAGATCAACCTGAAAGATCTTTTCGGCAGTTGTGGTTCCGTTTTTGTCACCACCTACTACAGCAATATCCCCGCCGCCAACCGCACCGAGTGCGCGACTTGGCAAAGAGTTACTACCTGAGGGGGTTTGTCGTAGTAGTTCGGCGGGTAAATCCTTGCCAAGGTTGTCTGCCAGGCGTACTTGTATATTTTTTATTGATTTTGAAAATAGCCCCACCGAGGCTTGCGGTACGACCAGTCGCACCACCAGGTCATCAGGATTAACGATGTAGGCGACAGGATCACCTTGCTTTACGTAGCGTCCTACCAGGTTTTGTTCTTCCGGTAACACGAACACACCGTCCGATTTGCTGACCAGAGTTTGCCCGTCACGTTGTTCCTGCAAAGAGGCGATATCTGCCTCAAGGGTAAACAGTTCTTCTTTGGTTTGATCTGCCTCAACGGGGTCATCAAATCTTTCGCTCTTCAGCCGTGAACTTAGTTCGCGGTGACGTGCCTGCAGCACTTCATTTCTTGTGTGGAATTCAGGGTTTTTTAACTTTAAAACAGCGGTGCCTGACCGCACGTGTGTGCCTGGCTTTACAATGACTTGCTCAACAAATCCGTCGGTGCCGGCGTAGACCTGTGCCTGCTCTGGTACCCAGACGATGCCTTCTGCATTGGTGTACAGCGAGAACGGGATAAGTGCGGCAACGCAAACAATAACCGATGCCAGTGCCATTGTTCGGCCGATTGCCTGTGAACGAATTTCGGTGATTGAGCTGTCTGTTATCAGGTACTTAATACCGCGATAGACAGGGAGAACAAACATTAGTACCAGCGACCATATTGCCAGTGCTATACCGATAACAAAATATTTTCCAGCAAGAAACATCGCTATTGTCAATGAGATGAACAGGCGATATACCCATGCCAGTACGCCATAAACGACAAACCATTTTCTTTCGGTAAGATCGGTTGCCGGTGAAGCAGCATTTTCATCGCCTAGCAAGAATCTTCTAAACAGGTATAGGTTATATTTGCTGGCCCGGCTATATAGATTGGGTATCTCTATAATGTCCTGGAGAATGTAGTATCCGTCAAAACGCAGTAACGGGTTGGCGTTGAACAGCAGAGTAGAAACGCTGCCTATTAAAAACGCAGATAATGCCGCATCCTTTATGACACCAGGTTCGACTATTGTCCAAATAATAAAAGCGATAGCAGCCAGGAACAGTTCCATGATCATGCCTGAAGCACCAACCAGAACTCTTTTATATTTCTCTCTGAAAGCCCACGCGGCTGATGCATCAACATAGGGTACCGGCATGAGCACCAGGAGAGTTATTCCCATTTCGTGTACTTCGCCGCCCCATGTTTTTACGGTAAAGGCGTGGGCGAACTCATGGAACGCTTTCATTACCGGAAACAATAGAAGCATCAATATGATATTTTGAGGTGCGAATATATTCTGTTTTAGAGTGCTGGTTAGTTCCTGGTAGTGCACCAACAGCAACATGGTTGCGAAACCGACAACTAACAGCCACAGGGCTGCACCACCCAATGAATAAAAAGTTCGTACACTGGTTATTGTGCGGTTAAGAAATTTGTCAGGATCAATGAGAGGGAAGCGAATGGCCAGTGGATTAAGGAATCGCTTGACACGGCTGTTATTTTTTTCGAGCTCACTATTCTTAAACAATTGCTCTACATCCGCAGGCATGCCACTGAGCAGTACATCAATATGAAACAATTGCGTTAGAATGCTTAATATATCTTCACGAGTTGGGGAAGCATCACCCATTGAGCTACAAGTGCTCTGATATATTTCTTCAACTGTATGTTCACCGTCAAGACGACCGACAAAGGCGTACGCGGTGTCGTTGAATCGCAGGTGTCTGCCACGGGCTGCATCGCTCAGTATGTACCAGCGTGAACCACGAAATTCCTGGGGGTGTGCAACTACATGTTTTTGCAGCTGAGGACGCAAACCGGCAACATGATTCCACTGCTCTGGAATCTCGGGTCCGCTGTCATCATCGACGCCAACTTCATTGACAGGATCAGATGTAAAAGTCATTGGCGGCTACCAGCCAATTGACCAGAACCATAAGCGGATGCGATCCACCAGCTTATGAGTCCAGATCCAAAGCAGTTTACGTTCACCCATTTCTACACGGGCGACCCCTTCCATGCCAGGGCGCAGTAGTTTTGATTTATTATCGAAACTCGCCTCGACTCGAAAGTAGCTGTTGCCTTCTCCAGAGATTGCTACCGGTACTATTTGCTCGATCTTGAAAGGAATCGGATCACCTGGAATGGCGGCGATGACTACTTCACCGATTTGATTCTCAGTGATTCCAGCCATATCGCGTTCATCAATTTCTATAACCGTTCGGTATTCTTCCAGGGGTGCAACTTCAAACAGGACCGCGCCGATTTCTACCGGAGCGCCGAGGGACTGGCTTAAATCACCACTTGCAATGTAGCCGGCATAGGGTGCACGTAAGTCTGTTCTGTTGATTCTTTCACGAACCAGAGCCAGCTCGGCGTCTATCTGGTCGGCTTTGGCGCGTAAGATACTCAATTCAGTTCGTGCCCGTTTTGCCAGGGCTTCCTGGTAGGCTTTTTTAATCTTGTTTTCTTCGCCTTGCCATTTTTTCAATTCAAGCTGTAGCGCCCGGTCATCAAGTGTCGCAAGCAGTTGACCTTCGATTACCATGTCGCCGGCACGGACATTTGAAGATTTTATAAAACCTGCAATAGGCGCCGCGATCACTTGTGATATTGCACCCTCAATACTCGCAGGTGCAGATACCTGGTAGTTGCCATTGATCACTGAACCCAGAACAATAGTCGCACCCAGGGCGATACCTGCAAGCTTCAATTTTAAATGGGTAGGTCCGAACAACTCACTGAGTGTACTTCGTGCGGCATCTCTGGTTTTTAAAGTCAGGGAGCGTTCTTCAAATCTTTTTAATTCAATAACCGGTGCCAGTGCTGATAGTACCGACTGGCACCATTCGACTGTGTCAGCGTCAAAGGGCTTGCGAATATCACGCTCAAGGACGATCGCGCCGAAACATTTGTTTTGGCCCTGCAGCGGTGCGGTCATTACGGCACTGTTATGATGCGAAACGAGATCACGATTCGCCTGATCAATCCCTGACTCCGAAGATACGGTTGGCAGGCAGATCATTAGTTCCTGATCAACGGATTCTTCCATCGCGGCTTCAAGGCGACGAATTAGCTGTGTTCTGGGGTCGAAGCTTGCCAGGTGCGATATGCATTCTGTGCGAATGACTACACCGTTGCGCATGCCTATAGTGACACGATCACAACCAAGCCTGATGGCCAGTTGGCTGGCAATCTCCATGCAGGCTTTTTTTGAGTTTGAGTGTTGCAGAACTGAGCTGAGCACCGTTTGCGTAAAGCTGCTGGCTTCCTGTTGAATGCCGTCTGATAACTGACTTAAAGACTCAAGCCAGAAGCCGCCCCATTGCAAAAGTTGCAATACAACATTTTGACGCGACTGTGGTCTTGGCGTCATTAGCAGGGCGACTATAGCCAGGGTAGTTTCGCCTTCCTTGATGGGGGTGGCGATGATGTCCCCGAGTCGTCCGTTAGATGACCCGAAATTCACTTCGGTTGAAATGACAGCGCGGTCTGTGCGTTGCGCTTCCAGTGCTGCCTGCATTAGTCTTTCAGTGCCAATGCCAGCACTGGGTTGCAGTGCAAGTGGTTGCCCGGAAGGCGAGTACACACAGCCCGTGATGACGTCTGCGATCATTTTGCACTGCCAGATTAACCATCTGTTTGCCAGGTCGCTATTTAATCCTTCATACCGCACCGACCCCGACATGGATTCATCGTTGCTGGGTGAGTGTTGATGATCGACTTCACGGACATCGCCGGATCGCAGTGATGCAGGTGAAGGTTCGTCAACATAGGGGTTATCTATCGCAGCGCTCATAGCGATATGCCATTGGCTGAATAACTGTGCAATGTGTCGCGAATACTAATGACTTAAACCCTCTGTAGTCACTAAATTTCAGGTCGAAATTCTGACCAGCAGTTGCTGCAACAACTGAACCAAAGGCCGGGTAGTCCGAGCCTTTTAGAGTGTCTTTGAGAGTTCGGTCGCAATGCCTGAAAAAGTGGCTGTTCAGCGCTTAATTTTGGTTGCGTGTTGCCGACGGGTGAGGTTTTGAAATATGTCACGCTGGATGCACCCGGGTACGTCAGGTGTTGTTTTGATGTGAGATAAGCTTTTTGTACTGCGAGATTGAATGTGATAATTGATGACAAGTTGGGGATTTATGCCGGTTTTGTGTTTTGATGGCGTCGAGTTTGTTTAAACACGGCAAGTTATTTGAAACAATGCCGTGATCCCTTCAGACCAATAATCCCCAAGAGCTATTCCACCCGGTAATCGGGTCAAGAAAAAGGCGAATATAATGAAATTGCGATTAGGTGCGATATTAACTTCCATAGTCATGTTAACCGGATGTGCGAATAGTTCGGCAGTACTGGACGGGCTGGAGCAAGTCGCAGGGCAGGTGTTGAGTGAGTCGTCTGGCAGTGCCCTGTCTATCAATGAAATTTCGCAAGGACTAAAAGAAGCACTGTCTGTAGGTTCGCAGCAGGTTGTCGGTCAGTTAGGGCGTAACGATGGTTTTAATAGAGATCCTGTTGCTCATATTCCTCTGCCAAAAGCGCTAGATAGAGCGCGAAACGTTGCCTCGAAAGTAGGATTGGGCGGTGGTTTTGATTCTCTGGAAACCCGTCTTAACCGTGCAGCCGAGTTGGCCACCCCGAAAGCCAAAGAGCTTTTTCTGGGCGCGATCCAGCAAATGACCCTGGATGATGCCAAGGGAATCCTGACAGGGCCTGATGATTCAGCGACACAGTATTTTCGCGGCGCGATGGGCGACCGGCTGTCTGCAGCGATGAAACCGATTGTAAATGACAGCCTGGCTCAGGTGGGTGCCGTCAGAATGTTTAACGATCTTCTGACCAGTTATCGTCAGATTCCTCTTGCACCGCCAGTCGAGGCAGATTTGACGCAACACGTCGTCGATTTGGGGATGGATGGTATTTTTCATTATATCGCCGTTGAGGAAAAAGCCATTCGGGATAATCCTGTCAAGCGGACCAGCGAGATTTTACGCAGAGTTTTTGGCAGTCTGTAGGACGCATAAAACCAGAATCAGGGAACGCTGCGTGCACATAGGCAGGGTGAGGCCATGTTATTTTCAACTGGCGCTGGTGGTGATCGAGCGGTATTGCTAGAATTCGGCGGATCGCCGATAAGAATTAATCTTTGCGTATTTCCAAAATCGCATCAACTCATCTATATACAGAACAGGAGAACCGCTATGAGCGGTCAGCAGGAATCAACCCCTTACATGATGTTTGCAGCGGTGCTAGGTGCCTTAGTTGTGTTTACCTTCCTTATTGCAATAATGGCCAATGTGTTTTCACCTTTATCTGATTCATTGCAGGATCCGCTGGTTGCGGCACAGCAGCAAGAACGTTTAATGCCGATAGGCAAGTCAAGAATCGCGCAATAGCTCCCGATCCTGGCCAATACTTTTTAAGGAGACCTGAATGAGTCAACATGACTCCAACTTTTACAAACCATTTATCTGGGTGCTTGGCGCGTTAGTCGTGTTCACATTCTTAATTGCGATGTTGGCGAATATGTTTTCGCCCCTGTCTGACCGATCATCGGATCCATTGGTTGTGGAAGGGGTTAAAAAACAGATAGCGCCGGTTGGCCATTCCAGAGTAGAGCCAGCAAGCGAAGTCGCAGCTACGGAAGCGGTAACCGAAAAGGCAGCCGAGACCAAAGAAGAGGTCGTGGCAGAAGTGGAAACAGCTGAGATCACCGAAACTGCAACCGCCGAGGCCGAAAGCCCGGCTGTAGAACCAACGCCAGTTGTCGTTGTAAAAGCTGAGGATCCGGTTGAGAAAAATACCGCTGCAGCGGCGGCCGTGACGGCCTCGACAGCAGCAGTTGCTGCAACGGCAGCTGTTGCTGTCACTGTAACAGATGCGACTGACGCGGCAGTTAATGCCGAAATACCGCTGAAAGTTAGAGCCGTAGTAGCAACCAATTGTGCAGGTTGTCATCAGGAAGGCGTCAAAGGTGCCCAAAGGACTGACGATGCTGCAGCCTGGAGTGCTTTGGCCGGTAAGGGCCTCGATGTACTGACAGCAAGTGTAATCAATGGCAAGGGTGAGATGATGCCCCGGGCAGAAACCAGCCTCAGTGACGATGAACTCGGTCTGGCCGTTCAACATATGATTGCTAAAGCAGTTGGTGAAGGTGCGGGTGCAGCCCCCGCAACTGCCGAAGAAAAGACGGATACTGACGCAGAGGCGGCAACACCGGCCGTTGAGCCTGCCGCCGAGGTTGAAAAGCCTGCAGAGCCCGTAGCGGTGACCACTACTGAAACTGCTACAGCCACGGAAACGACAACAGCAACAGCTGTTGCCGCGACAACTGCCGCTGCAGCGACACAGGTCGCCACCGCGCTGCCTGCAAACGTAAAGACGGTCGTTGATACGTTATGCGCTGGTTGCCACATAAGTGGTGTTGCTAACGCGCCCAAGTTCGGTGACAAGGCTGCCTGGGACCAAAGAATGGCCTTGGGTATAGATAAAGTGCTTGCCAGTGCGATTGCTGGTAAAGGTGCAATGCCTGCGCGTGGTGGAAGCCAGTTAAGTGATGCTGAATTGCAGTTGGCTATTGAGTATATGGCCACTAAGTAGTTTTAAATGCGGATGCCTGCTGGTGTCCGCATTTTATTTGACTGAGTTTTGTGCCCAGGCAATGCGGTACATCTAACAGCATTAATCCCGCCGCAATTTATCATCAGTGGCAATTGGCGTAGGGTAAACCCGCACAATCCAATACGAAGATAAAATAAAAGTAATAATCGTAGCTGTCTGCACCAGCAATGAAGCCCTTTCAGTAATGACACCTGCACTAAGTGCTACCACGGCCACCAGCAACGAAAACTCGCTGATCTGGCCTAATCTGACGCCAATTTCACCGGCAATTTTTTTCTTTTCTTTTTCCCGTCTCAATAGCAAATTAAATATAAACGGCTTGAGAAAGATCATAGTAATGGCGAGTATCATTGCGGGCACGAGTACTTGCGGTACTCTGGCAATGTCAAATCCTGCCCCGAGACCGAAGAAAAACATCACCAGAAAAAAGTCTCTCAGCGGTTTCAGGCTTTCGGCGATATAGCGTGCAATAGGGTTTGCAGCGAGGGTGACGCCAGCGATAAAGGCACCGACTTCATGAGATAGCCCGGCTATGTGTGCAAGCTCGGCAAGTCCCATGCACCAACCTACCGTTAGCAGAAAAATATACTCGTTGATCTGATCAAATTTTTGAAACAGATAAGACAGGATATGCTTTGACGTAAAGTAGGCGGTGATGCTGATTAAGGGTAACAGCACCAGCATGCCGGCTATTTTTAATGCCGGTGAGTCCTCGGTGCCCAATCCTTCCACAAGCAGCAGAACGGTAACGGCGATGATATCCTGCAGGAGTAAGATACTGATGATAATTTCACCCATGCGCTGATGGTGCAGCGCGCTGGTGGGCAATAGTTTTAACCCGATAATAGTCGATGAAAACATCATGGCGGCGGCGATCACCGCGCTGTCTACCGGGTTAAAATCAAAACTCATGGCGATGACAAAACCGCACAGGCTGAAAGTGAGACTGCTGAGAATAGTCACCACTGTGGCTTCACGAAGCAGCTTGATCAGCTCAGCGGGTTCGAGATTCAGGCCTAGAAGGAATAGCAGAAATATAATTCCCACCGTGGCGATATCGTCGATCAGGGTAGGGTCTGAAATCAGGCCCAGCGCGTGTGGTCCTGCCAGAAGGCCCAGAGTAATATAGGCAATCAGAACCGACTGGCGGGCGTACAATGCCAGCGTTGCGGCGATTGCACCGCCGGTGAAAATTAGAAAAACGGTGTAGAGGATAGACTCTTCGTTCACAGACTGGGGACTCTTCAGAGGTGAAAGGTGCTTGTGATAATGCCGGAGCCGGATAGTTGCAAATATTGCCTGAAAAAAGCGGCAAGATAGAAGAATAGCTCAGTCAGCAGCTTTCGAGACTATGAAAAATCGGTGTCTCCATTGTCAGGACCCGAGTCGGCGTGTGTTGAGCCCCTGAATTCTGTTTAGAAACTGGTGGTGTATAGGGTTGTTGGTGGCAGCCGCTGTTGCCGCACGGCCCATTTAGCCGAGCAAATTTGTCTCTGTCAGTGTATTATCGCGCGGTGCCGGGGTGCGTCCTGCGACCCAATATTAACCGACATCGACTAAACTATCTTCTATGAATCGTATACCGGAATTTATCAGTAACCACCCCATTTTGTTTTTAGCTCTGGCTGTGGTAATCGGGATGATCGCTTTTTTTGAATACCAACGGCTGTTCTCTGGTATCAAGCAACTGAGCCCGATTGAGGCTACCCGACTTCAGAACGATGAAGACGCCATTTTTATTGATGTCAGAGACGACGCTGAATTCAAACGTGGGCATATCCTGGGGGCAAAGCATATTTCCCTGGCGACGTTTGACAAGCGATTGACCGAGCTTGAAAAGTCGAAGACCAAACCCATGATTGTCTACTGTGCCAACGGCGCAAGGGCCACTAAAGCGGCAGGTAAATTGCGTAAGGCCGAGTTTCCTGTGGTTCACACTCTGATGGGTGGCATCGGTGGTTGGGAAAAAGCCAATATGCCGGTATCAACCAAATCCTGATTCAGGAGTGGGCCGGAATGATCATGTGGTTTGGTGTAGGTTTGCGGAAATAATATGAGCGATGCGGAAAAAAAAGTACTGATTTACGAAACGGGTCTCTGCGGATTCTGCAAAGCGGCGAAGAGATTGCTGGATAACAAGGGCGTTGAATACGAAACGATTCGCGTCGACATTGATACCGGACAAAAGCAAATCATGATGGATCGCAGTGGTCGCCGTACTGTGCCGCAAATTTTCATTGACGACCACCATGTAGGTGGGTTCGATGACCTCTCTGAGCTTGAGTCCGGTGGCAAGCTTGACGAATTGCTGGGTCAGTCTGGCTAGTTAGCGGCGATCTGGTGCCGTTAATCAATTTCTTAATTTAAAAACAAATCTAAAGGGTTTTACTCCATGGCTGAAGAAACCGGAGCCGCCTCTGCCGAGGCTACTAATGCGCAGGTCTTTCGTGTGCAAAAGGTTTATATAAAGGATGTCTCTTTCGAGACTCCGCGATCAACCGAAATATTTACCGAACAAGCGCAGTGGGCACCTGAAGTTAAGGTTCAGCTCAATACTGAAAACAAGAACGTTAAAGATGATTTGTACGAATGTACTTTAATGATCACAGTAACCGTCGAACTTGAAGGCAAGCCTGCTTACCTTGCAGAAGTACAGCAAGCTGGCCTGTTTACTATTTCTGGTTTTGGGGAAGGCGAGATGGGTCATTTGCTGGGTAGCTACACCCCCAGTGTGTTGTTTCCGTTTGTTAGAGAAGTAGTGTCCGACCTGGCGGTAAAGGGTGGTTTTCCGCAGATGTTACTTGACCCGATTAACTTTGATGCGCTGTATGCTCAGCACGCTAATTCTGCAAAGCAACCTAATGCACCTGCACCTGAAACTCAGCAGTAGCACGGCATAATAGCAAGACCGTAAAATTGCCCGGCCAATAGATCTGATGGCAGTTAATATCGCAGTATTGGGTGCAGGCAGTTGGGGCACCGCACTGGCCAGTCATTTGGCTGGCAACGGACATAACGTCACTCTTTGGGGGCGTTCCTCTGCTGTGATCGACAGCATAAATAATCAACAGGAAAATGCCCGGTATCTGCCGGGTATACGATTGGCTGAATCACTGCAGGCAACAGACAATCTGCAGCAGGCGTTGACGGGTGTCTCTGATGTATTGATTTCTGTGCCCAGCCATTCGTTTCGGTCAATGATCGAACAAATCGCATCTCGCTGTAGAACCGATTGCGGTGTGGTATGGGCATGCAAAGGTCTTGAGGCAGGCAGCGGTCGTTTTTTGAGTGATATAGCAGATGAAGCTCTAGGACCAGAAGCTCGCTATGCAGTGGTGTCCGGACCAACGTTTGCTGCTGAGCTTGCAGCCGCATTGCCGACCGCAATAACGGTTGCTTCAAACCGTATTGAGTTTGGTCATGAAGTTGGAGATTGGCTGCACAACGAACGTTTTCGCGCCTACACGACCGATGATATTAAAGGTGTTCAACTGGGCGGGGCGTTGAAGAATATCTACGCTATTGCAGCTGGTATTTCTGATGGCTTATCTTTTGGTGCAAACGCCAGAGTGGCGTTGATAACCCGTGGTCTTGCTGAAGTCACCCGTCTTGGCGGGCAACTGGGTGTGCGTACTGATACGCTGATGGGGCTTTCGGGCATGGGAGATCTGATCCTTACCTGTACCGATGATCAGTCACGCAATAGAAGGTTTGGCCTGGCTTTGGCTGAAGGCCTTACTGTCGCTGAGGCCAAAACAAGAATTGGTCAGTCAGTTGAAGGTGTAGATGCCACTCTTGCCGCACATGACCTGGCGGCTCGTCATGCAGTAGAGTTGCCTATTGTTGAGCAAGTGTTTGAAGTGATTCAAAACGGTCGGTCTGCCGTAAGGGCTGTAGAAGCATTGCTGAGTCGTGCTCGAAAGGAAGAGTAACTAACTGCTTGCCCGGTTGAGAGTGCTGGTGATATTTCCGTTACGTTGCTTCTTGATCAATGGCCACTATGAAAATCGTTCTGTCTCCATGCTTCGTAACTTGCGATAGCAACTGTGTTTGAAAGATTGATACTCCTGCTTGACGATTGCATGGGAATTAGCAGGCGCTGTTCAGGTTTTAACGCAGATAGAACATCCACCGGCAGGCCTCTGGTTTCAGGGCCAAACAGCAGGCTGTCCCCGGGCTTGAAGCCGACAGAAGAATAACTGCGTGTGCCTTTAGTAGTAAAGCCATAAACCAGCCCGGTGCCCGCTTGTTCAAGATAGTGATTAAGCGTTGGCCACTGCCGCACATTAGCCAGGTCACCATAATCGAGGCCTGCACGTCTGACGGCTTTTTCGCTGAGTGCAAAACCCAGTGGTTCTATCAGGTGTAACGGGAATCCGGTATTGGCGCATAGTCTGATGATATTACCGGTATTTGGCGGTATCTCAGGCTCATAGAGAACGATGTTAATCACGCTGCCGGCACACAAGGTCTGGAACAGGATTTGCTGGTGTTTGCGCCAGTAAGCTGACTGTGCTCAACTCTCTTCATTGGCAGGTTGGCACTGATGTAAAGCGTAGTACTAACTGGAAGTATGTGTGCATGTGTAGTAGCCCCGTGAGTGAAGTAGTCAATCGTACCATCTGTTTTGTCTTCAATGCGCTACTGTTGTGTAGCTTGACTGCCTGTTATGCCAAAGCCCTTAAAACGGATAGTTCAACCGCAAACAAAGCTGTCACCTCGGTATCACCCCGGTCTTCCGTGGCACCTATTCCTGTGCCCACTTCGGTGTTGCCATTCCTGCCACCGCCTGCTGCCATCGCCACGCCTGCGAGGAAAAATAGTGAGGCGAATCAGGTAAGGCAATATAGATCCCGATTGCTACCAACGCAGCGTGATATCGGTGATGCGAGTAGAGCGGGCTCAGTCGTCAATGATGGCGTTTACAGTGTGGTGGTACAAAAAGCGGCTGCAAGTGATGTCTTGTTTGCATTAGCTCAGGACTCTGCCCTCGGGCTGGATATTGTGGGCGAAGTGAAAGGCAGTATCACCCTGAATGCAGTGGACCAGACACTGGATCGTATTCTTGAGAAAATTGCCAGGCAGGTGGCTATCAGTTATGAGATAACATCGCACTCATTAGTGGTTGTGGCGGATACCCCGCAGATAAGAACGTATCAGGTTGACTACCTTAATATTAGTCGCAGCACGCAAAGCAGGGTAGAGCTTGCTACTCAGGTGGGGTCATTAAAGAACACTTTAGATAGCGCGCAAGGTAGCGCTGCGGGCAATGGTTCGCAGATGAGTATCGAGAATCGTTCAGATAATCAGTTCTGGAATACGCTGATAGAAAATATCGCCGGCATCATCAATGATGACGTCAGTCCTGCCATAGCCGACGCACCCGTAGCGAGTAAGGAAAAATCAAGCAGAAACCTGTTTGTGAATCGTGAAAGTGGAATTATTGCGGTAAGAGCAACAACAAAACAACACCGTATCATTAAGCAATTTATTGGTGAGGTGGTAGGTAGTTCGAAACGGCAGGTGCTGATAGAGGCGACGGTTGTTGAGGTTACGCTAAGTGAAACTTTTGAATCTGGTATTGACTGGAGAATACTGGATTCAAACGGGGGGCCGGCACTTGACTATGCGCAGATACTGAGTGGCACCCCGACTGCCGCAAATGCTACAGCCCCTGAGACTGGTTTGCTTAGCTTTCGTAATGCCGGATCGTCGATGGGTGATATTACTGCGACACTTAAAATGCTGCGGCAGTTCGGTGATGTGCAGGTGTTGTCCAGCCCGAAAATAATTGCGCTAAACAATCAGCCTGCAGTTCTGAAAGTGGTGGACAACAGGATCTACTTTACTTTTGAAGTGGATAGGCAGCAAACTGAAAACGGTGATTCCCATACGGTGGTCGATAGTACGGTACACTCGGTGCCGATTGGGCTGGTGATGAATGTTACGCCATTTATCAATCATCTGGATGAAGTGATTCTTAATGTGCGTCCCACCATTTCGCGCATACTTAATTTCGCTGAAGACCCTAGCCCGGCACTGGCCGGACAAACGCAGGTTAAGAATCTCATTCCTGAAATTCAGGTGCGGGAGATGGAGTCAGTGCTGCGTGTGCAGAGCGGCGACGTCGCAATCATTGGTGGCCTGATGCAAAATAAAGTAGATAATAGGAACTCAGGTCTGCCGGGTTTTGGGCAACTGCCAATTCTGGGTAAAATATTCTCGCGTGATAGCAAAAAACTGGAAAAAACCGAGTTGTTAGTGTTTCTGAGGCCAACTGTAATGAAACGTTCTGATTTCCAACAGAACGGTGATCAATTGCGTCGCTTCGTGCCCTATCGGCAAGACCAGCTGTTAATGGGCGGAGAAGAATCAGGAACAACCCGTTGAGCCGATTTCTTGACGCAATGCGGGATAAGAGCCTGTCAACCGGAGCTGAAGATAACGCCCGTGCCTATCAGGGCAAGATAGTCGATGCAAATGATGTGCTTGGCAAACCTCCTGTAGACGGAGCAGACGAATTATCGATCGAGCCTTTGGGCGGTGGTGGCGAAGCTACACCATCATCAAGGTATGAAACAGCCGCTGCAGATGACGTTGTTGACTCAGGTAATGCGACTGTCCAACCCGAACAAGCCATTCCCCGGCACCGGGAACAGCCAAATCGGTCTGTAGTGGCCGACGCAAATACTGCGATTGACAACAACCAGGGAAACCCTGTGACACCATCGGTTAGCAGTAGTATGAATACTGCAGTTGATCCGCCGCCGGTGGTGAATAAAAGCGCATTTTCAGTGCGAAGTCTTGATCCGTTATTCTATTTGATTGTTGGCATTGCAGCCGTCGGACTTTTTGCGTGTCTCTATGCGTTGATTACACAAAACGATGCCTACTTTGAAAGAGAGTATCAGCAGCTACAAAAAGAGAGCGCAGCGTTGCAGGCGCGGCTTGCTGCAAGTACACGGCTTGAGGCGGCTTTGAGCGCAACGGCTTCTGCACAGAGCGCAACGCCTGCACCAATGCCCACAGCAGAGCCAGAACCATCAACCAGTGAGGAAGCCATCGCAGCGGACCCCGTGGCTCAGATTGCAAGTAATGAGCGTCAACCAACTGAGGTACCGGTAGTTGAAGCGCAAGAGCCCGGCGTGGAAAATGTGACTCCTGAGGTTTCCGCAGATGTTGAAGTCGAGACCTCTGATCTAGTGCAAGAGCAACAGCAAGTGGTTATGTCTCAGGAGCCTGAGAGTGAATCTGCCTTGGTGTTGCTTCGACAGGAGGTGGAGAGTCTGCGTGCGGCAATGACCAGTCAGGAAGAAAAGATATCCCGTCTTGAACAAGACAATCTTGAGCTCACTTCAATCGTTAGTCATTCCAAAACCGAAATCAGGCCAACGACTGACAACAGTGCTCAGATAATCAGTCAATCGGTTTCCCCGGCTGAATCTCAAGTGTCACTTCGATCTGACGACGGCCAGACGCAAGTAATGCCAGTTGCCGATGAAGCGCCGATGATCGCGTTGCAGCCAAATGTGTCTGCGTCAGTCATCGACAGTCCATTGTTGGAGACGCCACTAGGCGGCACAGAAACCGAAATCACTGATTTGGTGCAACAGGGATACTTTGCTTATCAGGCTCAGGATTTTACAGCAGCATCCCGTTTTTACGGCAAAGCGCTAGAGTTCGATCCCTACGGTCGTGATGCCAATCTAGGGGTGGCGGCAACGGCACAGGCTGTCGGTGATTTTAAGCTGGCTGAAGATCGATACCGGCATTTGCTGACACTTGATCCTGCTGATGAGGTGGCTTTTTCGGCGTTGTTGAACTTGTCTGGATCTGGTAATCATGGGGCGGCCATCGAGCTTGAACTCACCCAGCATGCTGTATATGTCGACAACCCGCAGAAACTTTACGCGATTCTGGGCAATTACTACAGTCAGCAAAGGCGTTGGATCAATGCGGAGAGTGCCTATGCCATTGCGATTGGTGGCAGTGAGAGTAACCCTGATTTTTTGTTTAACTATGCGGTGACGCTCGATAATATTGGTCGTACCGCTCAGGCGGCGGAATACTATTCGCAAGCACTCGTGGGGATGGAAGATGCCACCCACTCATTTGATGCTGAAGCAGCGCGCCAGCGCCTCCAGTCTCTTTTAACGGGTGATCAGTAACCCGGGTGGATCTGAATTTTTGCGCTTTTCACGCAACACTTTTTAAGCATCTTCAAGTCTGATGGGCTGAGTCCCCGTCAATTGTTCCCGATCTATGGCGCCGGGGTACCAAAGCAAGTTACCCGACTGATTTGCGGCGTGGAAATTGCTCTCACTAACCCTTGATTTTAGCTCAGTGGCTTCGGCTGCTGATTCGGCATGGACAACAAGGGCTGGGGATCGAATTGACCGATCTGGTTTCGATTGTAAGTAATACAGAAGCAAAAATTGCAACGCAGTACTCTGCGGTGGATATTGCGCGTGAATCTATTCTATCGCAGTCTGCTGCTTTAGCCAGTATCGCTGGTGGCTTGGGTAGTGAGTTTGATGATGCGATAAATCTGATTGTTGCTTGTACCGGGCGGGTGATCGTAATTGGTATGGGTAAGTCAGGCATTGTTGGTCAAAAAATTGCCGCAACACTGGCATCGACCGGTACACCGGCTTTCTATATTCATCCGGCCGATGCGATTCATGGCGATCTGGGCATGATCACGCCACAGGATGTAGTGCTACTGATATCGAACTCAGGAGGCACTGAAGAAGTAGTCAAGTTACTGCCGTCAATAAAATATTTTGGCAATAAGATCATCAGTATGGTTGGCAGAGATAATTCCAGCATCGGGGATTGCGCTGACGTTACATTGGTATTGCCAGTAGAACGAGAAGTATGTCCGCATAACCTGGCGCCGACGACCTCGACGCTTGTTGCGATGGCGGTGGGTGATGCGCTTGCGGTCACCTTAATGAAAGAAAAGAATTTTAAGCCTGCTGATTTTGCTCACTTTCACCCTGGTGGAATGCTCGGCAAGAGCCTGCACTCGCGTGTGCGTGATGTTATGCGGGCCCGTGATATCCCCTTGTGTTCCCCCGATGAAGACATTTCGACAGCTGTCATGGCGATGACGTCATCTCGATTAGGGTTGGTGGTTATTCATAAAAATCATCGTGTAGTCGGGATATTTACTGATGGTGACTTGCGGCGCGCTATGTTGGCAGAAGGTGATGTGCTGTCTGCTGCAGTGGGTGATTACATGTCGCCGAATCCTGTGTGTGTGACGGCGGATGATCTGATTAAGGACGCAGAAGCGTTGATGCGAGAGCATAAGGTACGGGCGCTGGTGGTGGTGTCCTCACGGGACAGTGAGCAGGAAAAAGTATGCGGTGTATTAGAAATATTCAGCAGCAGTGTATGACACCGATGATTCGTTGCTTTAGTGTTCTGTTAATTGTGCTTTCGATATCAGCATGCACAAGGATGCCTGTCGATTACCAGAAAAGTTACCGCTCTCCGGTGGCAACGGCCACAGACAACAATAAACTAGATGTCGTGGCTACAGCGATAATCGGTTCACCTACTATTTACACAGACCAGATAACCGGCTTGAGTACGGAGATTACTGTTAAATCAGAGTATTTTAGCGCCAATGGACGTATGTGCCGTCGCTACACAGAACGCCAGGCGTCAATAGGCAGTAGTAATTCGCGGCTTGGGTGCAACGGTGACAGTGGTTGGGTAGAGATACCTGTCGACTCGTTTGCCGGATAGATGAATCACTGAAGCTGCTTTAATGCTTTGGTGACAAATTAATATGAATACAGCAACCCGCAACTTTAAACAGGAAAGTGCCTTCACTATTCAGTGCAGGGTGGTTTATGCGTTAATCCTGAGAGAAGTTAAGTCCCGGTATGGGCGGCGTCAGTTGGGTTTTCTATGGGCGCTGCTTGAGCCGCTGCTTTTTATCTCGTTGTTTATCGGCTTGTTTCACCTAATGGGGCGGGATAGCCAGGCGGGTATAGCAACGCCGCTATTCTTTGTTACCGGGTTCTCGCCATTTTTCATGTTCAGAGATCTGTTTCCCCAGGTAGCTGCCTGTGCTCAGGGCAATATAACGCTTCTTATGTTTCCGCAGGTGTCCCGTACCGATGTTTTGCTTTCAACGGTAATTCTTACCGCGCTTCTGTCACTGGCTGTTATGGGTTTGTTGCTGCTGATGTGTTATGCCGCCGGATATGAATTCCAGATACAGCGACCACTGGAAGTGTTGGGCTCATTAGGTTTATTGATTGCGCTTGGTACCGGCATTGGACTGGTAGTTGGTGCGTTTACCATAAGGTATGAATTTGTATCGTCATTAGCAGGTGCATTTCTGGGCAGACCATTGTTTATATCTTCCGGCTTATTTTTTACTGCTGATGTTGTTCCGGCTAAAGCGCGGGTATATCTCTTATATAACCCGATATTACATTGCATCGAATCTATTCGGTCCGGCATGTTTGCAAGCTTTGAAAGCCGCTATGTGGATCTTCCCTATGTTATATATTTCGCCCTTATATTAAACGCATTTGGTTTAATGTTGCTGGGTGTTTTCGATAAGCAGCGACGCTAATGATTTCTTTGGAAGGGGTAACCAAATCTTACAAAGTAGGCTACAAGAATAATTGCGTGCTGGATAATATTTCGTTCACTTTTCCTCATTTGAAAAGTGTCGGCATTCTGGGCGCTAATGGGGCAGGTAAAAGCACCTTGATAAAAATAATTGGTGGCGCGGAGAAACCCGACAGTGGCAGGGTGATTCGAACCAGCCGATTGTCCTGGCCGATGGGCTACTCAGGTGGATTTCAGGGCAACCTGACAGGCAGGGAAAATGCTAGATTCGTCGCCCGAATTTACGGTGCGGATTTTCGTAAGGTCGAAAAAAACACCACTGAATTCTCTGAGCTTGGGAAATATTTTGACCAGCCACTGTCGACTTACTCGGCAGGCATGCGTTCACGGTTTGCGATGGCGGTAAGCTACGCACTGGACTTTGAATACTATCTGGTTGACGAAGCGTTAGAAACCGGTGATGCGCGCCTGAAAGAGAAGTTCAGGCAAGTGTTTAAAGAGAGGCGGCAAACGTCGTCGGTAATACTGGTGTCTCATAATGAAAATACTATTCGCCGTAACTGTGATTGTGCGGCTGTGTTGACCGATGGAAAGCTTCACTATTTTGAAAAACTGGATGACGCCTTTTTGATGTATCGAAGAATACTGTTTAGCGAGACTGCTGCATGAATCCGGTTAGCCTCAGAGTGATCGTAGCGGCAGCTGTGCCTGTAATTATGGCACTTGTCTATTTTGGTTTTATTGCATCAGACAGATACGTATCAGAGTCAAGCGTGGTAATCCGCAGTGGTGGTGGCTCATCTGGGGGGATATCGCTCGGTGGCTTGTTGCCGTTGCCAAGCGCAGGTGGCCAGGATGTCGTGGTGGTGGCAGATTACATTGCCTCCCACGAGATGGCGATTCATTTAAACGAAAAGTTTAACCTGACTACTCACTACAGCAGCAAGGAAATTGATTTTGTATCGCGTTTGCCTGCTGCAGCCAGTGCAGAGGTGTATTACGAGTACATGCAGGAAATGATCAATGTGGTGTACGAGGAGACAAGTGAAATAATTTCAATCGGAGTCCGTGCGTTCGATCCGCAGATCGCGCGTGATATTAATCGTGAAATCATTGCCAAAAGCGAACAGCTTATAAATCAGTTGTCTGAAAGAATTGCTCAGGACACATTGGGTCAGGCTCAGAATGAAGTGCGGCTGGCGCTGGATAATGCAAAAAATGTCAGCGCCCGTTTATCGACTTTTGCACTCGATAACAATGCGCTTGATCCGGGGGTCGAGACAAACTCAATCTTTGGTGTGATTGGCGCGATGGAAGGAAAGCTATCAGAAGCAAAAGCACTTTATGCTGAAAAATCTGCCTACCTTCGTGAATCGTCTGCTGAAATGCGAGCAATCGGTAACAGGATAGCCGGTCTGCAGCAACAGCTATCGCAAGAGCGGCAGCGACTGGCAAATCCGAGTGGTGATGGTATGGGTCAGGTGCTGGAGAATTATAAGCCTTTGCTGGTGGAAGATGAGCTTGCCAGGCAACGTTATGCGGCGTCGCTGGCGGCTCTTGAAACGGCACGGACTGAATCACAGCAGAAAAAGCGCTATCTTGCTACTTTTGTCAATCCGAATATTCCAACCTCATCGACTGAACCTGATCGCTTCATTGATGCGGTTAGTGCAATCCTTGTGACACTACTACTCTACGCGATCTTTGCCTTGTGCAGAGCAGCGGTAAGGGAGCATATTGATTTTGCCACCTAGAAACACTCCAATAAAGCAGGGGATTCGTGCGCTTCGTCTGCTGCTTGTCTGCCTGGTTATAACCCCAGGTGCGTTGCTGGCCCAGCAGATCAGTGAAATTGCAGTACCGATCCCTGATAGCAGCTCTAGCGAATTATTAGAGAAACGGGACAGTGGGCAACTGGATAAAATTCGACGCTCTGTAAAACCGTTTGGTCATTCTCTCTTTAGTGGCGGGTTTGGTCATTCTGAAAACAACGGCTTGAATGCAGATTATCTTGTCAGTACCGGAGATCGAATATCAGTACGAATCTGGGGTGCTACCGCGTTTGAATCGGTACAGATAGTAGATACACAGGGCAATATATTCATTCCTGATGTTGGTCCGGTGAATCTTGGGGGAGTGCCAAACCGTGCAGTCAACAGCACCGTAAAAGGTGCGATAGCGAAAGTTTATACAAACGATGTGGAAGTTTATACCAATCTGCTTACTGCTCAAACTGCCAGTGTCTACGTAACCGGTTTTGTGCACAAGCCGGGTAAATATGCTGGAGTGCCTTCGAGTTCGGTTCTTGATTTCATTGATAAGGCCGGTGGAATTGATGCAGACAGTGGCAGCTTTCGAAATATTGAAATTTTAAGAAGATCAAAGAAGATCGCCACTATAGATCTTTATGCATTTATTCAGGAAGGACAGATTCCGGATATCGTCTTTAGAGAGGGTGATGCCATCGTTGTGAAGCCGCTGATGAAAACGGTCTACGCGCAAGGCGAAGTCTCAAAGCCATATCGATTTGAATTTTCAGAACAAGGTATTACAGGAAAAGACATCATTACATTGACCGGGCCGCGCCCCGGAGTGACCCATGCGGCGATTAGTCACATTAACAATGGACAAAGTGTTTTCGAATACGTGACGCTTGATGAATTCCGTGACATGAATATTGGTGATGGTGACGTGGTTTCGTTTAAGTCGGATTTAAACGAAAAAAATATTACTGTCAATATTGGTGGTAGCTTTAATGGCCCGTCTGCCATTACCGTAAGCCGCAGAGCCTCTCTGCGCCAGGTGCTTGATCTGATCGAAGTGGATGCATCGCTGAGTGCATATGAAAGTATCTTCATTAAGCGCAAGTCCATAGCCAAGCGACAAAAAATTTCAATTGAGGAAAGTCTGCAGCGCCTTGAGTCCGAGTTTCTGACTGCCTCCTCAAGTACTGATGGTGAATCCAGGATTCGGGCACAGGAAGCGCAGTTGATCTCTGATTTTGTGCAAAAGGTTTCCCGGGTAGAGCCTCAAGGCACCCTGGTAGTGGTGCAAAAAAATGGAGTGGCCGATATCGTTCTGCAAAACGATGACACTATATTTATTCCGCGTAAGAGCCCAAGTGTTTTGATCACCGGGGAAGTCAGGCTTCCGCGTGCGTTCCTGTGGCAATCAGGCCAAAGTGCGCAAGATTATATCGCGCAGGCCGGGGGGTTCTCGAATAACGCGAATCGACAGTCGGTTTTGCTGGTTAAGCAGGATGGCCGGGTTATTGACACTAAGAGCGCCAATATAGAAGCAGGTGATGAATTATTGGTTTTGCCGAAAGCACCGACCAAGAACCTACAGTTAGCAACCAGCATTACCGATATCCTTTATAAGATTGCAGTTGCAACCAAAGTCGCCTTATCTTTGTAAATCAGTATATTCAAGTGCTTGCGTGAACCAATTGGCCTCATGGCTCAAATTGTTAAATTGTTTTTCGGGTTCACCAGGCTTTTTATCATGAACGGCAAGGACATTGCGATAGTGTCAGGAGTCAGATTTGTGGAATATATAACAAATCGGACTGGTAGAAATTGTTGTCAGCGAGTAGCAGTACGCGCTGATTTGGCGGGCCACACACTAACTAGTAATGCTGGCCCCTGTTGGAGCTAGCGATTCCCGGAAAATGACTCAAAACACGTCAAAAATAAAAAAAATAAAGCGCGTGCTGGAACCAATGAGTCGGTTGGCCCCCAGAATTAAACCTCGCCTAAAGCCCTTGAATGATATTCAGGAAACGCACCGTGCTAATACTGGAAGCTGGATTTCAAGCGGCACTGATCCTCAGTTCCTGTGTCAGTTTCCCTATCTGGAACTTCATACAGGCTGGTATCTGATTACTATTGATATTCAGTGTACCGGAGCATTTGATGTTGCTAAGTTCTACATCGACAATGGCGAAGGATTTTCAGAATCCAGCGTTGTCTGTATGCCTTATCGAAGTGGTTTGGTAGCAAAACGGTTTGTAAAGTTTTCCCGTAACACCGGTGGTATCCGCCTTGATCCGCAAAGTGTTCCTGGTTCTTTTGATATCAATCGCCTTACCATTACGCCTGTCACTTTCAAGTATGCTGAAGCTCGCATGTTGAAAAGGCTCACCCGATGGACTGCGTCAAGGCTGGATGAAACCGTCAGTGGCGCCCGCGCTGCTTTGCATAAGATCGCTACCAATAAAAATGAATCCTACGAACATGTGCTGGAAAGACATTACTCCTCACTTTTTGTAGCACCGGTAGAGAGTCATGGTTATCGGGACTGGATTGAGTCAGTAGAATCAGCGCGCTTGCCGCTATCTGCTGATATAACAGCGTTGAACTCGAATCAGGATCGACCGCTGATGTCGGTGATCATGCCTACCTGCAATACCAACCCTGAGTGGTTGCAGCAAACAATAGAGTCCGTGCAGGCTCAAAGTTATCAGCACTGGCAACTCTGTATTTCTGATGATGCATCGACTGAACAGCCGACAATAGATGTGCTTGAGCATATGGCTGCTATCGAGCCGCGAATTAAGCTGATAAGGCAACAAAGTCGTGTTGGTATTGCGAATAATACCAATGCAGCATTGGAAGTATCAAACGGTGACTACTGTCTGTTCCTTGATCATGATGACTTACTTGCTACCCATGCCTTGCACGAGATGGCCAGCACCATAGTGTCCCGCCCTGAAGTTAAACTAATTTATTCTGATGAGGACAAACTTAATGAACTGGGTGAACGGGTAGAGCCGCATTTCAAGCCTGACTGGAATCCTGATTTACTGCTGGCGCAAAATTATATTTGCCATCTTACGGCAATAAAACGAGAGATTCTTGATGAGATCGGGTTTTGTCGGGCTGCCTATGATGGTGCGCAGGATCATGATCTATTGTTGCGTGTGGCAAATGTTATCGAGCAGCAGGATGTCCAGCACATACCACAGATTCTCTATCACTGGAGAATGGCACCAGATTCAACGGCTGCAAATGCAAGTGCCAAGAATTTTTCAACAGCCAGTGGAGTGGCTGCGGTATCTGATTACCTGAAAAGCCGGGGTGAAGACGCTACTGTGACCGCGGGCAAGTTTCCCAATACGTATCGAGTTGTGAGAAATTTATCAGTTCCACCTCCGCTGGTGTCGATCATTATTCCGACTCGTGATCGCCTGGATATTCTTAAGCAGTGTATTGATAGTGTTATCGAACGCACTGACTATGAAAATTATGAAATTATAGTGGTTGATAACCGCTCTGAAGAACAGGAAACATTGGCCTATTTCTCTGAGCTTCGTCGCATCAGTAATATTCGTGTCTTGTCGTATAACCGTGGTTTTAATTATTCTGCGATTAACAATTTTGCAGTCGAGCATGCCAATGGCAGCGTTATAACACTGTTAAACAATGATATAGAAGTGATTTCACCAGAATGGCTGACCGAAATGGTAAGTCACGCGATTCGTCCCTCGATCGGTTGTGTTGGCGCGAAGTTGTTATATAAAAATAATATGGTGCAACACGCTGGCGTGATTCTTGGTATAGGTGGCGTGGCCGGTCATGCGCACAAGTATTTCGATGCAGAATCAGCAGGTTATTTTTCAAGGCTTCACCTGACTCAGAACATGTCGGCGGTGACGGCTGCATGTCTGACAGTGGAAAAAGACATATATCAGGCAGCAGGTGGCCTTAATGACAGTGATTTAAAAGTGGCGTTTAACGATGTCGATTTTTGCCTGCGGGTCAGGGCGTTGGGGTTAAACAATCTGTGGACCCCTTATGCACTGTTGTACCATCATGAGTCTGTGAGTCGGGGTCAGGAAGATACCCATGAAAAGCAAGTCCGCTTCACGAGTGAAGCGCAGTTTATGCAAAAGAAATGGGGTAATAGTTTGGTCACCGATCCGGCGTACAATTGCAATCTGACTCGAAAGCGAGAAGATTTCTCGCTAGCTGCTTAGGTATGGCAGGCAACGGTATGCGTTTTCCAGTCATTTATTTGCATATTCCAAAGACTGCAGGCACCAGCTTCCGTATTAGTGCGGAACACTATTTTGGCCCATGGAACGTGCTGAATGATTACGGTGAAAAATCTCCAAGTACTTCTGAAGATATTTTGAGTACTTTTTATAGCAAAAAAGACCTTGATTCACTGAGTGATAAGGGATTGCAAAAACGGTTTTTAACCGGGCATTTCTCGTTAGAAAAATACCGTGAGGTTTTTCCTGAATCACCAATAGTGACATTCTTTCGCAATCCGGTTGATCGCGTTATCTCCGAGTTTGTGCACTTTGTGAATCATCATCAATACCAGGGCAGTCTTTCGGAATTTTATAAGTCCAGACAGTTTCAGAACCGCCAGGCTCGAGCGTTGTCAGGTGCTACGCCGACTGATCTTGATTACTTCGGTATTACTGAGAACTACGAAACAAGCCTGAATCGTTTTAACGAAAGGTACGGCACAAATTTCCCGATGGCAGTGCTGAATCAGGGCAAATATGAAGGTGGAATTCAGGATCTTGCTAAGCCCGAAGAAATAGAAGAAATCAGGGCTATAAATCACCTTGATGAAGAAGTTTATCGTTACGCGTTAGCGCACTTTGACGCTCAGCAAAACAAGCCCAAATCGATACTCACCCCGGTAGAGCGTTACTGTGGTTCATTGGGTGGATTTAGAGATGACAAAATATTTGGCTGGACGCTTGATCGGGAATCTGAAAAACCGGCCGAAATATGTGTGACTGTAAACGGCGAAGAGCGGTGCAAGCAAGTGGCCGATCTGTTTCGCGAGGACATCCGCCGAAAGGGGATTCATGTCAGTGGTAATTGCGGGTTTGAAATACCCTTGGGAATGCTGGGCAAGATGGCGCCTGGTGATCGTATTTCTGTAGTATCTGCAGATAAGAAATTTGAGTTGATCAACAGTCCGTTGACAGTTGCCGCATGAGTATGGACAGAATCTTCTCTCTGTAGGGACCTGCTGGCAGATTGGTTCGATTCTAGCTAGTGCTGAACACTTCTTAACTACCGTCTCGCGTGCAAATACTCTACGTAACAGATAGCAGGCATGGTCATCGAGCCTGGTTTGACCCTTCCGCAAGACATCGGGTGTACCACTATGCAGACGGATTGACTGCCAACGGTTGTTCGGTCCAGGTGGTTCATGTTGAGAATATCACACCGTCGCTTGTCCGATGTGCTGATCACATTATCTTTCATCGTCCAAAATTGACTGTACGCTTTGAAGTTGCGCTGGAGGTTTGTCGGCAGTCGCAAGCAGTCCTGCATGCAGACTACGATGATTTGATCTTCGATCCTGGCTTTGCTGAATTCAGCCCCATGTATCTCAATGGCAATCGACCACTGTCAAAGGTAACCGAGTACTTTCAACATAATTTTGAGGCGGCGGTGAACTTTGATAACTTTCTTGTTTCGACTCGCTATTTGTCAACTTGTTTGAAAAAATCTATTCCCGGAGCCAGGGTAACCACATTGCCAAATTCACTGCCGGGACATTTCAACACAGTTAAACAGAATCAATCATTATCTGAAAGTTTCACCATTGGCTATTTCCCCGGAAGTAACAGTCATGGTCATGATCTGAATATGATAGGCGATGCGTTGGCTGGTTTTCTCCATAAATCTAAACAATGCAGGTTGGTTATAGCAGGGCGCTTTAATAAAGACGAAATCAAAAATGAGGGTCTTGAGGCGGAGCTCTTGCCGTATATGGATTATCGCAAGTATCTATCATTGCTGTCGAAAGTGAACGTATCAATAGCACCTCTAGAGAATAATCCGTTCAATGAAGCGAAATCTGCTGTAAAGCTGATTGAGTCTGTGGCGGTTGGAACTCCGATTTTAGTGTCGGAAAATCCAGACATGCTAGATCATCACAATAGCCTGAGTACTATTGTTAAAAATCCATCAGAGTGGGAGTCAGCGCTACATAAGGCCATGGATCAGGCTTGTTCTTCTGGCAAGCCAGTAGATGAGGCGTTGGGATCTAAATACTCAGTTTGTAACAGGTTGCCCTTGCTGGAAGAGCATCTTCAATGCGCAGCCTGAATTTGCTAAATCGAATTTCGACATCCAGTGCCTGGGAAAAGCATCAGTGGAAGTCGATTGCTGCGGCCGTAGAGAAATCACATGGAGCTCAACCTGGCACAGGAAATACTGTCGTACTGCCGTTATTTCCTGGAAGTTATCTTTGCAATCAGCTGTTATTTCTTGAGTCGGGGTCTGAGGGTGATCAGTTTGAACTCAATATAGATGAACCTGCTCTGGATACAATGTACGAGTCCTTGTCTTACAGTACGAGTAATTCGTATGGGAGCTATATTCTGATTGATAGTCTCCACCTTGATAAAATCACCATGACGCATCTATTTGATGTGGTGTGTCAGCATCTGGATAGTGTTGATACTTTGCTGGTGCTTGACCAAAGTAAGCAGCGTGAGATTGAAAAGCTCTTTAAAGCGGTTGCGGTGAAAGTGCAGGCAGTGAATCCTGAGTGGAGCAATGCGGCCCGTGTATTATCACTCTTCAGAAATGCGCGCCATTGTATTTTTATTGACAATCATCGGGTCATGGACGCCGCAGTGTGTGGCTGTTCTTTAACGTTCATTTCAAGTATGGCTTTTGCCAAAAAACAGGCAACTAATACGCTCTGGGACTATCTTGAACGCCGTTCAAATTGTTGTTTAACAGGGGCGCTGTCTGCGACTTCCGGACAGTCGGTAGTGGCTGTAGCGGAAAACAACCTGGTTGATTTCCAGCGAGTGCTCAAAGGTGAACCTGTGGCTGCCTATGCAGACTGGCTTGATGAATTCCGGGTTACGTCAGAGCAATCGCAGCCTGTTATAGAGCGCTATTTATCGGTGTGGCAAAGGCCAGCCAGAAATTTGCAAAATCTTCGATTATCGGCCCGGCGAAAATCACACAAGCTGGTGGAGGATCCAAAGCGTTTTTGCAGTGATTCGCGAAACCCGATTCTAAAACAACTGGGAAAGCTGATTCCCTCTCGTGAAGTGGCATAGTGGTGATAGGTAAACCTCTTCTCAAATCCCGGGGCCTGAACTCCGTGAAAAGCCTTTTGCGTCGTTCAACACCTCTATTCGCTGCAAACCCGCAGTTTTCAAATGGATTAATAGACCTCAGTGTAGATCCGTTGAAGTTGTTTGAGGAGCAGCGCTCACTAAAACATGCGGCCAGCTATCTTAATACAGTTGCTGCCACCGGGCTTTTTAGCGCTGAAACACTGGATCAGTTTTACGACACCCTGCTTAGTGCGGATCTCTGTAAGCACAAACATTTACTATACTATCTGGCTTCTTTGTACTTACAGGTAGGTGAGCCGGATAAAGTGACGCAGTTGTTGATGTCGACTGGTGCGGCGTCCGCGGAAATGAGTTGGTTTGCCGCCTTGATGTTATTTGCCCGGAGTAATGGCTTTGAATTACCTGTGCAAAATGCCACTGATCACAAATGTCTGGATTTTCTTGAGCAGCGATTGAAAGATCCTGTGTCGGTTATTCATGAGGCATTGGGGTCTGAAGGCAGTGTGGCGATTATTGGTAACGCTCCCGGCACTAATTCTGAATTCAGTGCTGACGACCATAAGACTATCTATTTTAATGATTATCAAAAAAACCAGAGGCTTACGGGTAAACCAGAGATTCACGTGATCACACCATCGTGGGACATCGGACAATCTGATGGTGAGGCTCGGCTTTTTATTACAGGTAATAACATATTTCACCGCCGTAGTCGTGTATGGCGAAGGTTTGGCCATAGTCCTGAATATCTATCTATATCCTGCTTCCCGAAGGAGTTATGGTCGCGACTGTATTTGCAATTGGAGGCGCCGCCATCCGCGGGGTTGTTAATGATTAGTTGCCTGGCAGAAACAGGATTGCCCGACGCCGTATCTGTGTTAGTGGGAGGCTTCTCCGAGAAGCCAGCCGAGATTAATCACAGTTATGACCAAGTACCCGCATCATCACGCCATAATTGGAGTGAGGAATACGCACAGCGCAAGATATCGTTAGAGTTGTTGAATGACAAAGTAAAATCAGTTCATTGTCTTGCTTGAGAATACTATTAGTTTACGGAAGCGAAAACGCTTAGGCCTGTTGTCAATTTTCGATTAGTGCCTATGCTCGAAGCCTGCTGTTTTAGTTCGCCCAACCGTCTTGTTTGTGGTATTTGTGTTAGATGGTAACAACAATGCTGAACAAGGTGAATCGTGGCGTCCTGCTGTTGGCAATCGGTCAGACTATCGTATGGGCCGGACTTCTCTATAGCTTTCCTGCATTGCTGTTGCGATGGGAAAACGATCTTGGCTGGTCAAAGCCCCAGTTGACCGGTGCGATAACACTTGCCTTGTTGTGCTCCGCCTTGTTCTCGCCCTTGGCAGGAAGAATAATCGATCGTGGTTACGGTCCACATTTGATGGCCGGGTGCGGTCTGGCTGGTGCAGTTGCTTTATTTGCTCTGGCTTATATCGAAACACTGTGGCAGTTTTACCTGCTTTGGGGGTTGATTGGTGCGACACTGGCTGGTTGCTTGTATGAACCCTGTTTTGCTTTGATCACCCGTGCATTTGGTCACCGTTCACGTCAAAGTATTCTCCTTATTACACTGGTTGCAGGCTTTGCCAGTACGCTAAGCTTCCCCGGCGCACATGCATTGGCTGATCAATACGGTTGGCGTTTTACGGTTCAGTGTTTTGCTGTGACTGTGCTTTTGACTGGCGTACCAGCACTGTGGTTTGGTGCATCTCGTGTTGAATCGCAGGTTCAGGAAACACAGAACGCAAAAGTACTGGAGTGGCGTTCTGTGCCACAGTTGCTGACACCGGTGTTTATGTGTCTGGCGCTTTCATTCGGTCTGTTAGCGGTGGTCCATGGTGTGACGATCCACCATTTGTTGCATATTCTCATTGATCGTGGTCTTACGCTTGGCACCGCTGTTGTTATCGCTTCGTTGATCGGGCCGATGCAGGTAGCAGGTCGGTTAGCAATGCTGGCTATTAATGACCGCGCCAGTAACTTCGCGGTAGCCAATGCGTGCTTCGTGGCCCTGACTTTATCATTAGTGCTGTTGTTGGCGGTAAGTCAATATGCTGTGCTGGCGTTTGGGTTCGTGCTTTTATTTGGTGCGGGCTACGGGATGGTGAGTGTTATCCGGCCAGTGGTTGCGAGGGAAGTGCTTGGCACGGCAGATTTTGGCCTGAAAACCGGCCTATTGGCGTTTTTCTATCTTGTGGGTTCAGCGACAGCACCTTATGTGGGATCAGTGATCTGGAGTTTTGGCGGCTATAACCTTGTGTTATCTGTGCAGATTGGTCTTGCATTGGCTGGCCTGGTTTTCTTTAGGCTGATCACGCTCATATTAGATTCGAATCAGGTCGGTTCTCACTAGTCTGCTATTTATGATGGCTTGGTATTCTGATTAACGATACCTCGACAATAAAATAGGCCAGAAAACTATTTCGATGACAACATGGTTGGCTGTTTTACAAGCTATTACCGTTGGCTTGGTTTCTGCACCTTGGTTGAGATCAATCAGACGGAACATTCTCATGCCAGCGGCGCAAAGCCCAACCTTGATACACGAATACAGCACTGTCTATACCCGGCTGCAGCAGGGTAAGCGGGAGCTGATCGGTTTCGGCGCTGATCGTGTGTTACTGAATCGCTATGTTCTGGATTCGGCTGATAGTACCAACCCGTGTGACCCTGAGCCTGTTCTTGGTTCCATTGCTATTAACAAGGTCTCCGAAGGAGATTCAGCAGATGAACGAATGCGGCATTGCCGGCAAGCGTTGGCCGGTCTGGTGGAGATGCAGGAAGAAGTAAACACATTGCAAAAAGTGGCGCGTGAGAAGGGGATAAGTGCTGGATTATTGACGATTGTAGGACAAGCGTCAGTGCATAGTCCCGAAGACAACGGTGCGTCAGTGATTTACCAGCTGAATCAGTTGTTGAACCCTTCGAATGATGACGGTTCACTTCCAAGTCAATCAGTGACTCCCGCGGAGAATACAGTGGCAATCAGTAGTGAGGGCGTTATTGTCGATCATGCGGCAAACGATGCTTTGACTATGGACTTTGAGCGTTTAACCACGCTTCAAAAAATTACCGCTACTGTGCTCGAATACAAAGCAGCATTGATCATCGACATGGTGGTTTGCTTCTTTGCCTCCTGTCTTGCTATCAGTTTAGTCAGTTAACCCTTGGGCACCAGTGTGAAGGGCTTTACACTTTCAGCAGGGATTGGACATATCCCCAACATCGAGCGATTTCTTGATATCGATTGTTTGTCCCGGAATCCTGCTTTTTTGTGCACCTCGAGTTGCAGTGGAGTGTACTCGTGGGGGTCTAAGCCCTACAGTGTTCATGCGGAAAAATTAGCCAAAGCCAGCGGTCAGCCCCATATCCGGCTAGAGGATGGTTTTGTTTGTTCCTACGGAAACAGCTCCCGCCATCGGAAGTATTCACTGGTTGTAGATCAGGTCGGTATTTATTACGATGCGACTCAGCCTTCCAGGCTTGAAAATATTCTTAATGGCCTTGATGCTGATTCGTGGAAGCTTGGCAACACTGATTATATCGGGCGCGCCCAACGGGTCATAACAAGCCTGATAGAAAACGATATCAGTAAATATAATAACCTGGCTAAAGCACCTGCGGACTTTGTGAGTGCTAATGGGTATGTATTGGTTATTGACCAGACCGTGGGAGATCAGTCCGTTCGGCTTGGTGGTATGAATGCGGAACGCTTCTCTGCCATGTTGCGTGCTGCACTGCGTGAACATCCCCAGGAGAAAGTATTTGTTAAGGTGCACCCTGAAGTCATGGCAGGCAGAAAGAAAGGCTATCTTGCCGATCTTGCAAAGTCACTTGGGGTGCAAACAATCAGTGGTGAAATTTCCACAGACCAACTTAGTGAATGTACCGAACTTTATGTAGGCACTTCGCTGTATGGCATGGAGGCGTTGTTGCGCGGTGTGCCGGTGGTTTGTTATGGACAACCATTTTACTCTGGCTGGGGTGTCACCCGCGATATACAGCCATTGGCGCGTCGTACAGCCGCTCGCACGGTAGCTGAAATATTCATTGCTTCTTATCTGGTTTACGCCAATTACATTGATCCGATCACTGCAGAGCATTGTGAACTTGAAGATATTATCGATCATATTTTGATACAGGCAGCACAACGAAAACGCGTTGGCAGGCAATACACATGTATTGGAATTACCCCATGGAAGCGCAGATATGTAGATCAATATTTATTGCGCGGTGATTATGGGCATCGCCACTTGGGGACTAAAAAGTGGCTGGATGGTGATCCCGCAGCAAAGAGTGCAGCGAATTTCCTGGTGTGGGGCAAAAAATCACCAGACACTGAGATTGAGCAAAAAATGTCGCTTTATAAAGTCACCCGGATGGAGGATGGCTTCGTACGTTCGGTGGGATTGGGCAGTAATTTCACTGCTCCGCGCTCGTTGGTGATTGATGATCTGGGCATCTATTTTGATGCCACGCAGCCTTCCCGGCTAGAGCATATGCTGCAGAATCGTGATTGCACAGAGATGGAGAAAAATCGTGCGCAGGCTTTGATAGACCTGTTGATTGATCAACGAATCAGTAAGTATGTCAGCGCTTCCGGGGTGGCGGAAGACACTTCGTTTTATCGGGGCAAAAAAGCTTTGCTGGTGATCGGACAGGTAGATGGTGATGCGTCGTTGAAGTTCGGCACCAGCGATGTGAGATCAAATTTTGATCTATTGAAGGCTGTGAGGCGGCGTAATCCTGACCGTGTAATTGTATATAAGCCGCATCCGGATGTGGTGAGCCAGAATCGCTCGGATGGAATTGATAATTATGGTGAAGTTTTGTCCATCTGCGATCATATTGAAACCAGCCTGCCGATAGACGTGGCGCTCAGACTGTGTGAAGAAATACACACAATGACCTCACTGGCAGGCCTTGAAGCACTACTTTGTGGAAAACGGGTCGTTACATATGGTATGCCCTTTTACGCAGGTTGGGGTCTGACGGATGATTTGTGTTCGCTGGAAAGGCGTAGTCGAATCCGTACGTTACAAGAACTTGTATACATCAGTTATATACAGTACCCGGCATATCTTGATATAGCGTCCGGCGAATTTACCAGTGTTGAAAAAACTATTTCAGCGCTGATTGGAGAACGTGCAGCGATCAAGGGATCGATGACTGCTACAGGACTAAAAAAATACGTGAAAATTATTCACAATATAAGAAAAGGTCTTACTTATGCCGCGTAATGTGTTGCTGCTACAGGGACCTGTCGGGCCATTCTTTCGCAAGTTTGCAACGCAGCTTGAAGATAATGGACACAACGTCCTGAAGGTCAATCTAAATGGCGGTGATTTCCTGTTTTATCGTCACGGGAATTATGAAAATTTTAACGGTTCGATAGTCAGTTGGCCATTTTGGGTTGAGTCGTTAATGGTAGAGCGTGAAATTGATCGCATCTACCTGTTCGGCGATTGCCGGCGCTATCACCGGCAAGCAATTGCCATTGCCAAACGTTTGAGCATTGAGGTATACGTGTTTGAGGAAGGCTATGTTCGGCCCAATTACACGACCCTTGAAAAAGGGGGAGTTAATGGACACTCTACTGCTTGCAAAAAAGATGATTTACGCGAACATCTTGATGCCATTGATCTGGATAAAAAAGCGCCAACCGTACCATCTGCACCGGTAAATAATGTTTTTATCAGTGCTGCCTGCAGTGCGATGAAATATTATACAGCCTCGTCGTTATTGCGTTGGAAGTTCCCTAATTACGAACATCATCGTGCATTGCGTGTATTCTCTGAAGGTTCGTACTGGATACGATCTGGTATTCGCAAAGCGTGGTACAGTTTGTCTGAGCGCAAAGTCAGTCAACGTCTCACCAGTGGTAACGAAAACTATTTTCTGGTGCCTTTGCAGGTGCACAACGACACCCAGGTAACACAACATTCAGACTATGGCGGTGTTGAAGAATTTATTGAAAGAGTTATCATTTCGTTTGCCAGCGCTGCGCCTGACGGAAAGTTAGTCTTTAAGCACCATCCCTATGATCGTGGTTATAAATCTTATAAGAGTAAAATACGGTCGTTGGCAAAGCGACATAACGTCACTGGCCGTGTGCATTATGTCCACGACACTGATTTGCCACTGTTGCTGCAAAATGCGCGTGGTGCGGTATTGATCAACAGCACGGTCGGAATATCGTCGCTGTATCACCAGACACCTGTGGTCGCCATGGGCGATGCTATTTATGACTTGCCGGGGCTGACTCATCAGGGTTCGCTTGAAGCGTTTTGGGGAAATCCCGGTACGGTTGATCAAGATTTGTTTCTAAAATTCAGGCAGTACCTGATCAAAAATACTCAGGTTAACGGCAGTGTGTATTCTGATATCGAAGGCAGTGCCGGTGCCGCGGGGATGATCTGGTCAGGTGAGTTGTTTAAAACTCATGTTCAGGCGACTCATCACAATGTTATTGATCTTGATGAGCGTCGTGGTGAAGAGCAACCTTTAGTGGACGCAGGAAGCCGCAAAAAAGTTGCAGTGTGATCTGACAGGCCAATGCAAATTGGCCTTGTAAGCCGACACCGGATGTCAGTGAGCTTTATATTCGGTAAAGCTGACCTCTCCGTTGGCAACCAGCGATACGATTTTCTGCGCTACTGCGCTTTTACCCAGCTTCTTTTGTATCGCCTTATCGATAGCGGCACTATCGCGTGCCTCGATGGCTGTTCTTATGTTGCCATCGACGTTGCAAATAGATAGCAACGGTGTACTTGTCTGTGACCCGCTGTAGTCACAACGCGCACAACCCGGTGCGTAGACAAAAACACTCTTAGATTTTTTTCCTAGTGCCTGACTTTCCAGCCATTGCATGTCTGCGCCGTTTAGCTCATGTGAATTTGCACAGTGCGCACAAACCATTCTGATGCTATCCAGGTGAATTAGCGTAGAAAGGTTTGTCGCCAACTGTCTCTCGTTAAGGGCATAGTCAGTTAGTTGTGAGATTGCCGTTGTTGCATCCTGTGTACAGATAAAAACGGTTGCTGATTGATAATTATCGAGGACATTTTTTATTAACTTTTTATTTCTGGTGCACTGCCAATCAATGAACAGCTTGTCGGCGTGTTGTGCAGCAAGCTGGCTAAGCTTTTCTGCGTGATCGAGATCTCCCAGGGAGAGCTGATTGATACGGGGTATGTCCCTGGCGCTGCGATGCTCAAGCGATACAATTTTATTTTCAACACAGTTGGTATCACCCAGGAGTCCGTAATATACAGCTTGCAGCAAGGTGGTATCGGGCCCACACACTAGCGTGAGTCCGCGGCTCTCTTTTGAGAAATGGGCGCGCAGAGACTGGACTTGTGAGGGTTCCAGAGTGGTTTGTTCGAGTGTCTCTGGTAGCCGGGTCACACCGGGTATTTTAATGGTCAGGTTGAGACCGGAGGTTGTCGGGTAGTAAGTGCAATCCAGTTGGTGATTCACTTCCTTAATTTTCACCGTGATGGTCAAATCACCATGATTTGCCGCAGCTAGACCGGGTTGGTTTGAGTCGAGGTATCTGACTCTTTGGACTTCCTTTATCAGATCAGCCACAAGTGTTGCTGATTCGATTCTATTTTCATCAAGCTGTCCATTAATGCGCTTTCTAACCCGGCAGAGTTGCTTGTCTTGCTCAAAGTGAACTTCGTTTGATTTTGCTTCAATGGCGTCTTGCAGGGCATCAATAAGACGCAATTTTCCGTCAACACCATCATCGTTTTCAGCTTTGAATTTCTGGCCGTGCAGTTCGGAATTGTGATCTGGCTTCAGGTTGTCAGCCAATAATTTGGTTTTGCGCATGCCGCATTCGCTGTAAAGCGCCTTTGTGTCCGGTGATAAGACTGTATCGGCAGAAACGCGATTGGGTGATGTTTTGGAAGTGGTAGTTGTCCAGAGGGTTATGGGGAAAAAAGTGAACCCGCTGGCGCAATAGCCAGCGGGTTTTCGGGTCCTACTTAAAGTAGATTGGCTGCACTTCGCCACTGGCGATTTTCTCACGCCATATTGCCGGCCCGGTCTGGTGTACTGCTTCGCCGTGGCAGTCCACAGCGACGGTGACTGGCATATCTTTGACGATGAACTCGTGAATGGCTTCCATTCCCAAATCTTCGAAAGCGATTATTTTGGCAGACGTTATGGCTCGTGACACCAGATACGCGGCACCACCGACGGCCATTAAATAGACTGATTTGTGTTTTTTGATCGCATCGATTCCGGTGGGGCCGCGTTCGGCTTTACCCACCATGCCGAGCAAGCCTGTTTTTGCAAGCATCATTTCGGTGAATTTATCCATCCGTGTGGACGTAGTGGGGCCGGCAGGTCCTACCGCTTCGTCGCGTACTGCATCTACTGGCCCGACGTAATAAATAAGTTTACCGCGTAAATCTACTGGTAGTTCTTCGCCGCGTTCAAGAATTTCCTTGATTCTTTTATGGGCAGCATCGCGACCGGTGAGCAGGGTGCCGTTGAGCAATAATGTTTCCCCCGGTTTAAAAGTTTGTGTTTCCTCGGCAGTCAGGGTGTCGAGGTTGACACTACGGGCACTGGGGCCGATATCCCAGGTGATTTCTGGCCAATCGCTTAGTTGTGGTGCAACCTGCAATGAAGCGCCAGTGCCATCCAGTACAAAGTGTGCGTGGCGGGTGGCGGCGCAATTAGGAATCATAGTGACTGGTAGTGATGCTGCGTGAGTGGGGTAGTCTGCTATTTTCACATCAAGCACAGTGGTAAGCCCGCCAAGACCTTGTGCGCCTATACCCAGTTCATTTACTTTTTGAAAAATCTCCAGACGCAGTTCTTCAATTCTGTTGGATGGCCCGCGAGCTTTCAGTTCATGTATGTCAACAGGGTCCATCAAGACCTGCTTGGCCAGCACGGCAGATTTTTCAGCAGTACCGCCAATACCGATACCAAGCATACCTGGCGGGCACCAGCCGGCACCCATGGTCGGGACGGTTTTCAGTACCCAGTCCACAATGCTGTCACTGGGGTTCAGCATCGCCATTTTAGATTTATTTTCCGAACCGCCGCCTTTGGCAGCGATATCAATCTCGACTTTGTTGCCGGCGACGATCTCTGTGTGAATCACGGCAGGAGAATTATCGCGGGTGTTTGTACGTGCCCCTGCAGGGTCACTAAGAATGGATGCCCGTAGCTTGTTGTCCGGGTGCAAGTAGGCACGCCGCACCCCTTCGTTGATCATCTCTGCGGGGGTCATCGAGCCTTCCCACCTGACGTCCATACCTACCTTCACGAATACCGTGACAATACCTGTGTCCTGGCAAATCGGCCGATGCCCCTCGGCACACAGGCGAGAGTTGATGAGGATTTGAGCCATTGCATCCTTAGCGGGCTTCGATTCTTCACGCTCGTAGGCATCGTGGACCGCATCGACGAAATCTTTCGGGTGGTAATAGGAAATAAATTGAAGCGCATCAGCCACGCTGTCGATCAGATGATCCTGATGTATTGTAGTCATGCCAAACCATTGTTTTGAAAGTAACTCTAATATAGCGCTTGTTCCGTCAATTGGCATCAATCCTTTGCGAACGGCTATTTAGTTTGGTGTTGGAATCTGTTTCCGATCATATAAACGACCTGTGTGCTTGACTCATATATTTGGTTGTGGATTAATATTCAGTCAAGAATAGGCTTTGAATTTCGAACAATGACTGTCATCGGGGCATCAACAGACAATCAAGCGCGCTGGCAAGCCAGTTGGCGGTGGCGAAGTTGCCAGAACTTTCTGCGCTCGCTTCCCGTGTTTTCTGTTTTAAGTATTATTGCCCACACCCATGAGTCCCGTTATGAATTCCAGTCAAGGTTCCAGTCACAACACCCAAAACCGCAACGGTAAATCGACGCCGGAGTTCAACGCCAAAGAAAAACGCGAAATACTCACCCGCGAAATTCTGGCTGACCTTGATACCCCTCTATCCACCTATTTGAAAGTAGCAAATCAGGCAAACAGCTATCTGTTTGAATCTGTCACTGGCGGAGACAAATGGGGGCGGTATTCGATCATTGGTTTGCCATGTAATGAAAAAATAACCGTCCGCGGATATCACGTTGTTCACGAATGTGATGGTGTGCCCCTGTTTGATGAAGCAGTACCCAACCCGCTGCAGTGGATAGAAGATTTTCAGTCGCGATTTGAAGTTGCAGAAGTTGCCGGGCAACCCAGGTTTGTTGGTGGTCTGGTGGGCTACTTCGGGTACGATACGATCCGCTACATAGAACCAAAACTTGCCAACACTAACCTGACCGATCCACTGGAGACTCCGGATATCTGCTTAATGGTATCCAGTGAGGTGGTGGTGTTTGATAATTTGTCCGGTAAATTAATTATTGTTGTCCATGTTAAACCGGAAGATCGTGCACAAGGTGAAGCGCGGCTACTAGAGATAGAACAGCTGTTGCGTTCGCCATTGCCAGCACTGCCAAAGCACAAGTCAGTGGCATTGGATGAATCAGAGTTTGTATCCCAATTTGGGCAAAACAGTTATATGGCAGGTGTTGACCGGATTCGGGATTACATTAAAGCCGGTGATTGTATGCAGGTGGTTTTGTCGCAGCGTATGTCAGTGAAGTACAGCGCTACTGCACTCGATTTGTACCGGGCTCTGCGCATGCTTAATCCATCACCTTACATGTACTATCTGGATGTAGGTGATCATCAGGTCGTTGGATCTTCTCCTGAAATTCTGGTCA
This sequence comes from Laminaria ephemera, assembly GCA_036873875.1. NCBI lineage: Eukaryota > Phaeophyceae > Laminariales > Laminariaceae > Laminaria > Laminaria ephemera. The sequence continues at coordinate 253,693 of JAYJMJ010209184.1, forward strand.
GGCTTGACGACGGTGAGGTGACGGTGAGGCCAATTGCCGGTACTCGACCGCGAGGCATTAATGACGAGGAAGATTTGGCGTTGGAAGAGAGCCTGCTGAATGATCCAAAAGAGCTTGCGGAACACTTGATGTTGATTGATCTGGGCCGCAATGATGCGGGCAGAATTTCGAAAACCGGTACCGTTAAATTGACCGAAAAAATGTTGGTAGAGCGTTATTCCCACGTGATGCATATAGTGTCAAATGTGAAAGGACAGCTTAAAGACGGTTTATCGGCCATGGATGTGATTCGTGCTACGTTCCCGGCTGGTACTGTCAGCGGTGCGCCCAAGATCAGGGCGATGGAAATTATTGATGAGCTCGAACCACTAAAGCGCGGCGTCTACTCCGGCGCTGTTGGATATCTATCGTGGAATGGTAACGTTGATACAGCGATCGCGATAAGAACGGCGGTAGTAAAAGATGGTGAACTTACTATCCAGGCTGGTGCCGGTGTAGTTTATGACTCTAACCCGCAAAGCGAATGGGAAGAAACCCTCAATAAGGCGCGAGCCGTGTTTCGCGCTGCGACGCTGGCAGAGGCGGGATTCGATAGCGAATCGTTAAGTGGTCATCAGCCGGGTTCGAGAACCCGAGGTAAAGTCTAATGCTGCTGATGATTGATAACTATGATTCTTTTACCTTCAACCTGGTGCAGTACTTTGAAGAGTTGGGCGCACTGGTCACGGTAGAGCGCAACGACTGCATCACTGTTCATGAGGCACGGCAGCTGAATCCGTCCCATTTGGTTGTCTCGCCCGGGCCCTGCACGCCCCAAAAGGCAGGCATCTCTGTAGATCTGATCAAACAGATGGCGGGTGTTACTCCCATTTTTGGTGTTTGCCTGGGGTTGCAATGTATTGGCGCCGCATTTGGCGGACAGATTGTTCAGGCCGGGGAAATCATGCATGGGAAAACGTCGAAGGTTTATCATAATGGTACCGGTGTGTTTTATGGCTTGCCCAATCCAGTGACCACCACTCGTTATCATTCTTTGGTGATCGAACAAAGCAGTTTGCCTGATTGTCTGGACGTCACGGCCTGGACTCAAAATGAGGCCGGTGAGCGTGATGAAATTATGGGTGTCAGACATAATGTACTGGCAGTGGAGGGTGTGCAGTTTCATCCGGAATCGATTTTGACAGAGCACGGGCACGATATGCTGAATAACTTCTTAAAGGATGTTGGCAATGAGTGAGCAATTAGATATACAACAAACCATCGCCAAAGTGGTTGAAGGCAATGATCTGTCACCATCAGAAATGGTGGCGGCAATGGAAAAGATCATGTCCGGTGAGTGTGGTGATGCCCAGATCGGTGGCTTGCTGGTCGCGCTGAGAATCAAGGGTGAAACAGTCGATGAGGTTGCCGCTGCCGCCAAGGTAATGCGCCAACTCGCCAGCGGAGTTCACTGTCAGTCTGCAGATCTAATCGATATTGTCGGCACAGGTGGGGATAGTAGTAGTACATTTAATATTTCTACTACCAGCGCGTTGGTGGCAGCAGCAGCCGGACTAAAAGTGGCCAAACATGGTAATCGTGCGGTATCAAGCAAATCGGGTGCAGCAGATTTACTTGAGGCTGCAGGTGTCAATATAGAAATTGATGCTGCTCAGGTGGCCAGGTGTGTAGATGAGGTAGGGCTTGGATTTATGTTTGCACCGCGCCACCATGGTGCTATGCGTTATGCCATCGGACCGCGCAAAGAGCTCGGTATGCGCACGGTTTTTAATGTGCTTGGTCCGCTGACTAACCCTGCTTCAGCACCGCGACAAATTATGGGCGTCTACAGTGCGCATTTGGTTGAACCGATGGCACAGGTTTTAAAGAAGCTCGGTAGTGTTGGGGCGATGGTAGTCCACGGTGAAGATGGTATGGATGAAATAAGCAATGGCGCGGCGACTCATGTAGCTGAACTTAAGAACGGTGAAGTTAATACTTATAGAATAGAGCCTGGTGACTTTGCGATCAGCAAATCAGATATCGCTGCCATCAAAGTGTCCGGTGCGGATGAAAGTCTGGCGATGGTGAAGCAAGTGCTTGCTAACACAGCCGGACCTGCAAGAGATATAGTGGTGCTTAATGCAGGGGCGGCGATTTACGTGGGTGGAAAGGCCGAAACCCATCAGCAAGGGGTAGAGACAGCTCTGCAGTTATTGGCTGATGGTAGCGCTGCGAAAAAGCTTGATGAACTAATCGCTTGCAGCAACGACTGCTGATAATCACTTAAAACTTATTGATCACCGCATACTGAATTAGACTGGCTCAACATGAATCACGATACCCCGGACGTACTTAAAAAAATTCTGAGTCGCAAAGCAGAAGAAATAGCAACTGCCTGCGATATGGAAAGCCTTAGTGCGTTGTCTCAACGTGCTGCGGGTGCTTCAGCGCCGCGTGGGTTCTTAACAGCCTTGCAGACAAAAATTGCCCGGGGTGATTCTGCAGTAATTGCCGAAGTAAAAAAGGCGTCACCAAGTAAGGGGGTGTTACGAGCTGACTTTAACCCTACAGAAATCGCACTAAGCTATCAGGCGGGTGGTGCCGCCTGTTTGTCTGTATTAACCGATAAGGACTTCTTTCAGGGCAGTGCTGAATACCTGCAAATGGCTCGGGCTGCTTGCGATCTGCCGGTAATACGCAAAGACTTTATCATTGATCAATACCAGGTCTACGAAGCGCGTGCCATGGGTGCTGATTGCATTTTGTTGATCGTGGCCGCACTGGGTGATGCCGCGCTTGCCGAGCTATACGGGCTAGCACAGCACTTGAACATGGATGTGTTAATCGAAGTGCATGATCAGGAAGAGCTTGATAGAGCGTTGCAACTGGCGCCGCCAATGATCGGTATTAATAATCGGAATTTGCGTACCTTTGAAGTGTCGCTTGATAATACGACTGATTTAATAGATAGCATCCCTGATGAATGTCTGTTGATCACCGAAAGTGGCATCCTGACGCCGCAAGACGTTGCTTTGATGCGTAGCAATGGTGTTAACGCTTTTCTCGTCGGAGAAGCATTTATGCGTGCTGATTCGCCGGGTGATACTTTAAAAGCGCTCTTTGCATAGTAAATTACTTCGGCATTGTAGACATAAAAAAGCCCTCGAAAGAGGGCTTTTTTTGTTCTGCTAAAGCGGGGTAATTTAACGTGTACCGTAGATCACCATGGTCTTGCCACGAGCGTGAATCAGGCCTCGGTCTTCAAGGTCTTTAAGTACGCGTCCAACCATTTCGCGAGAGCACCCGACGATACGTGCTATCTCCTGGCGGGTGATGCGAATCTGCATGCCGTCAGGATGAGTGATTGAATCGGGCTGTTGAGCCAAATCAAGTAATGTAGAGGCAACGCGGCCGGTAACATCGAGGAAGGCCAGATCACGAACCTTCGTGCTGGTCTTGCGCAGTCGTGAAGCCAGCTGGGTAGACAGAGCAAACAGGATCTCAGGAGATTGTTCTGCAAGTCGCTTGAACTGCTCGTAGTTAATCTCTGCGACTTCACATTTGTTTCGTGCAACAACCCATGCGCTGCGCTCGCTCTCTTCGTCGAACAATCCCATCTCACCGAAGAAATCGCCATTGTTAAGGTAAGCAAGAACGATTTCTCGGCCTTCGTCGTCTTCGATAACCACGCTGACAGACCCGTCTACCATATAGTAGAGTGTGTCGGGCTTATCGCCGTGGTGAATAATGGTGGTCTTTGCCGGGTACTGACGGCGATGGCTATGGCGCAGGAGAGTCTCCAGCCATTCCGCTTTCTGTGGCGCATTTCGTGGTGGAAGCATTGTGTCCTTTCTCCGGATATTCAATCTTTCAATACATTTCGGGAATAGATAGAGCAATAACTGTTCACAGCGCGGGTGTCAGTTCCAAAGCGCTTCAGTGTTATGTGAAGTCACCCGTGTCCAATTATCAAAAACCGTCCCTTTTGTGGGCCAATACAGGGTTTAAAATGCAAGCAAGAGTTAAATGGCTCGATAATATGAGCTTTGTCGGAGAATCAGGAAGTGGCCACAGTGTGGTTATGGATGGTTCACCGGAGCACGGAGGTCGAAATCTTGGCGTTCGCCCAATGGAGACTGTGCTAATCGGCCTGGGTGGGTGCTCGGCCTTTGATGTCATGCTGATGTTAAAGAAGTCGCGTCAGCGGGTGACTGATTGTGAGGTGTTGCTTGATGCTGAACGTGCTGACGAAGTTCCGGCTGTATTTACCACTATTAAGCTCAATTATGTGGTCACTGGAATAGAGCTGTCTGAAAAGCAGGTGAACCGGGCCGTATCTTTGTCGGTTGAAAAATACTGTTCTGTTACTAGAATGTTAGAGAAGTCAGTACAAATTGACTATGAGGTACAGATAAAGAGCGCTGACCAGTCTTGATTTGAGCGCCAGGTTAAAAAATGTTGCAGTGCAGCACAAAACTGTAATATTTACGCTAATATGATTGTAAGTGCTTAAATTTTAGTAAGATTAGTTTTGAGTCGTTAGGTTGCAGTGCAGCACAAACGGTGGTAATCTAGCTTTAACGAATACAGTTTTCCTCCTCCATCCTCCTAAGGTTGGTTAGACGCAGCCTTCACAGGCCGCGTCGCTTTAATTCAGCGACTTCCAGATCGGAAGCGCTTCCTGGCCCGCTGAGATCATTCACGGGCACCGGCGATTCGCTAAATAAAACTAAAAAATCGCTGGTTTAGTGTGTTTCAAGCCTTGTGCAATCGATCGCCTTGTCCTATAGTGGAGGGCTTTTCCGAGCATTATTGCTTACCTCTCTGTACGGAGTTTCAATGAAGACCTTTAGTGCCAAGCCGGCTGAGGTAAAACGTCAGTGGTATGTCATTGACGCAGAAGGCAAGCCTCTTGGCAGGCTCGCCAGCGAATGTGCACGCGTATTGCGTGGTAAACACAAGCCAGAATATACGCCGCATGTAGACACCGGTGACTACATTGTTGTGGTCAACGCTGATAAAGTCGCGGTGACCGGCAAGAAAGCAACAGATAAAATGTATCACCATCACACAGGCTACATTGGTAACCTGAAGTCGGTGAGCTTTGAGAAAATGCAGGAAAGAGCTCCGGGTCGGGTAATCCAGTTAGCAGTTAAGGGTATGTTGCCCAAAAATGCATTGGGTCGCGAGATGATTCGCAAGCTTAAAATCTACACCGGTACCGAGCACCGCCATGCGGCGCAGACCCCTAAACCCCTGGAACTCAGGTAACCAGTTATGGCAGAACAGCATTATTACGGCACAGGCCGACGAAAGACATCCAGTGCTCGCGTTTTTATGCAAGCTGGAAAGGGCGACATCACAGTAAACAAGCGTCCGCTTGATGAATACTTTGGTCGCGAAACAGCTCGCATGATTGTACGTCAGCCACTTGAGACACTTGAAGTGACTGGCAAGTTTGACTTCAACATTACCGTCGCCGGTGGTGGAAACAGTGGGCAGGCTGGTGCAATTCGGCATGGAATCGCCAGAGCATTGCTCAAGTATGATGAAGAGAATCGATCCGAGCTTCGCAAAGCAGGATTCCTGACCCGTGACGCTCGTAAGGTTGAGCGGAAGAAAGTCGGTCTGCGAAAAGCACGACGAGCTACTCAGTACTCAAAGCGCTAGTTTCAAATATTTGCAGAGAAAGCCCGCTGTCAGCGGGCTTTTTTTTGTCTGCAGTTTGTACTCAATACCTGGTGAATAGTTGGTTTGCAGGTGTCTGGACTTCATCAGATCTTAATGAGCGCAATACTGTTCCGCCGGGCAACAACTAATGCTCAGCGAAGTGAAAATGCAGGCGCAAGATCGTTTAGAGTTTTAAGGTTGTGGGCGCTTGTATAAAGATCCAGGTGAGGCTGAACAGCCATTATGCATTTGTCGACTGGCAGCATAGTGTCGTCGCCAGTGCTGCGGCCTAGTAATGGATTAACCCACACCAGCTTGCGGCAGCGGGCTTTGATTGCTGTGATCTGGTGCACCAGCTCTTCGGGTTCGCTGCTGTCGTATCCGTCGCTGAAGATCAATACAATCGTATTGCGGTTTACAGTTTGGCCGGCATGCTGTTGGTTGAAATCTTTAAGGGACTCAGCAATGCGGGTACCCCCTAGCCATCCCGATGAAAGGTTTTTTAGTTTTTGTTCGAGGCGGGTGATATTTTTGTCTTTAAGCTCATTTCCGATAGGCACCAAATCTGTGTGAAAAGCATAAGCGTCTATATCACTGAAGGCTTGCATCAGACCTCTTGCAAACCGCAGAAACAGGTAGCTATAAATTTCCATTGATTGACTTACATCAAGCAGTAATAAGAATCTTGGTGGGGTTTTTCGTTTGCTCCGATGGTGCAGTTTAAATGGCCAGCCACCGTATTGACAGCACGCGCGTGCGGTGCGTCTGGAATCGAGGGGGCCAACCTTGCGATTAGCGATAGTCCGCCTTCGTGCGCGTTTTTGTACGCGTCTTGCCAGGCTATCGACCAGGAATTCGATACTTCGCATTTCTTTTGGATTGAAGACAAATCTGAAGTCCCGTTGACCCAGAACGCGCGCATCACTGGCGCCACCGGCTGTTGTTTCGACTTCTGCCGGATCAATAGTGGTGGTGGCCCTTAAAGCCTGTGTTTCTGAAAAATAGCCCAAACCTGCAGCTGTTGCGCCGTCAGTCTGGTGGTCGATCTGGCCATGGTGTGATGTGTCTTCTTCTATCGCTGTCCCGAACCAGTATTGGTTAAAGAGATTGATAAACAGATCCCAGTCGCGCTTTGAAGTACAGAATACCGAACGTAGCGCTGTGCGCAGAGTGCGATGTGATTGAAGTAGCGGTGTACAGGCCAGTTCGTGCGCAAGCTGTATGTTTGACGCGCTGATATCAAAACCGTGCTGTTTGAGCGTGTGTATGAAGCCAGACAGTCTCTGTCTGACTTGTTGTGGAGGATTATTGGTGACGACCGCGACCATTGTCCGTGGCAGCCCTAACTGCCCTGACTCAGACTGTTGAGCCACTCGGGGCTTGCCAGTTCCAGATCGACCCGTGTCTTTAGTAAGCAGCCTAATGTCGCTTCAATTTTCGGTAGTGAACTTTTAAGGTCACGGGTTTGCAGGTGCATAAGTGCTGCCGCCCAGTCGAGTGTTTCGGCGACACCTGGGGTTTTTTTCAAGTGTTCTTGGCGTAGCTTTTGTACAAAACTGATTATTGCTCTGGCCAGATTCTGGTCGAGTTCCGGGAGCTGGGAATTTAGTATTTGGAGCTCTTTCTCCCGGTTGGGATAATCAACAAAATGAAACAAGCATCGTCTGCGCAGAGCATCACTCAGATCACGGGTGGCATTAGAAGTAAGAATCACGGTTGGTTTATGAGTCGCCTTAATGGTGCCGAGTTCAGGGATTGTGATTTGAAAGTCCGCGAGTAGTTCTAGTAGAAAAGCCTCGAACTCATCGTCTGCCCTGTCAATTTCATCGATCAGAAGTACGGCCGGGGCTGATGTACTGATTGCCTGTAGCAGCGGTCGTGGCAGTAAGTATTCTTCACTGAAAATTTCAGCTTCCAGGTCGCCGCTGGCTATGTCTTCGCGTTCACGCAGGCGAACTGACATCAGTTGTCTTTGGTAATTCCATTCATAAAGCGCTGTATTGGCATCGAGTCCTTCGTAGCACTGTAGGCGGATCAACTCACACTGTCGCAGATCTGCAAGGGCTTCGGCGACTGCGGTCTTCCCAACACCGGCATCCCCTTCCAGTAGCAGCGGGCGTTGCAAGCACTGGCTCAGGTGGATCACGGTAGCAAGATCAGTTTCTGCAATGTAGCCTGATTTGGCCAGCTCGGCTTTTAACTGCTCTATCTCTTGCATCGGGGTAATACCAGGTAAGCTTCATGTAAAGATTTGAATGCCCTCTGGCTTGCAAGCTTTCGGGGAACTAGAATAAATATACAACAAATAACTCATTGCCGGGAATGTGAATAATGGATAGTAAAGGTCTATTGGAGTCGATGTTAGCCGATGGCAAATCGATCGCAGAGAAATCCCTTGATGCTGCACAGGACAAGCTAGGTGTGCCTCAGCAAGAGGGCGCAGAGCGTGATGCCATGCTTGACGGTATGCAGAAAGGTGTGTTGACTGCCGGTGCCTTGGCTCTGTTGCTGGGAACCGGTGCGGGGCGACGATTAACCGGTGCAGCAATTAAGGTGGGGAGTGTGGCGGCTGTTGGCGGTCTGGCCTATAACGCCTACAACAAATGGCAATCCCAGCTTCAGGAGAGAAGTGGTGGTGTTAATCGCATTGAGCCTGCGCAGCCCAAATCGGATTCCGTAAACTCTGTTGAAGTAGATGTGGTAGCTCAACAAAAGAGTATTGTGCTGGTCCGAGCAATGGTTGCTGCGGCCAAGGCGGACGGGCATGTTGATACAGCTGAGAGAAAAGCTATGCTCGAGATGGTCGACCAGCAGCATTTAGATGCGGAAACTCTGGCATTTTTGAAAGAGCAAATAAACGTTGATGTCTCGGTTGCGGAGGTGGCAGCGTTGGCAGATTCGCCCGAATTGGCGAGTGAAATGTATCTGGCCTGCAGAATTGTGATTGATCAGGCTAATGCGGTTGAGAAAGAGTGGTTAGCTTCTTTGTCACGGGAGTTGGGTTTGGCTGATGAGCTGGTGGCGAATCTTGAGGCTCAGGTCATGTAATAGGAGGGCCGGTGCCACCTTGCCAGCCTGATGAATCTGGTAACAATGTTAAATTGTGAAACTGGTTGGATGTGCTCTGGATGGATTGAGCGGCAACGCTCAATTATTGAAAGCCAGGCCCCAGAAATCTACATGACGGGTCGAAACAGATGGAAAGATATGTATATGTCTTTCAGGGAAGAATTCATACCTATGTAGAAACCAAATGATTAATCTTGATAGCCGCTTTTTGCGCAAAACGGGTTTGCTCCTGTTTGCGTTGGGTATTTTTGCTGGAGCGTTACTTTATGTATGCGCTTTGAGTTTGAAATACCAGAAGCAGAATTTTGAAACAGAAGCGCGCAACACGGCCACTATTGTACGCAGTGCAATGGACGTGGTGGATGGTGTTGCCACTTCGCTCAGGGCTTTGCAGGGCACTCGCTCTGATCAGGTGCAATCAGATTCCTACGCCAAGACAGTAATCAGCAACTATTCGTTTATTAGTGGCTTCGGACGTTTTGAAAAAATCAGTGGTGACCAGCTTGCCAGTTTTTCGGCGCTCAGAAACTCAATAGAAGGCACTACAAAAGGCACTACGCCTTTTTCCGTATGGTGGTATGACCAAGAAGGTAACCGTGTAACCAACGGGATCAATAATCACCTTGGTGCGCTACCTGATCAGGAAATGCAATACTATCCGGTGACACTTCTTAAATCGCAAGAAAGTACGGTGCTATCGAACGAATCTACTGATGATACTGTCGAAAAGCCGGTTTTAACGTCGTTGTCGGGTTTCGATATTGGTTCGCAGGATTTAATTCGGTCGGCGATATCCCGGGCCCGTGATTCCGGTAAAACGGCATTGGTAAAAGCGCCAGAGTATTGGCCTGGCAGTAAGACAGTACTTGCCATTAGAACAAGCTATCGCGACCATGGGCTTCCAGCTTCATTTAAAGATCGGCGGGAAAAAGTAGACGGTGGCTATTGGCTTGAACTTGATATAAACGGTTTGAGCAAAATTGATGGATCTTTTGATGGAATGGGGCTGAAATTCAGCCTGATCGAAAACGTTTCCGAGTATTCACTAGAAGCATCCGGAGGTGAAACACTCTACTACCAACCGCCCGAGGAATCTGGCTACTTCCTATCCGATTTTTTCACGCCGCATGAATGGCTGAATACTTTTTCAGTAGGTGATCAGACTTTCACGGTTGCCTTATCCAGAGAGCGCGGTTTGACGGGTAAGTCACTGGTCGCATCAATCGCCTCTACGATGTTATTTTTAGCGCTCGCCTGTGTGATTGTTAATCTGAATAACAAGCGCCGCAAAGCGATGAAAAAACAAAGAATACAAAGCGAAAAACTTTATCAGGAGCAGCACCGGGCAGCGGTAACATTATCATCCATTGGTGATGCGGTATTAACAGTAGATGTAGATAGCACCGTCCAATACTCCAACTCTGCGGCTGACAAACTGTTGGATACAACTGGTGTTAATATTATCGGTGTGCCGATAAACTCTGCGATCAGAATGATGGATGAGCAGAGCAATGAGCTTATTGACGATCCCAAAGACAATGTGTACCTCACGGATACCGTGGTAAGCAGCGACCGGCAGCTGGTCCGCCTGGACGGTACTTCAATGGCAGTTAATCTAACTGTATCTCCCTTGCTTGATATCAGCGGTGAGCGTAGTGGCAGTGTCATTGTATTGAGAGATATCAGTGCAGAACGAGAACTTACAAAGCAACTGGAACACCAGGTAAATCACGATTCATTAACCGGATTGGCTAATCGTTTTCAGTTTGAACGAACGATGGAGCACTTATTCGAAACCGCCAGTGAGGATATTGACCACGCGTTGTGCTTTATAGATCTCGATAGGTTTAAGCAGGTGAACGATACTTGTGGGCATGCGGCTGGCGATCAATTGCTGGTTCAGTTGTCGCAGGCTTTAAGAAGCAAGATTCGCTCTGAGGATATGTTGGCCCGTTTGGGTGGCGACGAATTTGCGGTAATACTAAATAATTGCGACAGAGAGTCCGTAGACAGTGTAGTCAGTAGAATTCACCGTTTTTTCAAGTCATTTCATTTTGAATACGAGGGGCGGGTGTTTCCTGTGCGTAGTAGCATTGGCGTTGTACCTTTCAGTCCCATGCGGGTTGATCTTACCAGTGTGCTGTCTGCCGCTGATTCCGCCTGCTATGTGGCAAAGAAGAATGGGCGTAACGGAGTGCATTTGCATTCGGTGGAAGACGCACTGGACACCGAGATCGTTAGTGAAGAGTTATGGATGCCTCGTATCCAGGAAGCGCTGGAGAATGACCTGTTTGTTTTGCATGTTCAGCCTATTGCCCGATCCGGAAATCAAGCAGATGCGGTGGCCAGGCAGCATGAGATACTCGTGCGAATGACGGATGCTGAAGGTAATCTGATCTACCCGATTGATTTTATGAAACCCGCTGAGCGTTATGAGCTAATGACTCAGATTGATCAGTGGGTTATAAATCACTCATTGCAAAAAATTGCGCAAATGCCTGAAACAAGGCACAACGATGTATTTTCACTGAATCTATCTGCTGCCTCTGTCAACGACACAGAGTTGATTCACACGCTTAAAAGGCTGTTAACGTTGTACGGTGTCAATGCATCTCAATTGTGTTTTGATATTGACGAAGACGTGGTGCTCAATAACCTGGAAGTTGCCAGCAAACTGGTTCGTTCGCTACGTAAAATGGGTTGCACCGTGGCGCTGGATGATTTCGGCGCTGGCGTTAGTTCATTGTCCGCTTTGCGTGAATTGCCGGTTAAGTATTTAAAGATAGATGGTCAGTTTGTTACTGGCATAGTGCACTCTGCAGTCGATGAAAGTATGGTCCGATCTATTCACTGTTTTGCGCAGTCTATGGGGATGGAAACTATCGCCGAGAAAGTAGAGACAGAACCCGCCCGGGTCTTGTTGAATTCAATTGGTATCGATTACATACAGGGGTATGTTATAGCGCACCCGGTTCCGCTGGACGATTATCTGACCAGCGACCGGCTTGCAGCGTAGTTTCTTTGGTGGTTAGTCAGTGACGCTATCGGGCGCTATGCGGCGTGCCACCCACTGATGAAAATGATGCGTGTGTTGATCCATAACCGGTGAAAATACGCCGCCTTGATAAGCCGGGGAGCGTCTGCCGTTCTGCATTCCCTCAACGGCGAATATATCTTCGCTGAAGACCTCGCGCCATGAATCCAGTACTGACTGCCGATGAGCTGCATATTTGTCGCTGGTCGCAACCTCTCCTAAAAACAAAAGCTGAACACGCTCCAGTGATTCCGTTTCATTGAGGGGCAATATGGTCATGGTAAAGAAATGATCTGCCTGTAGGCCGAATAGTGAATTTGGGTACAGCACCGGATATTCTGCAAAGCGTTCTTGTTCAACTGGCCATGTACTTATTTTTCCATCCGACCCGGCTGGAGAAGTGTAGTTGCTTGATCCCTGACCGGCAAAATTATCACCGGCATCGATATCATAATGTTCTGATAATGGCGAGTAGCTGTTAAGGGTAGGGTGTACCCACGGTAAGTGATAGGCTTCAAGAAAGTTTTCGATTGTCAGTTTCCAGTTACTTTTCACTACTAGCTCAAGCTTACCGTTGGTGGCTGCTGGTTTTAATTCCTGTAGGGACTTTGGCGTCACCCATTTGCTCCACCGCTGCATCAGTGGCTCGATATAGTCTGCAAAAGGTTCGGCATCTCCGGACAAGTTCACATATATATTATCCATCCAAACGGTGCTTTGGATTTCTCTGAGCCCATTGACAGTTGGGTCAAAATCCTTGTGTTCGTTATGGTCTGTACCCCCGATCATTGGTGTGCCTTTCAGTTCACCTTTGAAATCATATGCCCAGCTATGGTATTTGCAGCGGATAAGCCCGGTACCTAATTTTCCAGCTTCTGTCACCAGTTGCATCCCGCGGTGACTACAGACGTTGTGAAAAACTCTGACCTGGTTATCTTTGTCACGGGTGATCAGCAGTGGCAGGCCCATTAATTCAATTGGTACTGCCCAGCTGGCAGGTACATCACTGCCAAAACCAATGCATGACCAGGCGGGTGCGATGACCGTGTCGCGATCATGTTCAAATGAATCACGGCTGGTATAGCAGTGATTGGGCAGACCATTGGCTGATGCGATGGGCAGGTGGACGCGCTTTAGCGGTTGAGAAACCGGGGAAGGCTTATTCATGCGGTGTTTCCAGCGTCAGTTAGTTGAGGCATTGTTACTTTTGCAGTGCGGGTTGCATGCCTTATTCGCGAATACATTTAATTCAAAAGCGACATGTATTCGGTTTGACCGGGTATACCTGCAAATTAAACGCTAAGGCAGCCAGTGTGGACGGTGATTTGAAGGTGCTGATTTAACGTGTAAAGCTAGCCTGTCTGCGATGTTTTTCCGGCATCTCTGGTCGCTTTGTCCTTGGCATTGCGGTATTGAATCAGCTCGGCGACAATTGATATGGCGATCTCGGCGGCACTGCGGCTGCCAATATCCAGACCGACAGGTCCGTGTATTCGTTGTACCTCGTGTTCTTCAACGCCGATACCAACCAGCCTTTTTTTACGCCGTTCATTATTGGCCCGGGACCCTAAAGCGCCCACATAAAATGCGTTGGAAGGCAGGGCTTCTATTAAAGCGCTATCGTCAAGATTTGGGTCATGCGTCAGGGCAAGTACTATGCTGTGATGATCGGTGGCATATTCGAGTACAGCTTCCTCGGGCAGCTTGTTGCTTAATATGCACCCGGGGATATTCCAGGCGCTTATAAACTCAGGTCGCGGTTCGCACACGACTACCTCGTAGTCCAGTGCTTGTGCAAACTGTGCGACATAGCGTGACAATTGGCCTCCCCCGATTAACAGTATTCTCCAGCCTGGACCAAACACCTTGCGAAGCTGTGCCCCGTCGAATAGAAAGCCGGTATTGCGATCAACCTCTTCGATCCGAGACTGACTTGTATCAAGAGTCACAGTACGCGCGATTCTCTTACGATCAGCAACCAGGCTAACGATTTCTTTCAACTCGGTTGAGTTATCGAGCGCCTCAAACACCAGTTCCAAATGGCCACCACAAGGCAGGCCGAATTTGCGTGCTTCATCATTGCTTATTTCATGTGCAAACGCTCGAGCTCTGTCATTTGAATCTATGCGAATTGCTAGCTGTTTTTCAATGCACCCGCCAGACACTGATCCCACCAAATGGCCGTCATCGCGGACAACGGCCAGCGAGCCCGGTGGTCGTGGAGAGGATCCCCAGGTTCGGGCAACGGTGACTAATTCGACCTGTCTGCCCTGATCAAGCCACTCAATCGCCTGATTCATTACTTCTGTATCACTGTTCTCAATTGTCATGCGTTTGATCCTGACACGATTAACCCTTTAAGTAAGTAACTTTTTCAGGAAGGGGGCAGTGTGCGATTTTTTAGACTGAGTGATTTTGTCTGGCCGCCCGCGAGCAACGATTTTCCCACCCTGGCTGCCACCCTCGGGACCCATATCGATAATCCAGTCTGCATTGGCCATCAAGTCAAGGTTATGTTCAACCACTATCACTGTATTACCTGACTCAACCAGGCGGTGTAACACGTGAATGAGCTTTTCAACATCTGCCATATGCAAACCGATAGTTGGTTCGTCCAGAATATACAGAGTGTGATTGAGTTTTCTTCCCCTTCTGACTTCTGCTGCTGTGCCATCTTTGGATAATTCAGAGACAAGCTTAATCCGTTGCGCTTCACCACCGGACAGGGTCGGGCTTTGTTGTCCTAATGTCAGGTAACCAAGGCCTACATCTTGTAACAGTTGTAAAGGGTGGTGCACGTTTTTATGAGCAGCGAAAAAATCCACCGCTTCATCGATGCTCATCTGAAGGACATCGCCGATTGATTTACCCTTGTATAATACACTCTGGGTTTCGGTGTTGAATCGCGCACCCTTGCAAATATCGCACGGCACTTTGACATCCGGCAGGAAGCTCATTTCAATACGAGTCAGTCCTTGTCCGTCACAGCCGGAGCAGCGACCTTCAGCCACGTTAAAAGAAAAACGACTGGCTGTATAACCCCGTATTCTTGCTTCATTGGCGTTGGCATAAATACGTCTTATATTATCCCAGAAGCCGATATAAGTAGCCGGGCAAGAGCGGGGTGTCTTACCGATAGGGGTTTGATTGACTTCCAATACGCGGGAAATAAGCTGCCAACCTTCAATGCTTTTACAGCCCGTAGGTTTGGCCTTCTTCGGTTTTTTACTCATCGATAATACAGACCGCAAATTATCGCCAATTACTGATCGCGCCAGAGTGCTTTTACCACTGCCCGATACACCGGTGACACAGGTCAGTTTGCCAATAGGTATTCGTGCATCAATATTTTTCAGATTGTGGAAATTCGCACCTTTGACTTCTATCCACCCCTGATCATTGGTTCGCGGTGCGATCAACGGGTGTTGCAGCGGATTAGCCAGTGCACGTCCGGTGATAGATTCAGGATTTTTTAATAGTTGTTTCAGCGTTCCGCGGGCAACCACTTCACCGCCTTCAATACCGGCGCCTGGCCCCAGATCAATCACGTGATCGGCCTGTCTGATCGTGTCTTCATCGTGCTCGACTACAACCACTGTGTTGCCGTTGGTACGCAGACGGTTAAGCGTGTCCAGTAACATCAGGTTGTCGCGCGGGTGCAGGCCAATGGTGGGTTCATCAAGTATGTAGCAAACGCCTTGTAAGTTAGAGCCCAGTTGTGATGCCAGTCTAATCCGTTGAGCTTCCCCGCCACTGAGAGTTGGTGCAGCGCGATCAAGCGACAAATAAGTTAGCCCTACCTGATTCAAAAATTGCAGGCGCGCACGGATTTCTTTCAATATATCGCGTGATATATCTTCATCGCGGCCACGAGGCTTCAGCTTAATGAAAAATTGTTCCGCTTCACTGATTGATAATTGATTTAGTTCGGCAAGATTACATTTTTCGTAGCGTACTGCCAGTGCCACCGGATTTAAACGTTGTCCGTTGCATGCGGGGCAATCAACGCTGCTGCCATCGTCTTGCAGCCAGTTTGCTTCTTCACCGGTTTGCTCTTCGTCAAAATCTTCAGTTAGTACGCCAGTACCGAAACAACTATCGCACCAGCCATGCTTTGAATTATACGAAAACAGTCTGGGGTCCAGTTCAGGAAAACTCGTGCCGCATGATGCACACGCCCGCTTTATTGAAAACAGTTTCTCACTTGTGACCTTAGTTTTCGGTGTCTTACCGGTTGATGCTGTGATGCTGACCTTCAGCACACCTTTACCGTAATCCAGGGCTCTTTGAAGCAGTTCCTGTAGTTTGCTTTCATTGCGTGGCGATACCTCTATCTCACCTACTGGCAAGTCGATATCGTGTTCTTTAAATCGGTCCAGTCTGGGCCAGTTGTTTGTGGGTAGCAAATCACCATCAACCCGTAGATCGGTAAAGCCTCGATTGTCTGCCCACTTGGCCAGATCGGTGTAGTAGCCCTTGCGTGATACTACCAATGGGGCAAATACAGTGACCTTTTTGCCTTTCCACTGCGTGCTGACTTGTGCCTGAATACTTTCCAGTGTTTGCGCGGCAATGGGTTTATCGCAGTCCGGGCAATATTGGGTGCCCAGTTTGACGAACAGCAAGCGAAGAAAGTGATAAATTTCGGTCATTGTGGCAACCGTACTTTTGCGCCCGCCGCGGCTGGTCCGTTGTTCTATGGCAACCGTGGGTGGAATGCCGAATATTGCATCAACGTCGGGTCTTGAGGCAGGTTGTACGAATTGTCGGGCGTAGGCATTTAGTGATTCAAGGTATCGCCTTTGCCCTTCATTAAATAATATATCAAATGCCAGTGTGCTTTTACCGCTGCCGCTAAGTCCGGTAATTACAGTAAATTTATCTCTTGGAATTTGTACGTTGATATTTTTAAGATTGTGTTCACGAGCGCTGACCACGCTGATTTCGTTAGCGCTATACAAGGCGTGATTTTCAGCAACTTCGCTGGTTTCTTCAAGGTTGGCCGATCTGGCGAATTCATTGATCGCCGTTGTATATTCTTTTAGTGCCTGACCGGTGTGGCTTTTGTGGCTTTTCTGTAGCTTCTCTACGCTGCCACAGGTGATGACTTTGCCGCCCTGATCGCCACCCTCCGGCCCAAGGTCGATAATCCAGTCTGCATTGCTGATCACATCAAGATTATGTTCCACCACTACCAGTGAATGGCCGTCAGCGAGTAGTTGATCAAATGCTGACATTAGCTTGGCAATATCGTGAAAGTGTAAGCCGGTGGTCGGCTCGTCGAAAAAGAACAGTTTCTTTTCGTTAGCGTTTTTTGATGCTTTTTTTGCTTTGGCCAGATGTGCTGCCAACTTCAAACGCTGTGCTTCACCACCACTCAGTGTTGGTACCGGTTGTCCCAGAGTCAGGTAGCCCAGGCCCACAGACACCAGGGGTGTCAGTGCTTTGCAAATATCTTTGTGGGCGGCAAAAAACTCAGTGGCATCATCGACCGTCATGTTAAGGACATCAGATATACTTAAGGCTACTCCTGTTTGCGGGTGAACCAGCTTGATGTCCAGTACTTCATCCCGATATCGGCTACCGTTGCAGGCATGGCAACGTAGATATACATCGCTTAGAAACTGCATTTCCACATGTTCAAAACCATTGCCTGAACAATGCGGGCAACGCATGCCGGCGTTGAAGCTAAAGCTGCTGGCAGTATAGCCACGACGTTTAGATTCAGGATCATGTGCGAACTGCGCGCGTATGCCATCGAAAGCGCCGGTATAACTGACCGGATTTGAGCGGGCTGACTTACCAATAGGAGACTGATCGACCATCACTACATCGTCAATTGCATTGTGGCCGGTCAGGGATTTATGTTCACCGGGCAGGTCAGTGGGTTTGCCCAGTTTGCGACATAGTGCCCGGTATAGCGTGTCTTGTACCAGTGTTGATTTGCCCGATCCGCTAACACCGGTAACGCAAACCAGTTGCTGAAGCGGGAACTCTACATCAACGTTCTGCAGGTTATTTTCACAGCTGCCTTTAAGGCTGATACATGCAGGTTTTTTCCTGGATGTTACTGCCAGATGTGTTCTTTTTAGTTTTTCTTTACCGTTAAGGTAGTCTGCAGTCAGCGATTTTTTTGCCCTCGCAAGCTTTGCGGTTTTTCCATAGAAAACAATCTCACCGCCGGCGCTACCGGGCCCGGGACCCATATCGATCACCCTGTCTGCTGCCAGAATAATTTGTGGATCATGTTCTACCACAACCAAAGTATTGCCGGAGTCACGTAGCCTTTGCAGCACACCAATAACCCTGGTGATGTCTCTGGGGTGTAATCCAATACTCGGCTCATCAAGAACAAACAAAGTATTCACCAATGATGTGCCAAGTGCCGTGGTTAGATTAATACGCTGTACTTCACCGCCGCTTAAAGTCCGTGATTGGCGATCAAGGGTCAGGTAACCCAGGCCGACTTCACACAGGTAGCGCAGCCGCACACGAATTTCATCCAGCAACAGCAGTGTTGCCTCATCCAGTGGTTTGGGTAAATCAAGTGAATGAAAAAACGCTCTGCAGTCAGACAAGGGCAGACGCATTACGTCATAAATAAGCAAGCCAGGCAGCTTTTTAAATTTATCGCCGCTTAATTTGGTGCCTTTTGGTACAAAGCGACTTTCACTTTTTACTGCAGCACGGGCATTCGCTGCTGTGCCGACCCGCCACCAAAGTGCCTCTGGTTTTAGTCTGGCGCCATCGCAAGTGGTGCAGGGTGTGTAGGATCGATACTTCGACAGCAGTACCCGTACATGCATTTTGTAGCTTCGGGTTTCAAGCCAGTCAAAGAATCGCTGAACACCATACCAGTGTTCGCCGTCCCATTCTCCTTCACCCAGCAGCACCCATTTTTGATGCTTTTTACTGAGTTTGTTCCACGGGACATCAGTCGGCACTGCCTGCTTTTTTGCATATTTCATGAGATCACGCTGGCAGATCTCATTGGTTTTTGTTTGCCACGGTTTAACTGCACCGCCAGCCAGGGTCAGTGATTCGTTCGGCACCACCAGATTGTAGTCAATACCCATGGTGCGACCAAAACCCCGGCAGTCGTCACAGGCGCCCATCGGAGAGTTAAAAGAAAACAGGCTCGGCACCGGTTGCTTGAATGTGGTCTTGCAGGTCGCGCATGAAAAGGCTGCTGAATATTTCCGGGCTTTCTCTGGTTTACGATCTTCATCAAGCGGGTAGACTTTAAGATGACCCCCACCGTGTTTAAAAGCTGCTTCAAGGGCCTCTGTTACGCGCCCGCGGTTGTTCTTTGAAAGACGCGTTCTATCCTGAATGACTTCAAGGTTCTTTGCGCTCTGTTTGTGGATGCGCGTATAGCCTTGTCTTTGCAGCCAGGTTTCTATTTCATCGCTGCTGAAATTCTGCGGAATATTGACCGTAAAAGTCACCATGATTCGCTTATTCGTATCGGCAAATTGCGATAGCAGTTCGGTGGCAATATGTTCGGGAGTCTCACGCAGTATTTGCTTGCCACAGTCCGGGCAATATATTTGTGCGGCACGTGCGAACAACAGTTTCAGGTGATCATTCAGTTCGGTCATGGTGCCAACGGTCGAGCGCGAAGTTCTGACCGGGTTTGTCTGATCAATCGCTATTGCCGGAGGAATACCATCAATACGATCAACACTCGGTTTGTCCATCCGATCAAGAAACTGGCGGGCATACGGGCTGAAGGTTTCCACGTAGCGCCGTTGGCCTTCAGCATAGATCGTGTCGAAGGCGAGGGACGATTTGCCTGATCCGCTGACCCCGGTAATCACAACGAATTCACCGTGCGGGATCGTGATATCCAGGTTCTTAAGATTATTCTGTGTCGCGTTGTCGACGACAATATTTTTTTGAGACATGAAATGGCGTCGGTAGCTGGCAGCGGTGAGCGTTTTAGTATATTGAACTGGTGATCAATTGTCCCCACTAAAAACCGGGTGGAAAATTCAAAACCAGGCATGCAAAATGGAGTTGAAAGTCGGCGTTTCAAGTCGATCAGGGGTATGATTCAATCACCACTGACATGACAGCACGTCATGCGGTTTTAATCATTTGTCGGATAACAAAATGAGCACACCTTTAAGCGCGCAACAGCTTCAGGAATTTAACGAAAACGGCTATCTGATTGAGCGCAACCTGGCCAGTGTCGAGACGGTAGATACCATGAACAGAATCATTGACGATTCTGTACGCCCTGCGCTGGCGCCGGTTGAATATGAAGCAGATGTCCATTATCCGGGATCTCCCGCCAGTAAAAACGCACCGGGTGGGCAGACGCCGCGGCGATTGCTGAATGCCTATGCGCGCGATATTGTGTTTCGTGACTGGGCCAGGTCGGCTGCGGTGGTTGATCGTCTGCGCCAAATGCTTGCTTGTAACAGTGTGATGGTGTCGCAAAATCATCACAATTGCATCATGACCAAGTATCCTGGTTTTAGCAGTGTTACCTCATGGCACCAGGATATGCGTTATTGGTCTTTTGATCAGCCTGAACTTGTTAGTGTGTGGCTGGCATTGGGAGATGAGGCACCCGAAAATGGTGGGTTATTGCTAATTCCCGGCTCGCACAAGGTCGATCTGCCGCGTGGTCGTCTGGATGCTGCGTTGTTTTTGCGAAGTGATATCGACGCTAATCAGGTGCTTCTGGATAAAGCAATACCCGCTAACCTTAGTGCGGGAGATACGCTGTTTTTTCATTGCAGAACCTTTCATGCGGCAGGGCAGAACGAAACTCAGGCCGTAAAAAAGTCACTCGTGTATACATATCACTGTGAGCATAACCGGGCCATTCCGGAGACACGTTCTGCCAATCACACAGATATCATCGTAGATCCTAAAGCTGACAACTGACAGCTGAATTTCCGGAAAGGAGCCGCTCCATGATAAAGCTCAAGAATGCGAATATCGCGAAGTCAGACTTCAATGACGTGAATCTGCAAGCTACCTGCTTTCATAACGTTAACCTGAAGCGGGCGGTCTTCAATGACGTGGCTTTAAAGCACGCAGTGTTCACTGATGTAAATTTAAAACATGTGCAGATCAGCAATGCCAATCTTGATGGAATGACAATCGAAGGTATTCTGGTCAGTGATTTGCTGGCCGCCTATCAGTTGCAGCAGGATGGGAAGTCTCCTGACACAACCGAAAAACAGTTTCCCCCTAAGTAGCCATTTTTCACTAGGCGGTAGTTTTAGTTACACTGCCATCGGCCTGACCTATCAACAATACATCGGCAGGACGTTGTGCAAATAGTCCGCAGCAAACGACCCCTGCAATCTGATTGAATTGCTTTTCCAGTGCAACCGGATCGGTAATTTCAAGGTTGTGTACATCCAGAATCAGGTTGCCATTGTCGGTTCTGAAGCGATCGCGAAGCTCTGGGTCACCCCCTAATTTAACGATCTCACGTGCCACGTAGCTGCGAGCCATCGGGATTACCTCGATAGGCAGTGGAAATGACCCTAACAGGTCAACCTGCTTACTGGCGTCAGCAATGCAAACGAACTTAAGGCTTGCTGCGGCGACGATTTTTTCACGGGTGAGAGCACCGCCACCGCCTTTGATCAGCTGCATATTGTTGTTGACCTCATCTGTGCCATCTACGTAAACCTCAAGTGTGCCGGTGGCGTTTAGGTCATATAGCTCTATGCCCGCATCACGCAGCTTTTGCGCAGTGGGTTCAGAGCTTGCCACAGCGCCGGCGATGAAATCGCGCTTTTCGGCCAGTGCTTCGA
The DNA here is from genome assembly GCA_036873875.1 of Laminaria ephemera. Lineage (NCBI taxonomy): Eukaryota > Phaeophyceae > Laminariales > Laminariaceae > Laminaria > Laminaria ephemera. Next base: position 275,230 of record JAYJMJ010209184.1, read on the forward strand.
TGAAAAAATCAGCGGTGGATCCGGTTCCTACGCCAACAATGCACTTGTCGGTAATCCATTCCATTGCCGCTCTGGCGGCTGCTTTTTTCATATTTTCTGCTGACATAGCCTTTTATACCAATTCAAATTCAAGAGGTTGATGAAGCCGGTTGAAAAACGGCGTTGGATATTTTTTTTGGTGCGACCTAGAGCGTGTTGGCCTCGTGGTCCTGTCTTGAGAGCCATTGCCATACCCTGTAGTTTCCGGATGAAGCACGAATAAATACAATTGACTCTTTCGCCTGTAGACGAGTTTCGCTAGAGTGGCATGCTAACCGAAATTGCCGAGCCAATGGATCAATATATAAAGAAAATTCTAACTGCGCGAGTCTACGATGTCTCTCGAGAGACACCGCTAGAGCCAGTTTCGAATCTAAGTACCCGAACCGGCAATAATGTATCGCTGAAACGTGAAGATCTGCAGTCAGTGTTTTCGTTTAAATGCCGTGGTGCCTACAACCGAATTTATAAGCTAAAACAAGCACATCCTGAGACAGTTGGGGTTATCTGTGCCAGTGCCGGTAATCATGCACAGGGGGTGGCACTGTCGGCATCTAAGCTGGGCTTGAAATCAGTCATTGTGATGCCGCAGACCACACCGCCGATCAAAGTTAACTCGGTGCGCAAGCTGGGAGGTGAGGCGGTACTGCACGGCGACAACTACGACGAGGCTTTTGCCCACGCTTGTGAGCTTGAAAGGCAAACCGGCTATCCTTTTATTCACCCTTTCAATGACCAGGACACCATTGCCGGGCAAGGTACGGTAGGTATTGAAATTTGCCGCCAGAGCCCGGATCACATTGATGCTGTATTCCTGCCAATCGGCGGAGGTGGACTTGCGTCGGGTGTGTCGCTGCTGATGAAATACCTCAGGCCTGAAACAAAAATCATCGGTGTAGAGCCGGTTGATGCTGCCAGCATGAAGGCTTCTCTGGAGGCTGGTAAGCCTGTTGTTCTGGACGAGGTTGGTATCTTTGCCGACGGTGTGGCAGTAAAAAGTCCAGGCGATGAGACTTTCAGAATCTGCCGGGAGCATCTTGATGGAATTATCACTATTACTGTCGATGAAATGTGTGCTGCCATTAAAGATGTTTTTGATGATACTCGCACCCTGATGGAGCCTGCCGGGGCACTGAGTGTTGCGGGTTTAAAAAAGTATGTCGAAGAAAACAAGGTAGCTGATCAGCACCTGATTGCGATCACCACCGGAGCAAACGTGAACTTTGACAGGCTCCGTCATATCACAGAGCGTGCTGAAATTGGTGAGCAAAGAGAAGCGCTGCTGTCCGTAAAGATTCCTGAGCAACCCGGTAGTTTTCGAAATTTTTGCGAAATGCTGGGCAAACGCAGCGTCACAGAATTTAACTACCGATACAGTAGTGCCCGAGGTGCGGTGGTTTTTGTCGGTGTGCAATTATCTAATGGCAGTGCAGAACGGCAACAAATAATCGACGCGCTGCGCGATGCAAGCTATGAAGTTGATGACCTCACTGACAACGAAGTCGCCAAGCTGCATGTCCGTCATATGGTTGGGGGGCGAGCAGCTGAGATTAGTCAGGAAAGTCTTTATCGTTTTGAATTTCCAGAACGTCCCGGTTCCCTTGTGCAGTTTCTGAACAATATGGAGCCGCATTGGAATATTACACTTTTCCATTACCGAAACCATGGGGCGGCTTATGCGCGGGTATTGGTGGGTATGCAGGTACCTGATGCAGACGCTGGGCTGTTTCAGCGCTACCTTCAGAAGCTGGGTTATCGTTACTGGTGTGAGGACAACAATGCCGCCTACCAGACGTTTTTAGCGTAGCGCTATAATCTACTTTGGCACGCGTATGCTGCTGGGCGTGGATTGGCGTGCATTACGTATTGCGATGATCGTCACCCCTGTCAATGTAAACAGGCCGCCAGTAATAATGCGTACGGTAAGCTGATCATCAAGCAGCCATACGCCAAAGCCGATTGCGAATAGTGTTGACAAGGATATAAAAGGTGCGACGTTATTGACCGGATATTTTTGTAGTAAAAAGTAAAGCGAGCCGTGTCCGATAATAGTTGCGCCTATGGCTGAATATAGCGGTGACCAGTAATTTTCAAGAGCAATGCCTTTAATTTGTTCTGCGCTGGGCGCTTCTACAATCAATGTAATGGCGGCCAGTGAAAGGGTGCTGACTAATGCAATCCATGCCTGAAGGTTGAACACACCGACTCCCTTTAGCTGTCGCATCATGATCGCGGCACCTGCCATCGCAATTGCAGCTAAGGTGACCAGAAATAGCGCTATTATGTGTTCAGGGCCAAAGGGTTCGAAACCAATGATGACCACACCGGCAAATGATGTGGCAATAGCCATGGCCCGAATCATTGCGACCTGCTCTTTGAGAAAAATGATCGCCATGATCGTTGAGAACGGCACGGTGAGTTGTGCCGCAATTGCAACGGATGACAAGCTACCCGCCAAATGTAGCCCGTAGAACATCAAGGTATAATGCCCGGCGCCCAGCAGTAATCCGATTGATAATACGGTGCGCATTTGACCGGGGACGTTACGAATGAACGGTGCCAGTAGTATAAAAACCATCGCGAAACGTACCGTGCTAAATAGTAACGGGCCGAAAACATCCACGCCGATTTTCCCTGCGATGTAATTTAATCCCCAGCAGGCATTGATGAATATTAACAGGGCCAGGTGTGCAGCGGTCATAGGGAGTGGAACCGAAATCGGATAGCCAGACCAGGAGGGTTATGCATGAAAATGACCTGAGGGCGGGGAGTCGAGCGAAAATTGAAAACTTAATTGCGGTGCGTTAGTGAGTGGGGTGAGATGGTTGTGCGTAAATGGCGCCGGCAATATAGCACTGATCGAAAGTGATCGTCAGAAAAAGAACCTCAAAGGCCTGATTATGTTTTTGGTTTTTTTGTATAGTGGCTTACGCTATAAATATAGCTATGGCATCGTGCGATATCTTAGTCTGATAGCCGGTGTAATAAGTTACTGAACAGGGAAAGTGTGTTGTCTGAAAAACTAATTCTTAAGTCTGTTTGTGGGATTGTCTGTTAACGTGGGCGGCTTATGAGTATAAGTGGCAATCCGGAAATTAGCGTGATAGTCCCTTTCTATAACGCTGCCCGGTCGCTGGAGCTTTGTTTGCAGTGCTTGCTGGCGCAGGATGTTGATGAGCGGTGCTTTGAAATAATAGCCGTCAACAATAATTCTGATGATGATTCGGTTAAAATAGTAAGGGGATTTAAAGGTGTGCAGCTGATCAATGAGAAAGGCCAGGGGTCCTATGCTGCCCGAAATGCTGCAATCAAAATTGCCAGTGGTCAGATAATCGCATTTACTGATGCTGACTGCGCGCCTCGTTCTAATTGGCTGTCTGTCTTGTTAAGTGCGTTTGAAAACAGGCAAACCAGCCTTGTACTTGGCTCTCGCAACACGCCCGCGTGCACCGGTCTGTTAGCGCTGTGGTCAAAATACGAGCGTACTAAGGAAAGTTACGTATTTAGTAGTGATGTAATGAGTCTCTATTATGGTCATACGAATAATATGGCTGTGCGGCGTAGTGTGTTTGATGAGCAGGGGTTGTTTCATGATCGCAGGCGAGGGTCGGATACTATTTTTGTCAGGCAGGTGGTCGCGGCTTACGGGGCCGGGTCAGTTGTCTTCTGTGCTCGAATGGAAGTGACGCATCTGGAGTTGCTGCGAGGACGCTCAGTGCTTTACAAGCTGTTCCTGTATGGTCGGAGTAGCTGGGCCTATCGAACAGTCGCCGATGCTCAGCCCCTTTCCTTCAAGCACCGATGGAACTTATACCGGCGTACAGTTAATGAATTCCGATTGACTCACCTGGAGTCGCTTTCGCTTTTCGTATTTCTAGCTGTTGGCATGATGTGCTGGTCGGCGGGAGCCGTAACGGAACTACTGTCAGTGCGGCCACAAGCGGGTCAGCATACCGATCACTGACTTTGTTAGCCTTTGGGCTACGTTAGTGGGATGAATGGCCGGCTTTTACCCGACTCCCGGTTAGTGATGGAAGTCACCACAGAGACTTTAAAGCCTGCCTTCCCGGCTAGTGCGGCGGAACCGGCGTTCTGCAGATTTTGTACTTTGTGGCTGTCAACTGGCCGTGTTTTAGGGATAACCAGGAAGTTAATTTCGTCCAGTCTGGACTGGTTCATTTGAAACTGTTTTATCCAGCCCATTTGCGAGCGAATTAGGTTAAGTAACTGCCATGGGTGGAGTTGTTTTCCGTCTGGCAGTGGAAAGTAGTCGATTGTGCGACCATGAACTTTGCGCAAGGTGGAAAACGTGGCGCCGCACTGGCAATGATCTGGGCCGCGAACCGCGATATCACCGGTGCGGTATCGGATAAATGGCATGGCGTAGGAAAACAAGCTAGTGACCACAAGTTCCCCCCATTCGTCGTTTGCCACGGGTTGGTCTTCGGGGTCAAGTATTTCAACAATTAATGCATCATCGCAGACGTGATAGCAATCGTGCCCGGCCGGACAAGACCATGCAATGGTGTTTACTTCGTTGCAGCCATACATGTCGTAAATTGGTGCTTGAAGATTTGCTATTCGGTCGCGTAGCGGTGTGGTCAGTAGTTCACCAGAAGGTGCCACAAACTTCGGTTGATATTGATTGCCTGATCGTTTGAGTGAGTCGGTTAGATTGTCTGCGAGTGATGCGATGGCACTTGCCATACCAGAGATTGCAGTTGGGCTATAGCGGGTGATTTTCTTGACGATATCGGGGTCATCAAGGCCATTAAATACCCGACGCTGGTAGAAGCCCGCAGATTTTGCGATATTCATAATTAGTTGTGCATCGCGTTTATCTTCTGTTTCGCGAAAATCGATCACCGCCATTTTATCGGTACGTTGATAGCCGTAAGAATGCATTGCACGCCAGTAGAAAGTATTAAGCAACCGTTCTTCAAACCAGCTTCGCTTTATTTGTAATCGCTCTCCGGTAGATCCACTGGTTGACCGATCTAATAGTTTGTGTGGCGTTTTGATATCTGACAGGCAGTGTGACAAGTCTCTCTGCTGGTAATCACGCTTTGTACGAACCGGCAATTGTCGAAGGCATTGCAAAGTATGAAAATCATTTGTAGTCAGGCCAGAGGCCTTTAGTGTGTCTCGTACCATCGGTACGTGTTGTTCAGTATAATTAAGTAGCTTTTTAAGCCACAGTAATTGCCGGCTTTCAATTGCCTGGCGTGTTAGAGGCGATCGAATGTTTCGTGGTATTGCAGTGATTCGTGGTGCGGTTAGCATATGGCTTGTATCGCAGTCGGTTTGGTGTTTTGATTTTTGACCTCAGCTTGCAAGGCTTTTACCTCGTTAGTTGTAATGATGTTAAAAATATCTTGTTGAAGATACCAGGCGATACTCGCGTCTTTCTGTGTGAATGGTTACCTTGGGTAGTAACCGGACATTCTGTCGTTGAACAATTTGGTCTCGGTAACTAGCCAGTTTTTAAAACTATCCAGTTTGGGGTCGCCTGATCGAAATTCAGGATAGACCAATGAAATGCCTTGAGTTAGCGGCTTGCAAAGATTAAACAATATCTTAAGCCGTCCCTGGTCAAGATCATCTACACATAGAGATAAGCGGGTGAGCGCGGTAGACTGACCGCTGAGTGCGGTCATGACTACATTATCGCTAGCGGAAAACACCCGGATGTTCAGTTTGCTTTTATCCAGCGGTAGCGATTCCAGGAACACTTCTGTTTCGTGCCCGGTGATGTCCCGTTGCCTGCTGTCAGAAAAGCGGGTGCCATCCATTGATAGTGGTTGCTTGTAAAGATTCTCAATCTTCTTGCCGAGCTTTTTAGCAATCTCCGGTGTGCCTACCAGGCAGATCGCGTCAGGTAGTAAAAATTTCCTGACCAGCCCTTCCTCGTCATGCGCGCCCAGCCTGATTGCCGCGTCAGCGTTTCCAGACAGCAGGTCTATCTTCTGTCCCGATGTGTGTAAGTGCAGATCGAAATCATGTTGCTCAAGTTGAAATGAATCAAGCCTGGGTATCAGCCAGCGTGAAGCAAATGAAGGTAATGTAGATACGGTCAGCACATTCTGATTGGCCGTCCCCATGATTCGGTCAATAGCATTGTTGATGGTTTCTAGCGAGGGGCGGGTGGCAGACAGTAGTTCTTGTCCCGCGACTGTAAGCGTAAGACCGCGCGCACGCCTGTCGAAAAGACGGGTACCCAGATGATCCTCAAGGCTCCTTACCTGTTGGCTTACTGCGGCCTGAGTGATATGCAACTCATCAGCTGCGGTCGTAAAGTTCAAGAGGCGTGCGGCGGCTTCGAAGACTCGCAGTCCGTTCAGCGGGACATTGTGTCTGGCCATAATATTTACTTATGCCTGTATAAGAAATAATCGATTTATACGCTACTAAAACTGAATGAAAATGAGTTTCGGCTAAATTTTCAGATAAGGAAATATTATGCACACAAAGACAATGGTGATGCAAACCAGGTGGTGGTTCGTTAGGGTGAATTGGATAAAAAATGTTCTGGATCGCTGGAATCGGAACTTCACGACCCGCAGACAGTTGCGAAAACTGAATGATCAACAACTTAGGGATATTGGTATAGACCGCTATGCCGCGGAACAGGAGGCTGCAAAGTCATTCTGGCAGAACTAGCATTTTTTCAGAATGACACGGTGATCGAGGGCTTCGTTCTTTTGAGGGTGTTTTATCGCTTTAAATAGTCATTATGTGAGATCTTTCGGATTTTTAGGTGATATTGGCTGCGCAAGGATATCCTGGTTGTTTGATTCAGAAAATTATTTTGCTACGATGTTTATCCGTACAAAGGTATAGCGCTATGGATACTGTCAATTTTCGAAGCCGTGATCACCGGCGTGATCACCGGCGTGATCTTCGCCGGAGAAGTAGTGATCTTGTGCAGCGAAAGTACAATTACCGGGGGGTGAAAAGGGCAATCGGAGCTGTCGCTGTTGGCGCTTTGGCAGTCTATCTGGTGATAAGTGGCCTGGGCGCTTTAGTTGAGTTTATTACATAGCATCAGGCTGGCTGTATTTTCTGAATTTTAAGTCCCGTCAGGCGGCTGATAGCGGGCTTTGTGTGGCTACAGTAGCCGGCAAGTGACTTTGCAGCTGGCTTCTGGAGGGGGTTAACGCCACGCCTGTCTGTTAATGGTTTTTAGATAATGTCTAGAAAAAACACGGGTTGCGTTTTCAATCGCCCTGTACATTGCGTGCGGATGGCTGCGTAGATCCATGTTTGATGTCGGTGACTCGAGTCACAAAATTCTAATCAAAACCAGGTTTTACTCGCACAGCAGGAAGCCGTAACCGAAGGCTGGGGTTTAAGCCGCTCCTTCCGTCACAACACACCCCATTCGCTCTCTGAGAGTCTGGTACAAACATCTATCCATTCTCAGTCGTGAGATGACTCCTGTGTGGTTCTTTCCTTCGTATCGCTAAAGATCCAGTTTCTTCATATTCGGGTGCATGGGGATTATCACACCATAATTGTCTTTCATGTCAGTGTATTCATGTATGCGCTGGATGTGCATGAGTTAATTACAGAATTCACATTTTCAGCCGAAAGATTGAGCAGATTCAAGAAATATCGAAGGTTGCCTGGTTATAAGTGACATTACGTCGGTCCTGTCGTAGACGGAGTTGTAGATTGTTTGACTAGACGTGAAGGCCAACCCTTGCATGGCATTTTGGTTCGAATCATTGGTAAAAGTGCTAATAATTAACCGGGATTGCGGATGACGAATGCCTTCACCAGTCAGCGGCTTAGTCTTATAAAGCTGTTTGTTCTGATAGTGCTCGCGGTTGCGGTAGCCATTGCGATCCCTGGTTATACAAGGGCCAGTAACAATGCTGCAGGTACGAGTGCAGAGGATCTTGCACCTCTTGCAACGGCGCTTGATGTCAATCACCATCACCTACTAAGGTCAACAACTCAGTACGTCGAACGCAGCGGTATGGCCACGAGGGAAACTCTTGGTGCACAGCTTGATACCTATCGTCACACTCTGCAGAAACTCGATACACATCTGGAGGTCGCGCGTGCGGTGCAGGCGGGACTTACAGCGGAAGGCTCTTCAAATGTTACTGGCACTTCTGATGCTGTTGTTGTTTCGCGCGTCATTAAGTCGATTGAAAAATTGATCCACAATGGTGAGCCTACCCTGATTTATTCGGGCTTGCTCATCGAGTGGATTGAACCAGGTGATACGCAGGCTTTAGTTGAAATTCGCTCAACGCTTTATGCGTTGGGTGACGATATCAATAACCTTGAACTTGCAGCAGTCGACTACTCTGAATACATCAGTCACTTCAAGGCAGCGCAGAAGCTTAAGCTTAAGCGGCAGTTAAATACTGCTTATATTTTGATAGGTGTAGTTTTAATTGGTCTGTTAACAGTGGCTCTTCTCTACGTGCGTAACAAGCACCGTTCGGCCGCCGGGTTGAAGGTCGCCAATGAAAAACTCCAATCTGAGGTGAATGCATCAGCACAGCTGACCTGCGAGTTGGAATATCTATCGACTCACGATGTACTTAGCGGTGTGTTAAACAGGCGTGGTTTTCTGCAGTCCCTTGATAAAGTTCTGGATCAATCCGATACCAAAAGCGGGCTGTGTTTCATTGATCTGGATTTGTTCAAAATAGTTAATGATACTGCGGGTCATGCTGCAGGTGATGAGCTGATTCGACAGATTGCACAAACCTTGTCTAGTGTTGTGGTGGCACATGGTGCGTCAGTGGCCAGGTTTGGCGGTGATGAGTTTTTGATCTTATTGCCGGACTGCACGTCGCAGGAGCTTGAAAACTGCGTGAGCCTCGCGCACGAAGTACTATCACCATTTAACTTCTGTTTTGAGGATCGGCATTTCACCATCACCGGGAGTTTAGGTGCTGTGCATTTTGTCGCCGGAGCGCATGATTCCCATTCTCTCCTTACCGCGGTAGATACTGCTTGCTATGAGGCGAAGCGTGCTGGCGGTGGGCGTGTGCATTTCAGTAATGATGACAGCAATATTATTGAAAGTCGTCGTCATGATGTTGAGTGGGTGAACCGGATAAACGAAGCTTTGAGAGAGGATTTGTTTTGTCTTTACTATCAGCCTATCGTAGAGACTGCGCTCGATGAAGAGAAAGATTGTCATGTGGTACATAGCTGGGAAATACTAATCAGAATGCTAGATTCTGGTGGTGACATTGTATCACCAGCGGAATTTTTAGATATTGCAGAACGCTATTCTTTGGCTACCAAGGTTGATAGGTGGGTGGTGAGTCATGTATTTGAATGGCTGAGTTCCAATCGGCAGGTGCTTGAACAAGTCGGTCTGATTAACATTAATTTGTCTGGTAAAACAGTCGGTGACGCTCAGTTTCTAATGGAGCTCGAACGTAAGGCCGCTGAATGTAATGTGCCGTCGGAGGCCATTTGTTTCGAAATTACCGAGACTGCTTCTATAGGTGATCATGCGATTGTATTTTTACAGCGACTTAAGGATCTTGGCTTTAAGCTTGCGCTTGATGATTTTGGCAGTGGCTTTTCATCTTTCGGGTATCTGGAAATACTGCCGGTTGATTATCTAAAGCTAGATGGTAAATTTGTTCGCGATATCGATAGTAATGACACACATCGGGAGTTTGTCAGGGCGATAGATGTGGTCGGAAAATCAATGAACAAGCTCACTGTGGCAGAGTTCGTTGAAAATGCAGAGTCACTTCAAGTGCTGCAGGAGCTGGGTGTTGATTTTATACAAGGCTACCACATCGCTAGGCCGGGACCGCTTCCCGACCGAAGATTGAAAAGTGAGTGTACGGCACGACGTGTTGCCTAGCGGTATTATCAATCAATTGATTTTTTAATTGAATCAAATGCTGCAAGAGCCCTTTGACGGCTTTCCTTCAGGTCAACTAGTGGCGGAGGGTAATCAAAATTTTGCCTTTCGATGGCATCAAGCTCCCAGGGCTTATGTAGGAATTTTTTAGGTATTCCATTGAGTTCAGGTACCCAGTGTCTGACATAGTCGCCTGTTGCATCGAATTTTTCTCCTTGAAGTACAGGGTTGAAAATTCGAAAGTACGGCGCCGCGTCGGCGCCGCTACCAGCAGCCCATTGCCAGCCCATGGCGTTACTCGCCAAATCTGCGTCGACCAGAGTGTCACGAAACCATTGTTCACCACGTTGCCATGGAATAAGTAAATTCTTTATTAGGTAAGACGCAACGATCATTCGTACTCGATTGTGCATCCAGCCAGTGGCATAGAGTTCTCGCATGCCTGCGTCAACAATGGGCACCCCTGTCATGCCCAGTTGCCAGGCCTGCAAGTGTTTAGCGGGTTTATTGATCCACGGGAATTTTTCAAATCGTTTATCAAGTGGCTTTTTAATGGTGTGTGGAAAGTGATATAACAAACTGTAAGCAAATTCGCGCCAAATAACTTCTTTGGCAAAGGTTTCTTCTCCACCGCTCAAATCTGACAGGCTGTTATTGCCCTGACACAAAGTATGCATGATCTGTCGGGGGCTGATTTCCCCAAAATGCAAGTGTGGTGACAATCGTGAGGTGCCTGAAACTGCGGGCAGATTGCGATCGTTCGAATAATCATGTACTGGTTTTTTTAAAAAACGTTTTAGTGATGACATGGCAGCTTTCTCACCAACCTTCCAATGCGACATCATGCTGATATGCCAGTCCCGCGTAGGAAGTAGTTCCAGAGAGTCGAGTGATATGAAATTTTTCCTGTAGCCCTTATTGATGTCCGGGGTGGCGGGAATCGCCCGCGGAGAGCTCAGTGGTTTTGTTCCGGGTAATGATGGTGTGCGCATGCGCCAGAACGGAGTGAATACACGATAGGGTGTTCCATCAGCCTTGACAGTTTCCCAGGGTTCAGCGTTAAGAAGGGCGCTATAACTTTCTGGTGATAACGCGGTTAAAGCTTGCTTTATCTTTTTGTCTCGCTGAATTGTTACGGGGTCGTAGCAACGATTCCAGAACAGGCGGGTAACGCCGTAGCTCTCTGTCAGTTGTTGAAGGATATCAACGGGATCACCTTTTGCGATCATCAGTTCGCTGCCACGACTTTCCAGTGACTGGTTCAGGCTCTCCAGTGAATTGTGCAGCCAGACGCGACTGGCTGCACCTAGTTGCCCCACGGTTTGGTCGCGGGGATCATCTATAAACAGACAGATAATGGCGTCGCACGCGGAGCATGCGGCATGCAGGGCCGGATTGTCTGCAATACGAAGGTCCTGACGAAACCATAGAATACCGATTTCTTTTTTCATCGGGTATATATGGTCAGGTTTAAGGGGATTCCGATATAAAGTTTATTCATGTTGTATCTATTGTCACTGTCGATTTCAACTGACGCGCCGTCGCCGAAACCGGTTCTCAAAAATATCACTTTAACCTTATTTTTGAGTTGATCCAATGGTTCATGAAAATATAATTTTCAGTCGATCATTCTGATCTGCTTAAATTGTGATTTGAGCTGTCGGGTTTATGAGCTAGTGTTTTAGTTGTTGGCAAAGCATCAGGGGTTAGGAATAGTCAGCACTCTATCTGTATCCTGGTTTTTTACCTGCCGTGTTTTAAGGATTGTGATTCTAGGTTTAGGGTTGTGGTGATTATGAAGGTAGCTCAAAAGCGGAGTGTGGATCGTCAGAGTATGGGTGTATGGTATTCAGGAAATATGGCTGTGATTTTATATCGTTTATCCATCTGTCTAAGTTTTTGTACTGTTGTATTTGCAAGTTGGCTTCATCAGATCGATGTACATAGGCGAAAATAGAAATATCGGCGATGGTATAAGAATCTCCGCCCAGAAACTGGTTGATGGATAATTCACGATCAAGAATCTTCAGGGTTTTGAGTGATCCGGTACGCTTACTCTCAAGCAATTCTTTTGTACGATTTTTCTCCTTACCAGTGAGGATCCAATGTCGCAACGTTGCTATTGTAGATTGCACATACTCGCCTTCAAAAAACAGCCACTGCAGTACTTTTGCCCGGTGGTAATTATTATCTGGTAAAAATCGGGTGCCTTCAGCCAGAAATACCAAAATTGCATTTGACTCTGCAATGGTTCGACCATCTTCGAGGGCTAATGCAGGCACGGCGCCGGTTGGATTGATCGCCAGATACTTGTCCTGCTGTCCTTCGCCTTCGAAAATACTGATGAGTTGGGTTTTGTACGGAATTTCAAGGTGGTTAAGAAGCAATCTGACCTTATAGGCATTTTGTGATGGCAGATAGTCGTAAAGAGTCATCATGGTGTATTGTCCTGTCAGTGTTTGGTCAGGTTATCCTGATAATAATTTCCTGCTCTGTCACACGGATTCTTGCTGCAATCCAGGTCGGCTCGCATGTTGTGATCCACCAGTCGCTATGAACGGTATTCTGTGCACCACATGTGGTTGCGTGGCTTCTATAGCGGTAAAATTACCTTTTTTACACGGTAATCATGCAATTAACGTATGTTGGCAATTTTTTTAAAAACTGCAATAATCTACTTGCCGTTTCCGGGGCATTAATTGCACTAACCTGATAACCGCCGGGCGGCTGTAGCAGATGGATTCTGCTAAAAAATGAGTGGCATTTAGTTATAAGTGGCCTGCTCAGACCCGATGATCGGGGGCATAAGCAAAGGAGATGCATGCATGTTAGCTGTTGGGGAAATATTTACCTCTGTAGACACTCTGTTGTTTTTCGGGGTCGCATCCGGCGTAATCAGTACCTTCGCGTATATCCCTTATATAATGGACACTATCGCACGGCGTACGCAGCCGCAGCGCGCTTCATGGTTGATTTGGTCTGTACTGGGATCAATTGCTTTTATTTCGCAATTATACGAAGGTGCTACAGCTTCGCTTTGGTTTGCCGGTGTGCAGATAACAGGCACAATAGTGGTTTTTGTGCTTTCTATTAGAGTAGGTAGTGGTAAATACCTGAGTAAAGCGGACTGTCAGATTCTATTGGCTGCGGGTGCCGGGCTGGTGCTTTGGTACTTTACCGAAACGGCAGTTTATGCACTGACAATTACTATCAGTATCAGTTTATTGGGCGGTGTCGCCACCGTAGTGAAAGCCTATCGGGATCCTGAAAGCGAGACTTTGATTACCTGGGTAGTATCGCTGGTGGCATCGGTCTGCGCGATCATTTCTGTGGGAGAGGCCAATTTTATAATTCTTGCCTATCCGCTCTATTTGTTTACCCTGTATTCGGCATTTGTTATCGCTATTGTTTCAGGTCGTGTGCGAAATAATATTGGGCGTCGAGCTAAGCCGGCAAGGGCGGCAAGTTCAGTCGTTTCGTTAGGGTTGGTATTCTCCGGACTGCGCAGGTCCGCAGATGTGGTTGTGGTGTGTGCTGCAGTGGTTTTCGTCATTAACTGGTTTGGTGACCATGACAATTCCAGTCAGTCTGATTTTGGCGATCCACAAAATCAGTTTGTCGGTATGCATCGGGCAGGCTCTACAGATTCGCCTTTGCTGGAGTCAGTAACGCTCAATGATGGCGATGCGCCAAGCCTGGTGGTTTTAGCTGTGGTTGGTGGTGGGTCTGATGAAATACTTAGGACATGGTCATCGCAGGCGGTGGGTATAAATCCTGAAGTGCCGTTATTTTTAGTTGCCTTGGACTTTGTTGATGATTCGGTAGTCGTGCCGAGGTTAGTGTCACAGGAGCATTCAGAGGCAAGTGTTTTTAAAACGCAAATGCATCGACTGATTGTTAGCCGTGGTCTGCCTGTTACCATGCACAATTCAAGTGATAGTAGAGCGTTGGATCACAAAGAAGCGATTGCTGATCCGTTAGTAAATGCTCCAAAAGATGCCCCCTTTAGAATTAGGGCACTAGATGGTAGTCAGGTTGGTGGTGGACCAAAGGTGTTGCTCGACAGTTGGCCACGTGAGAGAGCTACGCTAGATGCAGGGCAGGTAGCCGTGAACGACTGGAAAACCCCAACTGCCAACCTAGAGTCGTATCAGATGCTTGATAAGGATGATCCGTTTGCAAAGTTGACGGTAACCAGTGATGCCGCGAGCTTTTTGGCAGATGATGGGCAATCTGTTGGTCAACAAGATTCACTGTTGCGTGGAACCCCCTTATTGGCTTTGGCAGCTAACGGTGAGTGGTTCAGGGTGCGCACAGGCGATGGACGCCGGGGTTATATTCATCGCTCGTTTGTGGCGGTGGAAGCATTGGCAATGGCTTCAATAAAGCTGGCTAATTAGGGGTGGCTAGAAAGCGACACCTGTGCATCGTGCTTTTATTATTGATCGTATCTAAATCTTCACTCGCAAACACACAGTGGAGAGGTTATATCAATGATAAAACGCTTGTAGACAAGCCATACGGATACATCGTAAGTGCGAGCATATCCAGCGTTTCCAGTAAAGTGAAGCTGGTTTGTTTTAATCCAGGGGTCTTTGAGTTTTATTTGGATGAAAGAATCACAACTGGACTCGCTAGCTCGGAGGTAAAGCTTTCAGTGGACAAGCTGCCGGTAGTAATTTTGGCTACCGAGCGTGTCGGCACCGGATACAAGTTTACCAACCGGAATTCAGATTTCTGGATTCTGATTGCGCAAATGTCTGCCGGTGGAAACTTAAAGGTTAACACCGGAGACGGGCGGAACCATCAGTACAGTCTGAGGGGATTCACCAATGCCTATCTGGAAAACTGCGGATGGCTTGAAGCATCTGGACGTTATCGCAGCTATATGGATAGATATCGCTAGTAGGTGAGAGCATCTGATTGGGAGTGGCAAGTGATAAAACGCCTAAGGAGCATTTGAAAAGTCTACGGCCTGATATAGGTAGGTAGTTGTCTCGCGGTTATGTTGTACTAAATGGCCCACACCGGCATCAACATCACAACCGTTTGGACCGTTTGGACCGGGGTGGGGTCCGGCCAAGTGGTACTTGCCAAATGTGTTAGAAAGCAATTGGATGCTAGCTTAGTTTTTATAAGTAATTTGTACCTCTGATGTCCAGCAATGGGTTAACCAATTTTAACAGAGTGGCTGCTGTGAAATGGACCTCTGATACGTTAATCTTTGAGCGAGGAACGTGCAATTAAATATGTCATGACATATAGTATCATTAGAATTGTTTAGTAAGGATGTACGCTAGTGGTTGATCGACACTCTATTGATTCCGGTTCGGAGCAACGGAAACTAAAGCTTCAGCGCAAGCAACAACGGGTTGGCAGGCCTGCTGTTGTCAAGGAAATCACTATGATTTCTTCTGGTGAGCGGCAGGGACGGGATTTGCTGCTGGTAGATCTAAATAACTTTGCAACTTTTCCAACCCTTGCTGTTGGTATTCTCGTGGCTTCACTGCGAAATTCAGGGCATCGGGTCAGGCTAATGTGTCCGTTGTCGCATGATGTACCGGCAGCGGTTCGGGAGTACTGCGAAACTCCACTGGATGATATAAAGCGCAGACTGCACCTAACCACATCACCAATGATGAAAGCAGTACGCGATGCTGCACGCGCTGTGCACACGTGGCGTGTGGAGAAAGCGCACCCCACAGTTATTAGTCACACCAGACAAGAGCTGGATAAAAAACCTGATGCTTTGTTGCTGTCTGCTTATTTGCAGCACTACAACACGGTGGTGGCAGTTGCAAAACTTGCTGCAGATCGTTCCATACCTGTGTTGCTTGGTGGGCCAATGTTTAATGTGCCGGGTACCGCGGAGGTATGGCGCAAGATACCCGGCGTAACAGTTGTGGTGGGCGCTGAGTCAGATAATGAGATAGGCGCCATGGTAGATACACTGTGCAGTGACGGTGATATGTTGCAGTTCTCCGGAGTGGTGGCAGGTGGGCAGAAAAGTGCACTAGCGGCACCATTGCGAAAACTCGACGAAACGCCCATGCCGGATTTCACTGATTTTCCATGGGACCGCTACCCGGTCAGAATCATACCCATGATGACCGGTCGCGGATGTCAGTGGGATAAATGCCGTTTTTGTAGTGATGTGGTATCCGTTAATGGTCGTACTTTTCGTACACGTTCTGTTGATAACGTTTTGCAAGAAATGCAGGAACAATCCCGCCGGCACGATACCGTAAGCTTCGTATTCCTTGATTTAAAGCTGAACTCGTATCCGGATATGATTCGGGGTATTGCCAAACGCATTCAAGACCTGGTGCAGGGGGCAGAATGGGTAGGTACAGTACATGTTGATCAACGAAGCGACAACGGCCTGAGTCGCGCTGATCTTGATGCAGCAGTCAAAGGTGGTATGCGCCGTATTAGCTTTGGTCTTGAAAGTGGTAGTCAGCGCTTGCTTGATCTCATGCAAAAAGGTTGTACGGTAGAGCGTAATTCTCAGTTTCTGCGTGAAGCACATGAAGCGGGTTTAAGTATCCGCTGCACCATGTTCAAAGGCTACCCGGGAGAAACCGCCGAAGACATGGAGCAAACCGCAGACTTTCTTGAAGCGCATTCCAATTATCTTGATCGTGTCAGATTTAATGAATTCTCCGTCATGGAGGGCACCCCCATTCACGAAACCGTCGTCAGTAAAAACGGATCACCCATCGAGTTTGTCGATGCTGACTCAAGGCGTGCGAAGGTTGTTTATCGCACCCCACAAGGCAGGGATCGTGCATACCAGCGGGCCAAGTCACGAGCGCTTGCGGCAGTGCATAAGATCAATCGGCGTGAATTGCGTGTATCGGCAAGGCAGTTTGATGGAATTATGTAGTGATCACACGTGATATAAGGCGGCTGTTTGGCACTGC
This sequence comes from Laminaria ephemera, assembly GCA_036873875.1. NCBI lineage: Eukaryota > Phaeophyceae > Laminariales > Laminariaceae > Laminaria > Laminaria ephemera. The sequence continues at coordinate 292,042 of JAYJMJ010209184.1, forward strand.
CGATCGCTACGTGGATGCCGGTCATCCATTACGCAGAAGGCTGCGTTTGATTTCAAAGTCCGAACGCCGTGAAGAAGCCGGCGCGTTTCTAAAACTGTTCTGTGAAGAAACCGGTCAGTCAGACGCTTTTCGTCAGCAGCGTGTTGCAGAAGTTCGTCGTGAGATATCCAGGTTTAATTTTTATGATCACTCTCCGGAAGAGTTAGCGTTTGGTGCCCGGGTTGCTTGGCGCAATCATGGCCGGTGTGTGGGCAGATTGTTTTGGGAAAGTCTGGAAGTCGCAGACTGTCGACACATAAAAGAGCCCGTGGCGATTGCGAATCGTATGCAAGACCATTTACGCGAAGCTTATGGGGATGGTCGGATCAAATCAATGATATCGATCTTTGCACCGGTTGAAAATGATCTCCTTCCCAGCACCATTGAGAGCTCGCAAATGACACAATACGCAGGCTACCCTAATGCGGATGGTTCTGTAATCGGGGATCGGCAGAACATAGAAGCCACCCGGATTGCGCAAAGTATGGGTTGGCAACCCCCTGCTGTGCCTGGTCAGTTTGACCACCTGCCGATTACCATCAGAGACAAAGATGACAGGCGCAGCATTCATACGCTACAAGACGCGGTTTGGCATGAGGTAGAAATAACGCATCCGGAAAAAGCTGGTCTTTCCAGTTTGGGGCTTCGCTGGTATGCAGTGCCGGTGATCAGTAATATGATCCTCAGTATTGGTGGCATAGACTACCCCTGTGCACCTTTTAATGGCTTTTACATGGGTACAGAAATAGGGTCGCGTAACCTGATTGATAAAAAACGCTACGATGCTTTAGTCCCTGTGGCTGATGCTCTTGGCATTGATGCCAACAGCAAGCGCAATCCGTTGTGGCAAGACACCACGTTAACAGAGCTCAACATAGCCGTACTACATTCGTTTCAAAAAGCAGGTGTCACAATGGTCGATCACCACACAGCTTGTGATCAGTACATGGAGTTCTATCGGCGTGAGCAAGTATGTGGACGGCACATTGCCGCAGACTGGAGATGGATTGTACCGCCACAGGCCTCTGCTATTACTGATGTGTTCCATTTAAAAATGAAAAACTATCATCCACTGCCCAACTATTATGAGTCACGTTTAACCGATGCCTACCGATTGATGCCCTGGTACGGCGATGAAGAGCAGACCCGTCTACAACGTAACTATCATCGGATCAAAAGGCGTTTGCGTTTATGGAAGCGGGAACCCTGGTAGATTCTCGGGTAGCACCAGTATGGCCTAAGGTTTTTTTATGAGTCTTGTATTGAGATCAGGAATAAAATGGATAGCCATCGAATAGAATTAGCCCGCCAACGCATCGCTCAGGCCGGGCGCCCAATCAGCTTTTCAGGCGCAGGTTTAAGTGCGGAATCTGGTATTGCCACGTTTCGTGATAAAAGTGATAACGCGTTATGGGCAAAATTTGATCCGGCGCAACTTGCGTCACAAGATGGCTTTCGTGCTAATCCTTCATTGGTTATCGATTGGTATAATCAACGGCGTGAGTCTGTGGCAGCAGCAATGCCTAATGCTGCCCACAAGGCTTTGGGTGGTCAGCATGGATGGCACCATATTACGCAAAATGTCGATCATTTACTGGAAGCCGGTGGCGCTGATCCTGAATTAGTTTTTCATCTGCACGGATCGCTGTATGAAGATCATTGTAATGGCGGATGTGGTTACTGCGAAAATATCGATATGGCTAACCCGCCTGGTTTGCGTAATTGCGCTGCTTGTGGGGATCAGATGCGCCCGTCGGTTGTCTGGTTTGGCGAGTCGCTTTCCAATGCCGTCTTCGAAAGGGCTGTTACAGAAGTCGAGAGCGCTGATTTAATGTTGGTGGTTGGTACAAGTGCCCGGGTAATGCCTGCTGCTAATCTCATTCATCTGGCAAGACAAAATGGTGCTGGAATAATTATTGTAAACACAGAGGCTGCTGAATCTGTTGAAGATGCTGATATAGAGTTAGTCGGCAAGGCTTCGGAACTATTGGTTAGGCTCTTTAGTTAAGTTGGTGCGCTGTTGATTGATTGCACCTTAGAATTGTATTTCTTATAATGCAAACACGTATCTGTTCTGCAGTTCTTTTTTGCACTGATCCGGTTTATTGACATCCGTTAGTCTGCGTTGCAGTATGAATTTTAGCGCTTTTGGCAACAAACCTGTTTATGCATATCACTCGACAAGCAAGTACACCCTGGATTTATCTAGCGCCCGCTTTGCTTGTTTTACTAGTGGTCGGATTGATTCCAATCTGTTTCGTTGTTTTCTTTTCATTACACGATACTTTTGGCGGTAATGTATTTGTCTGGGTTGGTGGTCAGTGGTTCACTGAGGTGTTGCGGTCGGCTGAATTCTACAGCGCAATTGCACGCAGCCTTGGGTTTTCGACGCTGGTTCTGTTGGTGCAGATACCACTCGGTATCATCGTGGCGCTACGGATGCCCAGATCCGGGATGCTAACAATAATCTATATTGTACTACTGGCCATACCGATGCTGACGCCAACAATCGTGGTGGGCTATCTTTGGAAAGTAATGATCCGTCCTGAAACGGGATTGGTGTATCAGTCATTGTCCGTTGTTGGTCTAACACCAGATATGAACAGTCCTGTATGGAATTGGGCTGTTTTACTATTAATGGATACATGGCATTGGACCGGGCTGGTTATCTTGTTGTGTTATGCACGGCTTAGAGCCATACCCGATGCGTATTATCAGGCCGCCGCAATCGATAGCGCCAGTGGCTGGGCTGTGTTTCGATATATTCAGTTGCCGCGATTGAAATTAGTTTTAGCAATCGCAGTGTTGCTGCGTTTCATGGATAGCTTTACGCTTTATACTGAACCTTACGTGATCACTCGTGGAGGCCCGGGCGTCAGTACAACGTTTCTCTCTCATGAGTTAGTGCAAACTGGCCTTGTCCAGTTTGATCTTGGTCAGGCAGGTGCGATGGCGGTGGTCTATTTTCTTATTATGCTGGTGGTGTCTGCTGCGTTTTATTGGCTTATTGTATCTGCGGGTGATAACAAGGGGATTCTATGATATCCAGATTCTCTTTCACTCCTGCGGTCTTTGTATTACTTGTGATGATCCCCGTCTATTGGCTCATCCTCATTAGCCTGCAGAGCAGGGGGGCAAGCTCGGGATCGTTGGTATTGTTTCCAGCGCAACCAACACTGGATAACTTTAAGTATATTCTGACAAATCCTGATTGGTACATGGGCTATGTTAATGCTCTAATTTATGTGACGATCAATGTAGTGATCTCACTGTGCGTTGCGATACCTGCCGCCTATGCATTCTCACGTTATCGATTCCGGGGGCGGCGGTTTTTATTCTTCGGGCTCCTTATGCTTCGTATGATGGTGCCTGCCATATTACTGGTTCCCTTTGTGCAGATATTTTCTGCGCTCAACTTGATTGATACTCACATTGCGGTTGCGGTGGCACATTGTTTTTTCAGTGTGCCATTGGCAATCTGGATACTTGAAGGTTTTATCTCTGAGGTGCCTATAGAAATGGACGAGACTGCTGCTATTGATGGTTATAGCGGCTTCGGTTTTTTCTGGTACATTCTGTTGCCACAGATCGCTACGGGTATTGCGGTGGCTGCATTCTTTTGCTTTATGTTTTCGTGGGTGGAGTTTTTATTGTCAAACGCACTAACGACAATAAACGCTAAGCCATTTGGTGGCATCATGACCCGTGCAGGTAATGTAATGAGCGCTAATATTCCGCTTTTGGCTGCTGCGGGTGTGATCGGCCTGGTTCCGGGGGTGTTACTGGCTATCACACTTCGCCACCATCTGGCCCGCGGTTTTTCAATGGGGCGTATTGCCTAGAAATTATTTTGGCAGAGAGCCAAGGTGATTTGTTCGTAGTGCATTGAGTCGTAGACTATTGAATCTGTGAAGAGCAGTGCAGGTTGTCAGTCAGCTATGCACTGGAAATCGATATAAATTCGTGAGTTCGGGGTCAGGTTTCTTCTATCGCGCGTAGCCTGACGCCAGCCGCCACGTGGATCGACAGAGCGATAAGGCCCATCTGTTATAACGTAGTTCCCGCGACAGGCCTGGTGCATTAATTTGTATGCGCTGAATCTCCCGGAATCTACATTGGAGTTGGTTCCCCGGTTTTTATAAGAAACTGTTCCTTCTTCGCTGGCTCTGTTTGACGGTGAGTAAGCAAGCCAGGGGTATGGGGTTTTTACCATGGTAGCTGTTCCACAGCTTGCTGTGCCCATGATGAGCACGATGGCGATTATTATTCGCATTTCACTTCCTTTTGTTTCTATTCGGCTGATCCTGCGCGCACATATGCCTACTACCCTGAGTATAGTTCGATTTTGAATTCTTCCAAGGGTGCTCTGTAAATTTCTGATTTGAAGATAAATAATATAAAAAAATGGAGCCCTATTTGTTTTTTAGGAGAGTGAAATCAATTGATTCTGTGGTGATTCGAATCACTGAGTATTCGATGATCGATCTTAAATTGAAGTATGTTGTGCTAAGGGGTACATCGCTTCGATTGCTTGATCAGCTGCCATGCATTCGGATACAAATCTCTATTTTCAGTGTGTCAGTCTTTCTATCGTGAATGGATGATATGAGCAAGACCATAGTGGAATACAAGGATATTTCTCAACAAAGAGATACTGGGCTGGCTGCATATTTTATACGATTGTGAGTAAGGCTATAGCTGTTGAGCACCATAAGAACATGATCACCGAAAACACACCATTCCATTGCCAAGATAACCGGGTACTCGGAATCTGAATGATGCGTCCGAGTATCAGTGGCACCCCGCCAAACGGCGATGCAGTCAGGTTCAGCGCCCAGCCCCAACTCAGCGAGCACGCTAACAGGTTGGGATCAATGCCCTCGAATGGCAGGGTTGAGTAAAGTCCACCCATTACAGTGACTGTCAAAATAGGTGGCATTGCCAGATTGGATAATACGGGCACCAGGGCCATCACAAGCAAATATAGCCAGGGTGCATCAAGTGAGGTGATTCCTGTTCTGTCAGCAAACCATAGCGGATTGATCAGGGCAACGACAATCACGCCTATATAGCCGGCGCTCGCCAGTGTTACCGCTTCGGGTACCCCTGCAGGGACTGACTGGTCTGCTATGTTGCGAAGCCTGGTAAAAAACGTAGTCGCAGTGCCAGCGGTTTTCTTATGCTGCACTAGTAGCCACATCACCGTAACTAAAGGGCTGGCAAGCATTAGTGCGGGCACAATCCGCGATTGGCTAACCATCATGGTAAATATCGACAGCGAAAACAGAGTCAGGCAAACCACGCCCAAACGGAGAGCTGCTGTGTACGGGAAACTTTTCGGCGTGTTTGGCGGCGCAGATGGACGGTCCAGACTCTCTAGTGCTGCTCGCGCCTGCCTTCCGGTATTGCGGTCAAGTAACCAGCCAATCACTAGTGCCCCTAGCACTGCGGAGGAGCCATAAAGGCAGACCAGTAGTAGATTTGCTCCTTTCACCACGCTAACTGTAATCGCCATCGAGACAGTTGCTGGTGACCAGGCGACCGTCCACGAAAACCCACGTATTAATGCTGAAATTTGTCGTTGCTCACGCCATCGCGTTAGTGTTTCGTTCCGTGCTTCAGCGGATCTGGCGCCTCTTTGGATTAGCGGACCTAGTAATGTGAGCGCACCAAAGTTCAACACCATGCCTAGCAAATGGCCCCCGCAATGAATCGCCAGGTAGCGCCGGCCTGGACTTCGGCTAGTCAGGTATTTACCCAGTTTTAATATTGATGACGATGTGACTGCACCATCCCGGAGCAAGGTCAGCAGCACCATGAACGCTGTGAGGAATGCAGCTTGTAAGCCCGCGCGTTCAAATAGCTCAAGCGGCGCTTGTGACAAAAGCAAGGCGAAAAGTGTTGCCACAAATGCCAGTGTAACCAGTACCTTTTCGCGCAAGGATAGCCTCGACAACGCTGCTGTCAGCATGATAAGCACTGCCGCAATTGAGGCGATTCCACTTCCATCAATATGAAGGTGTAAGTGCAACAGTTGAAAAAATCCAACACCAAGCAGGGAAGTAGAAATCAGGTGTCGTGAGTGGAGCAAGCGAGTGTCTACGATAGGGAGAGCGGGAGATCTGGCTTCACAATAGGTGACGCGCCGAGATTTAACAAGGAAGTTGCACGACCGTTGCCACACAGTGAGCATGCAACAAGGGACTTTCGTGTGTGTATATTGTATCTGGTGACGCGAATCGTGGTCAGTAGGAGTTGGCGTGGTTTGGTGGTTGTCGTTGTGAATTCCATTTCACCGATGCATGTACGAACCGACCCTGCAAGACACTGAGGGAGTTTGATGTGTTCCGGATCGTGTCGGTGTGTGACAGGTGTTGAGCAGCGTCTATGAAGCGTCTTATGCTACGCCACGTTGTGCTTCGGTTTGCGATTTATAGGTTTTCTGGCATCGGGAGCGAGTGTGGCAAGTGCCAATTAGTAATTGTCGATCATGTGATTGCGGAGAGGAAACATCTACGCACGTTGGTAGTACCTGAATATCGTTGGTACTGTTTCCCTTAAATGGTCCAAAGCTACTCTTTTGTACTTTGTTTGATGGCTGTGACGATTAAAATGAACAGCAGCTGTTGTATAAAATATTGTTGACCGATCATCTGCTTTTCGAGACATGAACGGTTCAACAAGGAGTGTTAGGCAGCCTTACTGTGGTGACATAAAATGTACCGTTAGTCATATGTAATTTGATTCGAAATATCTTGGTATCCGTACTCAGTACGAACATATTCCTCAATCGTGCGCTTGTCTAAAGCTCGACTGACATGCCCGCTCAGTATTGCGCTGCCGTCAGTATTGTCTATGAATAAGTTGACGCTACTGGTGTTAGCGCCAGGGATAGAAGGCAACTGCTTCACCGTGTAGTTGGTGCAGCCGTTAGTCATTAGCGTGATGTTAATTGCCGTGATACCTAAAAAACGTTTGATTCCGATCACTGTTTTCAAGCCTTTGGTTATTTAGTTACGGTACGTTAGATTGCAATAGTACTGAATTTTTCACTTCTATGCAGTCGTCTGAACAGCTGTAACTGGCACGGACCAGTCTGTAAACCCTGGTTTATCACTCTTCACGTAGTGGATATACGGCCTGTCGGTTCTGCTATGCTAAGGCATAGGTTTTGAACAAGAAGTAGCACCCATGCTGCTGGTGCAAGGTCCGCCTGGACTTCGATCAGCGCGAAACAACAGGAAAAAACTATGTTTAGTCACGTAATGCTGGGCGTCAACGACATGGATAAATCAAAAGCCTTCTACGATGCGTTGTTCGCTGTGCTGGGTGCTAAGCCAGGAATCATCGATCCTAAAGGCCGTTATTTTTATTTCAACAACGGTGGTGTATTCATACTAAGCACCCCTATCGACGGTGAGCCCGCTTGCAACGGTAATGGAAGCACCGTGGGATTTACAGTTGAAGGTCCTGAACAAGGCGATGCGTGGCATGCCGCAGGTATCGCTAACGGGGGAGTGCCGATAGAAGACGCCCCTGGAATTCGCAAGGGTGCTTCAGGTGATATTTACCTGGCGTACTTGCGTGACCCCGCTGGCAATAAGATCTGTGCTTTGCACCGTGTGCCTGCTGACTAGTTGTGGTCGTCTAACAGCCCGGGCAGCCAAAGGGCGAAGGTCCTTTTGAAACGCTTGAAATTGTCTGGATCAGAAGGGGTGGCCCCGTGATAGATTCCTAACTTCGTAATCAGTCCGGGTTAACCCCGTTCAATGGCGCCAATACCGTCGTTGATTGCAGGCGTATTTGCACCTGCAGTCAGGCCTGTTAAAAAGATACTTGATACTCAGCTGTGGTTACAGAAAGTCCCAACGAATACCCATGTGTACGCGATTGTCGATTTCGCGGTCTTCCGGGCGTGTGTCTACTTGAAGAAAACGGGCACCGGCGAATAGCGATGATCGCGCTCGCAGTGGAAATGCAAAATCTATTTGAGCATCAATAGCGCGATCACTTGCACCAAAGGTCAGGATGTCCGGCGCATAATAGAGGCTGGCCGAAAACTCCAGTGGTAAAGCTTTGAAGGGGAGGTTATAAGCTGCTTCTAAACCCAGTGCGGCGGCGAATGCATCAGTGTTTTCGGTGTTTAACAGGGCAATATAAGCGCGCGTACCAAACGACAGTCGAAACGAACTCACAAACGATGCATCCACAGTCAGGCCGCCGTGTAATACAGAGTCGCGTTGCTCGCTGTAAAGTGTTGCCACGTGAATCCGCCCGTTTTCAATTTTAAGGCGCGTTGCATCCGCTTCGAGTTGTGCGAATGCCACCTTCTCGCTCAAATAAAAATTTAGACGTTTGCCTTTTAGTGATTGCACAGGTTTGCTGGGTGTCATTGCATTAACAATAGCCTTGAATGCAGCGTCGCCGACTGGCTCCTCTGCCGCGGTTTCAATCAGTCTGACTGGCAGTGTCTGTTGTTTAATTTTGGCGGTTGATGCTTTTTCTGTTTCTACCAGTACTTTTGGTATGGGGACGGCAACGCCATTCGTGGGATCGGTGTCGATTGGCAATGTTCCGATTTTACTTACGTCTACAACCACACCACCCGTACCCGGGATATTGCTTGATGCGTACGTGGCGGTTGATAAAACCAGAGCGGAGAATGCGAGTGTGGTGAATCTAGTGGCTGTTTTCATACTGACCCTGCGGAGGAACGCGGATTTAGCGTTTTTGTAAGGGTGATAGTGTGCTTTGCAAGTTCCCGTAAGAATGCGATGTTGATCACACTTATCAGGCAGATGTCTGACAATCTGTGGCTGCGGTTAGGAAAAAGTCTGATTTTCTCGCTTCAACAGTTAAGGGTCAATAGGCCGCTGCGATATTTGCAAGACCGGTGTACTGCGATTGGTAAGCATCTGATGCCGAATTGATTGCACTGTTTCAGCAGGCCGCGCGATTTCTTAGGTGCTTGTATACATTCGTCAGGGTCGCTTGAATTCGGAGTGCGAGGCCGCTGAATGGTGGCAACATTTGTCGGGCGAGCAGGTGCTCAAAAACGAATGCATCAAGGGTGCAGGAGCGACGATGATATTCAAGACGCTTCAAGCGAGCAGCGTGCACATTTAAAGAAGTGGTGGGCCCGGTAGGATTTGAACCTACGACCAATGGATTCACTTTGCCCGAACATTTCTGAACGGAGCGGACTATCTCATCACCCTCAGCCACATTCGTGGCTGGTGGGGCGCGGGAAGCTCTAGCCTGTTATTAAGAACACTGTAGTTCTCAGGTAGTCTCTGCACCTTCCAAAGGTGTACCTTTGGCTTGGCTCAGGATTGCCTTCTGCCCCGGTTTTCACCGAGCGTTAAGGTTTCCCTGAATTCATCCCGTTCATTCACTACCTTACGATAGTGACGCACCATTTTGATGAGTCCACTGCTCTAACCAACTGAGCTACAGGCCCACTGCAGGCAGTATTCTACATCATAAGAGCAGGGCGCGTCTTGTGATTTTAGAAGGTATTTAACTGAGACTATGGAGCGGAGGGAGGTGCTTGATCAAGACCGGTGGGGTCGGCTTTTACTGTGTGAATTTTAGTTCGGCGCACATTGCGTGCGCCGAATTCATCAGGTGTTGATTATTCCCCGTCGAGGAAACTACGTAGCTGCTCTGAACGGGTCGGGTGTCGCAGCTTGCGTAGCGCTTTCGCTTCTATCTGACGGATACGCTCCCGGGTAACATCAAATTGCTTACCGACTTCTTCCAGGGTGTGGTCAGTATTCATGTCGATACCAAAACGCATACGCAGAACTTTGGCTTCGCGAGGAGTCAGGCTTGCGAGCACTTCGTGAGTGGTCTCGCCTAAACCACCAGACGTAGCTGACTCTACCGGAGACAGGATGTTCTGGTCTTCAATGAAATCACCCAGGTGTGAATCTTCGTCATCACCGATCGGGGTCTCCATGGAAATTGGCTCTTTAGCAATTTTCAGCACTTTGCGAATCTTGTCTTCCGGCATTTCCATTTTTTCTGCCAGCTCTTCAGGGGTTGCTTCCCTGCCCATCGATTGCAGCATTTGTCGCGAGATGCGATTCAGCTTGTTGATGGTTTCAATCATGTGAACCGGAATACGGATGGTGCGTGCCTGGTCAGCGATAGAGCGGGTGATGGCCTGGCGAATCCACCATGTGGCATAGGTTGAAAACTTATAACCACGGCGATATTCAAATTTGTCTACCGCTTTCATCAGGCCAATGTTGCCTTCCTGAATAAGATCAAGAAACTGAAGGCCGCGATTGGTGTACTTTTTAGCGATCGAAATCACCAGTCGAAGGTTGGCCTCGACCATTTCCTTTTTTGCACGACGCGCTTTCGCTTCACCAATCGACATGCGGCGGCTGATCTCTTTGATCTGGCCGACGGTCAGGGATGACTCATCTTCGATGACTGCCATGCGGCGCTGATAGCGCAGAACGTCTTCTTCGTAGTCAGCAAGTTTTGTTGCGTACGCTTTGCCACTTTCAAGATGACCTTTCAGCCAGTCGGCGCTGATTTCGTTGCCGGGGAAAGTAGCGATGAAATCTTTGCGTGGCATTCCGCAGTAGCGAACGCAAACATCGCGGATTGATTTTTCCTGTTGGCGAATGCGAATGACTTTGTCACGCAGGTTGCGTGTGAGTTCATCAACAAAGTTAGGCGAAATTTTCAATTCCATGATCATTTCAGTGGTCTTGGTGGTTGCCTTGACCAGCTCTGTGGAACTGCCGTTTTTAATCTTACCGATAGCCGTCATGGCTTTGTTGTGTGCTTGTTCCAGCGCGACCATGCGCTCGCGAACTTCTTCCGGATCCGGGCCGGTGTCGACCACTTCTTCTTCAGCGTCATCACCGTTTTCTTCGGCTTCGGCGGCGGCTTTCTCGCGATTGGCTTGCTGCTGTGCCGGTGTCGGGATGTCGTCCGGTGCGTTTGGATCAATGAAGCCGACGACCAGGTCGTTCATACGGGCTTCTTCGGCAGCGACGCGAGCGTAACGTTCCAGAATTTTCTTTACGGTAGACGGGTAGGCGGCCAGTGCAGATTGCACCTGTCCCAGACCTTCTTCGATACGCTTGGCGATTTCGATCTCACCTTCACGGGTGAGAAGTTCTACCGTACCCATTTCACGCATGTACATGCGTACCGGGTCTGTGGTGCGTCCGAACTCACCGTCAACATTAGCAAGCGCTGCGGCAGCTTCGTCGGCGGCGTCTTCGTCAGGGGCGGCAGTGGTGTCTGAAAGGCTGAGTGTGTCAGCATCCGGAGCAGCTTCGTGAACGCTAACGCCAAGATCGTTGATCATGGCGATGATTTCTTCGACCTGATCTGGATCGACGATGCCGTCGGGGAGGTGATCGTTTACTTCGGCGTAAGTCAGGTAACCCTGTTCCTTACCCTTGGCGATCAGTAGTTTTAGTCGAGATTGCTGGTTCTCGTCCATCGGGGTTTTTCGTACGGCACGAGCATTCATACGGGACGCCTTATTGAAAGCCAAACCACCAGTTTAGCGAAAACGCCGTTTCTTGTCTACGGCCAGGGTTTGATTTTGCGGTGGTGGAGGGAAAGTAGGGTGATTTGCGAGATATTCAAGTTTTTGTCGGATTATCAAACGCTTAATTAACATTCAGTGAAAACGACAAAGGCCTGGTTGCGGAGTGTTTCGGCGATGCGTCACAAATGCTATTATTGGCGGCTGAGTGGAACGCGATTAACCAAAGGTCGCTGCAGACCCGCGGGCTAGCAAACAGGCCGTGAAACTCAGTTAAACCAACTCACCACACTCTGACCGGGACCAGGTGCAGACAGTCTTAGGTCTATTCATTCTTCACAGGAATACAGACTAACCATGGTTGATCACCAAACGCTGGCAAATGCCATTCGCGCCCTGAGTATGGATGCGGTCCAGCAGGCCAATTCGGGTCATCCCGGAGCGCCAATGGGAATGGCGGACATTGCCGAGACCTTGTGGAATGACTTCCTGAAGCACAATCCGTCGAACCCTCAGTGGCCGGACCGGGATCGTTTTGTGTTGTCAAACGGACACGGGTCGATGTTGTTGTATTCGTTGCTGCACTTGTCCGGCTACGATCTGGACATCGGTGAGCTGAAAAACTTTCGCCAGTTGCACTCTAAAACTCCCGGTCATCCAGAGTATGGATACGCGCCTGGTGTAGAGACCACTACAGGTCCACTGGGGCAAGGTATTGCCAATGCTGTGGGAATGGCCATCGCCGAGCGGACGTTGGCGGCACAGTTCAACAAGCCTGATCTGCAGTTGGTCGATCACCACAGTTATGTCTTTCTTGGTGACGGTTGTCTAATGGAGGGAATCTCCCACGAGGTTTGCTCACTGGCCGGCACCCTGGGGCTGGGTAAATTAATAGCGTTTTACGATGACAACGGCATTTCCATTGATGGTGAGGTCGAAGGCTGGTTTAGTGACGATACGCCGGCACGTTTCAAGGCCTATGGCTGGCATGTTATCCCGATCGTTGATGGTCATGACCGCGCAGCGATTGCTGCCGCCATTAAAGAAGCCAAAGCAGAGTCTGATAAGCCTACCCTGATCTGTTGTCAGACTGTTATCGGCTACGGGTCACCGAACAAGGGCGGCAAAGAGTCCTCACACTG